>JAUCNO010001076.1:860887-916333 GCA_032353835.1 Enteromius viviparus
ATTATTATATTATCACTATTATAATAATTAATCAATATCATCTGTAATATTAAATTTTAAAAAGTTAAAGACATTAAAAAGCAAGACATTTTACAACTTGAACTAGCCTTTTATTGCCATGAAATGTTACATTTTAAAAGATATTGCTGTCTTAAGTTTATTTTCTGCATATTTCTATATCTTGGTTGCACCATATGACATTTATATTATCACACCATTTTACCAAATTATTTTAGTCATTGTGGTAAAATGGTAAAATATACTTAAGGCTAGTTCCAGTTATAATATGTCATATTGTGCAACTCTTTAAACATTTAATATTACAGATGATATTTATTTATATATATATATATATATATATATATATATATATATATAATTATTATTATTATTAACATGCAAATGGTTTATTTAAGTTGTATGTATGAACTACATTTTAATGTATTTTGAATACATTAAATTTGAATAAATCCAGACAAAATAATGGACATCAAATCATTGACCCTTGGGCCAATAATGAGCCACCCAGAATAATTTAACAATACCCTTGAGACCAACAAACAACCCTGGACAGCCATATAGCAATGTGCTAAAAACACTTAGAACAACCACATAGCAATATTCTGACAACCAGCCACAACACCCTCGCAATGAGTACTGTATGTGCTCAAACGTCCTCCAGAAAAAAAAGTACAAACATGTCTGCAATTCATCATGTGTGCTCTGCATGTCCTTTAGCTCAAGTTACACAAGATAATGGAACTTGTCAAAGTGAAAAAAGACTCAACTAGATGTAATTAACTTTTCACCTGCATGGCCCAGACATTTCGCTTCATAAATATCAGGTTGTCCATCACTATAAAAAGTCTAAATTCAAAATCCAGACACACAACATTACTCTAAAAATGTCTGCAGATGTATGATAGGTGCCTCCAGTTGCTGTTGTACATCTTTCATTATTTATTCATTATCGTATTGACTGAAAGGTATCCTGGGAGTGAAGACTGGAGACATTGCATTACAGAACACCCCTTCCCCCCTCCATTGCCCCTTAATAAATATGTGTAGGTGGCAAAGAGTGGGCCTAAAGACAACAGGATGGATCTACCTAAATGTCACGGCCAGCAAGTGTTTCGGAATTCATTACCCAGGGGATACTAGCCATCATAAGACGAAGCCTTGGCCAAATATCGACCTGTGCAGAGAGGTTACAAATTACAGCATAACTACTGAACAAACCCAGAGAGACACTGGCTTCCGCTGGCTTTCCTCATTTAGACGATAGACTGTAGAATTTGACGATGGCAGATATAAATGGAAACACCATTTTGCTATACGCTGCAAATTGAGCTTGGTCCCTGAGTTGTTACATACCACATTCCAGCTATGCATTTAAAGCAATCGCATAAATGGAAGGAGCTACAGCTTGTAAAGAACAATTGTGGCTGTAAAACCTGAGTCGATGGTGCTGGTGCCTGTGGGATTAATTAGTAAACAGGAAACGACACTATTCCTGTCTCTGAGCTCCAGTGTTACCGGCACCCCTTGACTCAGCTTGGAGTCGAGGATCCTTGTACACAACATCTCCACCGTGTTGGCCTGATCAGTCCAATCATCTCAGATGACCAAGGTTGTATATTGAGAAGCGTGCTGATTGTTCGGGGGCCAAGGGGTTTCTTGCTATGCAACCAGCTTTGGTTATTTTTAGAAGCACTCTCTACACCTGCAGTGGTGGTTTGCCATACTAACCAACAGCATTTGTGGCATACGATACAAAAACATGAACAATAAGACTATGAAAAACCACTGTTACTGCATTGGGTAATGTTGCAATTTTGTTTTAATTGTTATATTGCTTTGACATGTCTCTGACCGATGGCAACTGAAATCAACACTGAAACGTGCATTTATTTTAGTTTGTTTTATTTTATTTTATTTTATGTTTGTATTGTACAAAGTGCTATATCAATTTATTTTAGCTACATTTAAATAAATTAGTGCTGTTAAAAGATTAATCGCGAATAAACGCATATAAAATAAAAGTTTTTTTAACATAATATATTTGTATGTACTGTGTATATTTATTAAGTATATATAAATACAAACACATGCATTTATATATTTAATGAAGACATGTTATGTTTATATATTAAATATTATTTAGATATAATATCAAATAAAAGAAAATAAAATGTATAAATGCATTTATATGTAATACTAAAATATCAAAATATATACTGTTTGTGTGTGTTTTGTTATAAACATAATAAATAAACTTAGCATAAACACATAATATATGTAAAGAAAAACTTTTATTTTGGATGCAATTAATCGCGATTAATCTTTTGACAGCACTAAAATAAATACATTTTAACTACAACTAAATAATTTAAATGAAGCTAAAATAAATTGTTTGCAACCACTTACCTTTAAAAAAATGTTTTTTTGTTTTTTTTTTGAGATAATAATAATTATTATTATTATTATTATTTGGAGCTGAATTAATTGAACAGTAATTATTTAATTTCTATATATATTATTATAATTTCTAATAAACAGAACATAATCATCTTCAAAATAACATATCCCATGTGGATAATCCACTGTATTAATATAATTTTTCAAAGTTTTAAATAAAGATTATTTTTTACAGGAAAGTTCTACTTTAAGTATTTTACTTGATGTTTCTTTACAACTGTTTGTTAAATTTGACAATTTCTGAGAAAAAGTAGTAGTTTCTATGATATGCATTTTTCAGTTTGTATTATGAACAGCTGAATAATCCATCAATGTTACCAAAGTTACCTGAAGTCTGGATTCCGGTTGGGTTTGAGGCCATAGAAACCAGCAGACAGTGTCACGAGCCATCTGGGAATGAAATTGCCATTTTTACACTCCAAATACGGAGCTGACCAGTGAATCTGAGTTTTGTCGGTAATATAACTTTCTCCATTGCGCACAGACGCGTCAAAAGAAGCAAAATCTTGACTCAGCACTCGTTTTTGGAGATAGGTCTTCTTTTTACTTTTATGCTCGTGGTACCACTCGGTCTCAGCCGTTCTGTTCTTCAATATATGGTGGGCAGTGCTGGATAAATCCTGAAGAATGATCTCTCCACCTGCCCGTGTGGCCTGAAGGTACACAGGTGGTCCTTCAGGAGGGGACTCTGTGCTCAAGGTGACCACTGCTCGATGGATCTTGATGTCTCCCTCCAGGATACTCCTAACCAGAGCGTGGTACCACTCCATATCGCGTCTGGGGCTGTGATCTTTGGACCTGTTCGTTTGTAGGATCATGTTGAGGAAGTTTGTGGCGTGAAGGACTGTGTCCAGGACGCTGCGCATGGAGTGATGCGCGTCTCCGCGCGTCCTTCCCCGCAACACCGCCAGCTCATATCTCCTGGAGCAGTTGCCGTGTTTTAAGGTGGAGGAATCCCCCGTGTGCAGAAACGCACTTACCACTCTGGGTACCTGTTCCTCAATCTTCTGCGCTAAACCCGAATGGGGCTTCCGGAGGTGCGCTTGCTGGTTGCTGTGCGTATAATAAATGGGCAGCTTTGCTTTTAGGTCCCGATCGTGTTCCACATATCTATAATTTGATCCTATAACAAATCCCACTTGCAAGAGTAACGATATCCGGATTATGGCCATATCCTTCAGTCCCGCTCTTTTACCTTTACCAGCTTTAGTTCACCAAATCTGATGTGAAAAAATCACAGCTGCAATGAATCAAATCAGCACAGCATTTTCACCTGTGGATTTCCGCGCATTTCTGACTCTGGCCAGAAGACTGTTATTGCATCGGTAATCCCTTTCCCCTCAGGTGCATTGGTGTTGTTTGTGTAAGTGATGCTGATTCGGTCTTGTATCTCCTTGCAGGAGCGCAGCTGATGTGCAGGATCCCCGACGCTCTCCTCCCAATATGATGCTGGACCACAACAGACGTGATCGTATGAGAGAGAGAGAAAAAAATCCTATTTTTCGGAGGCAGGGAGTCAGTACTTCACACTTGGATGACAAACACACTCCGCCCTCTTTCGTCCACTCCGGTCTTAAAGCATGAGAACGGCAGAAACCATTTGCTAAAACATCTAGTGATGTCCGATTCGCGTAGGAATTGTTCATTGAGTCGGTTCTTTCCAACCAATCATTTCGCAAAACAGACTCGTTCGATCGGAGCGCTCCTCTAGTACTTGGCTTGAGAATTGGCAGCACTGAACTGATCCGTTCGAAGGAACCGATTCTGGCAAACGAGTCGGACTTCCCAACACTACTAACATCCCGTCTTCTTCATCACCTTATAGGGTTTAGGAAAGTGCCCTTGATTGGTGTATGGTCATTTCTGCTGTCAGTCATTTGACAGAGGGCGTGTTTGTAAAACCGAAGGAGCTATCCAGTGCTGAAAGGAGAAAAACATACATCGAAAAAAACGCCGATAAATCACATTAAGGATTCGGGTTTCGGTAAAAATAGACGCTGGATGGGCAGGAGTACATTTATAACAACACTGCTATAAACGTAGTTTACTGCATACACGTCAACAACAGGGCGACACACTGCGTTAACGGCGTTGCTGCCGTGGTTAAATTAGGCTCTAGAATTAAGAAGAAATAATGTAAACGAACGACCGTGGTTGTTTATCACAATAAACAGATAGCGTTCTTGTTTTCCGTCTGCATTGTGTTTTTTATTGTTGGTCTGTGACATAAGTATGACGGACGCTTTTCCCTGTTGTCTCGCTATTATATCTAAGCTCGTCTCGTTAAGACGCCCTCATCTGTTCAAAACCTGCTTTAAAGCCCCAGCGTAGCGTAACTTCGACTCCGCTGGGCACTGTAGCGCTGTTTTTTTTAACTTTAGTAGGGTTGCGTTGCGTCGTGTCCCCCTGTTACGTTCATAGTCTCGCGTCAAAGGAGTCGCGTTTTTATTTAGTTTTTTTGCTTGTTTGTTTGATTTTTTTTCCAATTAAAATAGTGCTCGAAAACCCGCGTCTGGAGATAATTGTCCCATTCCGTTGCGTTCCGACAATTGTTATTAAACGCAAAGTGTGTCTTGGCGCAGACACATTCGATCACGTTCTCGCTTTATTTTCGAGGTCTCGCTTACAGAACCTCGTCATAAGACGCTGTAACAAGTTTTAAGCAGTTTCAAAACGTCAACAATTGCGAACGGACTCTAACGCTAAATTAAATTCGAGCCAATGCTGTGATGCCAACCGTGCATTCAAAATTACACATATACAAGCTGGACAGAGCTGTCTGCTTCTAGGAGACATCGAGTGCGCAGCACTGCTTGTCGCTCACTGGGGGAAATACTGCAGTGAAGCGAACAGCACACGATGAATGCATGCGACTGCGTGAGGATGTGAATCATGGTGCAATATGAGTCATCATCACTGCACGAGCGCTTAATCCAGATCTGTAAACAATGAAATGTTCAGAACGGAATCTAAACGTGTTCGTCAGGGGCGCAAATGACTCAAGCGACTATATATATATATATATATATATATATATATATATATATAAAGAAAAGAAAGATGATGGCAACAATATAATCTTGTTTAATAACCTAAATACAGAAAACTATATGGAATATAGTTCTCAAGTAAATCTTATGTTTCATAAATAAATAAAAAAAAATACATGAAAAGCCAAATAGGTAAAACACAGAGGGAATCATTTTAGTTAGTTATAGTTAGTTAGTTAATAAACAGTAAAGATCGTTTATATTTTAAACGTCAACTCATTCAAATATAAAGGGACATTTAAATAAATAAGTTTAGTTTACTAACTTTCAACGCTGTTGTTTTTTAAATGTAAAATTTATATTTATTCTCTTATCCTATGCCATGCTTTACTTTTTGAACTACAGACATGGTTTAGGGTTGAACTTTTCATAAGTTTGACAGGTCTTGAAAAGTTTGTTTTCTGCAGGATAATTTTTCTTCTATGGATATTTATTTATTTTATAATATCAGTGGCTTCATTTAGGTGCTCTTTCAACACTTTAAGTATTTATTGAGTTGAGTTTTAAAGAATCTTGTGTCTGTAAATGTTGGCTAAATCTGTTGAGGTTTCGAAAGCAAAGAATCAAGACAAACTAAATGCAAGGTAACATGAGTTTAATGTGAAAATTACTTTCTGGCCTGTTCAGTATTTCAATTAACATTCTAGACCTATCTGCAAACATATATCTCATATATCTCTTGTTACAGACATACTGTATAGTTGTGATGGCATGTATTAATAGGTTGTCACAGTGTTTACAAAATACATTCGAAGTTAAATGAATGCATTAATGATTTTATGGCTGTTATGCTCTCTGTCAGTGTGTCCCTTTGTTTAGTGTTATGTGGAAATTTATTATGAACGTTTGTCTCTCACTGCGTCTAGGTTCCCTTGTGTTTGTGTCTTATTAGTACTTTTATTATGACATGACTTCCTTTGTTCCTATGCCCACTCTGTGATCTGTGTCTCCACACAACTTGTATGTTTCCAAAGGGATTAATCAGCCCCTTGTTTATCCCGTTGGCTCCCCTTTATATAGTGTTCATCAGTGAGTGTCAAACCACAAATTGTTAGTCTTTTCCTCCCCTAAAAAGCGTTCTTTGTCTTCTGTTTCTGTCTTTGCCTCATCTGTGTACCGACCTCACATTGTTTCTGGAATTGTGTTCGATTTTGCCCTGTGAACTCTGATTGCCAATTGCCCGACCCTCACCTACTCTTCTGATCCTTCCTGTATGCTGTAGTCTCCATTTACCCTGTTTGACGTTGCCTTGACTCTGCCTGTTGATGATCATGCTCTTAAATAAAACCCTGCGTTTCTATCTGCCCGTGTCTGACCCTGTCATTACAACGGCCCTGCTTTATAGAGGTGTGGTTTTTAGGACTAAACTTTTTAAATCAGAGTTTTTCCCCTCTGTTTATTTGTCTTTTTTAGGAGCTTTATGGCGTGTCATCATATCATATGCAGGGAGAAGACAAGCGAGACCAGAGGTGACTGGAGTGTGTGGCCACAGAGGGGAAGTGTCAGACCCTTATAAACAACCTGATCAGGTGCATTTGGCAGCCATGGGGGTAGAATATGTCCTTTTGCAGTAACATCTGCTGTGACTTCTTACACAAGAAAAGTCTATACAATAACTTAGCAAATGTGCATTTTGACCATAACCACACTGTATGTATTGATCGGAGCCTTGTTTCTATTTCTGCTTTAGTAAACAGTCAGGAAGTATATATATATATACATGTGAACGTTTTGCAAATAACGCATTTCGAGAGGAACACGATACGATTTAATCAAACTCAGCTGTTAGCCATCAGCTAATTATCCTCAATCAATCTCGCCCAATAATTTCTTCCCCTATCCACTATAAAAACCCCAACCTTCAACCCTTCCACATCTCGCTTCAAGCATCCCTCCTCCTCCCCCTCTCCGCCTAAATTCCATTTCACGCCACCAGGGGGGAGCAGTACGGGACCGAGCCGAACTTCGAACCCTTGCCCACTTTAGGGTTTATACCACTAGGGTTCTTACCACTAGGGTTCGCGGTTCGCCGTTCTCCCAGGCTCGCTCCCCTGACAGCATGCCAGAATTTGTACAAATGACCTACACCTGACCCTGCCCCTAGACAAATCTTAGGAATTTGTACGAACTTCACCTCGTACGAATACATACGTATTGGTCGTGAGACTGTGAGTTACTTTCAGTGTAATATATTCTTAAAATAAATAGCCGAAATAATGGTTTCCACTAAAGTATTAGGCAGTATTTTCAACCTTGGTAATAAGAAAAGTACCCTGACCAAACCAGCATATTACAATGACACATATTATGTGAAATTTAATGGAATCTTATTTCCATCACTAAATAAAAATCTAAAAATGTAATTTCTAGATTTTTCTTGACTTCTTTTCTCAGAATTATGTAATGCAATTGGGAGTATTGTGAAATATAAACTCACAATTGTGAGTAATAAAGTTTACTCACAATTGTCTGAGAAAAAAATCTGAGAAAAAGTCTGAATTGTGAGTTTATATTATGCAATTCTGACTTTATTTCTCAGAAGTTTAAATCATGCAATTCTAAGAAATTCTAAGAAATATATTTCCCCTTTGGCTTTGGGTTGCAATAAGACCTACGCTGTAGACATTTCTTGACAATTTTCATGAAGCCCACCTCACGCCACAGCAAGGTTGGGTTTAAACCCTGGTGTACATGTTTGTAGAAAATTTGACAAGCACTGACATCTTACACTTCAGCACTCATTCCCCGTTTTATGAACACTCCCTTATAAAACACACTCTCTCGCTCTCATTTGCACCAGAACATTCAGACCTGACAGAACACTAAACTGAGCAGGACTGGGAAAATGAAAACAGCTCATCCATGTGTCCATTAAAGGTACACAGACCATCTATTTAGCTGGTCACGTCCTGCCAGGGATTTGAGCCACAAACACACTATACATCTTGCATAAACTACAGCCTGCAGAATTAGCTGGTTTATACTGGTTTGCGCAGGTTATGAGCTGGTGGACCCACACAGTCATGAACAGAAACCTAAGTTTAAAGTTTAGTTAATTAATTTAGTAAATCATGTTTTAGCTGATCAAAAGTCTGGGATTTAATAATCTAGATTTAGTCAATTAAAACATTTTAGTTATGCTACATACACGTTAAAACCATAATTACCCTTATTTTGCTCTTAAGAAAAAATGCGTATGCTACGTTATTTAACATTATAAAAAAAGAGCAAATGATTATGTAAAGGAATACAGACTGGCTGTATTTCACTTTCATGTGATTAGAAGATTGCAATGTATTCAGAACATTAGCTTTAGCAAGGTTGCCAGGTTAACAAGTAAAGAAAAACACAAGGCTGGATACTGGTACACCCTGTTTCATATTTTTTGAGTATTAGGTTTTTAGTATTAGATCACAATTTTTTTTTCTTTTTAATTTAAGTTAATGGCTACTGTCAAATATCTTAATATAGCTTCTTTTGTGCCAAATTAATAAAAGAAACTCATACAGGATGAGGGCTACTGTATCCCTATAACCCTTAAATGCATACCCTGGGTCTTTAGCGACACGGGACATCATTTTTCACTCTCTCCCTCCATTATGTTTTCAAGTTAGACATCAACTTTTTTAGTATTCCTCAATTTATTCATTATAAACATTATAGAGAGTGTATAGGGTCACTAGAGACCCGAGGTATGTAAATGTGTAAGTATTTTTTCCCCTTCAACTGTATTGACATATATGATGACTCAGTGTGTGCAATGCATCTTTTTTCCCTGAGGTGGCACTGTTTAATACACAATGATGATGTGGTGATTCACTCATAATTAGAGTCGTAAAAACAAGCAGATATCATCAGCAAATTTAAACTGGTTTGAATGGATTAGCAATTACTATACGCAATGAAATATAAATGTCACTGCTATTTGCTGCTGGATGAGATGAATAAGCTGCCAGTGATCAAAACGTTGAATACGAAGTCATTGAAAATGATTGTTTTAGAATATGGTTGAGATCGTGATAGAGGCAGATGCGGAATGTACTGTGGAAGTGTGCTCTGACGATGACAGCGATGGTAAAATCATCTGCTGAAACGGAACCCTTCGAAGTTGAACAAAATAGGTTTTATTTAATTTTTCTGCAATTGTCTTTTGAAGGGGTGTCCTCAAATAGTCGACGATTCAATTCGAGGAGCCTGATTTGACTCCTAATCTCCCAGTCGAATATTCGCGGGGTGCTATGATCATACCATTTCACTATATGTCATTCGGTGCATTTCTTGCGGATAGCCTACAAGTCGTAATATAGTTATAAATAACTAAGCGTATTCTATATGATAGAAACAAAATCACACTGATTAAAATCCTGCGATCTTCAGCGCACGCAGCTTAAAACAGAAATGCAGTACATTATTAACTTTTGTCACATACATATAACATTATGAGAGTATTATTGTAAAAAAATTGGTGAATTCTTAGGGTTTCATCGACGTTTAATGTTAACTATATTTTAATGGAAACATAAAATATTATTTACTCTGTATCTGTGAGGCTACTGTAACTAATGTTTCAGTAATGATAACTGTCGCATGTCGACTAATGTTACTCTTATTTTGCCCCGCCCCCAAACATATGATTCGACTATCAGTGGACTATTGGCAAAATTTTCAGATTCGACTGTTAAAATCCTTAGTCAGGGACAGCCCTAGTCTTTTGTAAATATCATGAGTTTTTACTAATTAAGCAGATCCATCAGTGCTGAAAGTTATAGGTTCGGGTCGTTAAAGACTTGAATATGTCATAATGATTGACAAAGGGAAGCTCTTGTAGAGGGATTTAAGCTCTGGAAATCTGGCAACCCCAAACATTACGGAGGTCTAAATTACTTCTCGTTTTTGTTTTAAAGAAAATAAAAAGCCATTTCGGAGATTTATTTTTCAATTTTCACATAAATTATAATATAACACATCTTTATTCATCAACGATGTGGCATATTAATATATTAAGAGTGTTTATTGATGTCAGTGTTGTCTTTATATTGTCTTAGTCACTGAAAAAAGAGGTTTTCGAATTGAGACACAAAAACTCTTTGTTATTTAATTAGTACAGGAACATTACGTTGTAGCATTGTAAAATCTGCTGCATATCTTCCCATGTGGAATATAAAGATCTTGATCCCCTGCTCCTCTGCTAAATAGTCTTTATAAACCATGCAGGCTACAGACGTGACCCCAGAAGCACAGAATCACAGGATTATTCATTTAAGCGCTGAGCTGTTTCTTCAGGGATGGAGCATTTCTAGGAAGCATGGGAGCTGTGGTGGTGCCCCTCCACCCAGGCTTCTTTGATTGGGTGGTCCTGCGCAGTCGGGGTCGCATCTCTCCGGGTGGCAGCGCTAAGACAGTCAGACACTATAAAGCGTAATGGAGGAGGAGAGAAAGTAAAATGAAGGAACGTGAAGGATGGGTGCTCTAAAAGCGAAAGAAGTATTGTGAGAAAGGAGGGACAGCAGAGGAACAATAAAGATTGAGTGTCTGGCTAAGAGAGGAACTGCTGAGAGAGAGAGAAAGTGGAAATAGGGTGATAAAATGGGGGTTTAATGTTGGGCTTGTAGTACACTCATCATTAGTGAGCACTGCTTCTTTGTAATGGTCCCACCGCTGTTTCTGTGATAGCCTGTGGCCATTCGTCTGGTCCCGGTGGCCCCTAAAAACGACCCCAGCCTAATCACACCATGCCGATGCTGATGGATAAAAGAAAATGATTAAAAGACAATGATGGCACCATTCTGATTGTGCCACAGACTTGTTTTGTTTGTTTGTTTTTTCAGAAATTTTCAAACAAAGTTAGTGTGTGTACTTCATTTATTAATGGAAATTGGAAAGATTTTTATCAAATATGTTGAATTTTAATTCTTGGTGGAATTCACTGATTAACATGTACTTATTAAACATAGTTTTCAAACTTGTTTCGGGTGGAGAGATAAGACATCAGTTAATAATGATCTCCGCCTCCAATCATCCAATTATCCTTTCAAATCCTCAGCTTCCCTCTATAAATAATCAGACATCCAACCTTCCTCATCCGCGATCTTAGCATCCCTTCCCCTCCCCTGCTCCTCCTTCTCTCTTGGGGGGAGCTCTCAGGGTTAGAAATCGGCTGTCCGCCTCTTCCCCCGCCCGAGCCCTTAGGGCTATTCTCCCTAGGGCTCGGCAGCCCTTCTAGAGAGTTTTCTCCCTAAGCAGCACGCCAAACAAGCTTCGCTATGTTTATGCCGTCAGAGCTCGAACTCGTGAAAAGTTTTTATACTTTTCAAAACCTATTAAATGTTACAAAAAAAAGTTATAGTAATTATATTATTATTAAATGGCTAAAAATGAGGAGAAAATGCAATAGAGACATTAGCAGCAGTGTTGGTATAAATGATACTGATCATCATTAATAGTTATTTATATAAAGATATGCTTTCTTTAATCTACATTAATATTGAGATTCAGTTTGAAATTATGACAGTATATTATATTAATATGTGACTGATCATGATTAATTAATCATGATCATGCAATTAATTATTTTTATGAAAAAAAATTACTGCTAGGAAATGTAACTTTCGTGAATATCCGTTTCAAACTCATTTTGGAGGATATTCTCTAAAACCCCAGTTATCTTTGGATGTCTTTGATGACTGTGGCTTTTTGTGCGATTCGGTTATATTTTTATGAGAAAGCCACTGTTTTTAAAGCAGCCATTAGATTAATGTTGTTGTCAATTTTTCTGCCTATTAACTTTTTTATGTGACCTTTGCTTCATTGTGCTGGCCATGTTAGCTTGCGTAACGCTAATGCTAGCATATTAACTTTAGAGTTCCTATTAAAAAGCAATCCAATTAATGTAATTCATACAGAGCCTGCCGCTTAAAACATCTGACCTTGTAGTAGTTCCAGCCGCTTCTGTATTCAGTGTCCTTCAAATGCACGAGAACATCCAAAAGAGGTTTTGCGGTATCCTCCAATAAACAAGGACGTCTCGGTTGCGCATGGGAAATTTGCAAGGCCAACATTTCCATTGTGCGCATAGGATGTCTTGTTTAATGATCACATATCAGCGCAGCGGTGCGCTTACACACATGCATACTGTTACAAAGAAAACACTTGAGTTTTTCGGTGTGTTTTGGCTATCTTGCCTGTTCTCGTGCTTTGGAGAACGTCCATATCGTCTTGGCCGGGGTATTTGGTATCCATATTGATTCAGAGATCCTTGTTTGCAATAAAGGACAGGTAGGTAATTGCCCTGATATGTGCTGTTCCTCGCCGTTGTTGTTATGTCAATAGTGTATGACCTTTGCATAATAAATGGATATGCAGGCTAGGACACATTAGCCCAACCGAGCCCATGGCCAAAAACAAATTGGGCTAATGAAATGATGTATAACCTGGAGCATGCGGAGAGCTGTGCTTATTTCTCAGGGACTTGTTTTCCGTGCCCTCTTATCCCAGTGAGCCAAAACACAAATTGAACACTCAATGTACAGACTGTCGTAAAACATTAGATGGCTCTGTAGACCTCCTGAAGAAGCATTAAGTACAAGCCAGACTCTCAAAAACAAAAGGTTCTTCAGCGAAAGACTCTTTTGAGCACTTTAGGTTCAACAGAGCACCCTCCTTTCATCAAGAACACACTGAAAAAATAAGATTTTTTTATCTAGTAAAATTATCTTAGTTGAATAATTTTTATATATTTTGATTAGAAACAAGAATGCTTAGAAAAGCCATTTTTTGCAGCGCATTTTCTTCACTCTTTCTCTGTTGTTTGCAATATGTTAAACAAAGTAAATAAAGTCATTTGTAAATAAAATGTCAAAAAGTGATTAGGTTATTCAGATCAGCATAATGTTGTTGTTGTTTTTTTAAGCCCAAGTAAATAGATGCTTACATAAAGTTATTTGGGGAACTTAAAATCAGAGCTTTTGGTTTTAATTGAAACATTTATTTTTTAAGCATGGGCCTGTAACGCACGCCTCCACATGCTTTTAGACTGAGAAATGCAATCACCAGCAGATCTGTGTTGCGAGTGGAATAAATGTGTTACGGTGCGAAACACCTACAGGAATATTACATTGTTTTCTTTTCTCTGCTGTGCCATATTTGTTTCATAATTTTATTATATACAATTACTAGCGTAATGGAAAAGTCAGCGTTGTGTAACAAAACATATCCATCTGTTCCCATGTAGTCGTCTGGAGCAGAACATGATCAAGGGCATCCCAGCAGGAGCGTTTTCCACGTACAAGAAACTGAAGAGAATGTAAGAACTTCCACACACAACAACACTAACTAATGATCTTACCATTTACAGTACAGTATATTGATCAAACGGTTGGAGTCTTTTTTCTTTTCAACAAAAAATAGCAAATAAGCAGCAACTGTTTTTTACATTAGTAATAAGAGATGTTTCTTAAAGGGGTCATATGATGCGGTTTCAAGTTTTCTTTTCTCTTGTTTCAAGTGTTACAAGCTGTTGGTGCATACATAAGATCCCTGAAGCTGCAAAGATTAAAGATTCAAAACCAAAGAGATATCCTTGATAAAAGCTATGACTTGTCCACACCCCCTAAAAGGGCTCGTTTATACACGCCCCCACTTTTCTACATCATGGTGTTGGTTTATGCGTTATGTGTAGATGTATGTTTACGCAAAGACAGAAGGCGGAGCTATTATTCTCACTGTTGTGTTGCTGCGGGCGCCATGTTCTGGAGACGCTGTGTGTCGTTGTGAAAGTGAAACTACTTTTATTTGCTTCCAAAAGAAGATAATTAGAAATCAGTGGTCAAGTTCTATTCACAACACTGTTAAGGAAAAAAATCAACACAAATATTATAGTGTGCTCAGCATATGAGCAGAAATCTGATTCCTAAAACCTGGGGAGTAGTCTATGCTGGCTGTGCTCAGAGACTATAAAGTGGAGCTACCTCTGCAAGAACAGTCTGGTGCTTCTGACTCACAACCTGGAAGTAAGTTACGCATTGCGTAACATCGCTGTTACACGCTTTAGGTATTTGGGCCAGTCATTTTGTTGATATTGTGCACTGAGAACTTCAAAACGATGTTCTTTTTAGCAGCATCATATGACCCTTTTAAGCATCAAATCAGCGTATTCGAATGATTTCAGGCAGATCACGTGACACTGAAGACATTCAGCTTTGCATCACAGCAATAAATTGAATTTAAAATGTTTTTTAAAAGGTATTTTAATTTATAATAATATTTAACCATAGCCTTGGTGGACATAAGAATATTTATTTTAAATGTCTTACTAGCCTTTTGAATGATAGTTTATGTATATCCAAAAGGCACTTTAAAATTCCTCTATTTTGAGATCTAGAAATATACACACTTACTTTTTATACTTTTTCAGCCTATGCATGAACCCTATACCTGCTGCAAGTGATCTCCTGTCAACCATTTTTAAGAAAAAATAGTAGAAGGGTTCATAAGACGCACTGCAGTTTCTAGATGCATGTCACCCTGCACAAGAAAATCTATATTTTAGACACAAATTCAGATATTTAATAAGATTTCCTCACTTCAGCTTTGACAGTGATGCCTTGACGTGAAGAGCTCAGTATTTTAAAGAATATACTCAAATCACAGGGCTTCCTGAGAGAAACATTTCTCTCTCAGGAAAAAGAAAGAATTTGTGTATACAGTTTTTTACAATTTACCGAAATTGTTAAAGAGTTTATTTACACCCCAAAATTAATTACTTATCATTTCAATTCAATCATTTTAATTGCTAAAAACTGGTTCAAGCCAGATCAAGTCACATAAGGAGAAGTAAATGGTTTAAAGATTAGATTCTAATGATGATCACCAGGCAGTTTCTTATGTTCTTTTCTCCTCAGTATCGAGTTTGTTGGGTATTTATGGAGTATCGACGTCCTGTCAGACAAATGTGCAAACCATTCCTTTGTTGGTCTAACAGTCGAGCGTATTATCTCTATTTATGTCATTACAGAGACCTGAGCAAGAATCAGATATCCGAGATTGCAGAAGATGCGTTTAGCGGCCTGCGCTCGCTCACTTCACTGTAAGTGTTTTTCACACACACACATGCAAACATTCATACGCCTGAGCTGCATAGTAATGCATTCACAAAGATAATAGGCTTGCGTAAATGTAAACAGTCAGGTGAAAGGACAGGTGTCGAATAAATCAGCTGACAGAACCGGAGACGAGACAGCCTACTGTCTGTCTGAGAGTGTGTGTGTGTGTGTGTGTGTGTGTGTGTGTGTGTGTTTGCTGACATCTGCAGCAGCGTGAACACAAGGGAGGACTTTCATTTAAATCACCTCAACAAGTCAGAGAGAGACAGAAGCCTCAGCGTGTGCATATTAATTTGGTCAGATCTATCTCCCTGCATCCGGCCCACACAGCTGTACACAAGACAGAGCTCATTTACGCATGCCGTGTGATTAAAGAGACGCTGAGGGCTGGAAGATGGGTTGCACTCTTTTAGGGAATAGGAATAAAGCAAAGAGGACGCTCGAGATGACATAAACACACGTTTGCTCGGATATTTGAGTGTGTTGAAGGAAGGGTTCAGCCAAAAGTGAACAGCGCTCAGAACTCTTTTGCAAGCACAAAACACATTTACTATGAATGGAGAACTTCAAAAGCCATAAATTGTCATGGATTTTATTTTATGTCTTCTGAAGCCATGCTGTTGGCTTGTAGAAGGAACAGACTGAAATTGTATTCATTATTTACTGAAAATGTTGACAGCTACCTTGACTCTCCATGGCTTGCTGATAAGAGAAGTATTTATATTATTTTTTTTAATCGATCAATTAGATTGTTCCAGCTTTCTGATTAAAACATTTTTCTGACAAACATCAGTCTGTTTCTTATATATAGCTATATTGTATCGTATGACTTCAGAGGACTAGTTTTATGTACCACTTTCATGATTCTTTTATGATTTTTACTGCTTTTTTGAAAAACATGAAAGCCCCTCTAAGAAGGACACGCCCACACTTAACATGTTGCACATGGGCTAGACATATTGAGACGTTGTGGGCTGATTCATTCATTGCTCTTTATTTACATTGTATCTGTGTGTGTCTACAGGGTCCTGTATGGAAATAAAATCGCGGAGATCCCAAAGGGACTGTTTGATGGCCTGGTCTCCCTGCAGCTGCTGTGAGTGCTGCATTTATGACCCAATAACCTTCAATGTCAAGCAATTTTCGGGAGTTTGTTTTTTTTAAACGCTACCATTTAAATAAAATGAATAATTTATTCAGCAAGGATGCATTAAATTGGTCTTTTTCGACAAATGTATCAGGTTTTCCGCAAAAAAAATTATCAGCAAATTGATAATAGTAAGAAATGATTCTTAAGCAAATCAGAATATTAGAATTATTTCTGAAGGAGCATGTGACACTGAAATTGCATTTTTAAATTATATTAAAATAGTAACTGAAATTGCAATAATACTTCATTAATAGAATTACTGTTTTAATTCTATTTGTGATCAAATAAATACAGCTTTGGTGAACATAAGACAATTAAAAATATATGTTATAATAATTGTATAGTATTTTACCTTTTTTTTTTGCTTTAATAATAGCACTTGATCAATATAATTTTGTGCAAAGCCTGTGCGTATAATCTAAAATTATTTGAGAATATCTAAGTAGTGACCTTATTATTGGTTTTATTATGTTTTTAGATTATTGTGTGTATATCTGTATATATATATATATATATATATATATATATGCTTCAATGAGAAACATTGTGTTTTAAATAAAAAAAATCATGCTTAAACATGCCTACCTTTTCACTCATGAAAGGAAGAAAAGCACTAAAAAAAGTTAAGAGAGCATGTAGTGTTTTGGCTGAAAGTAGCATCAAGTTTTATTCTCGTTTTCTCTGGGGGAACACTCTCAACATCATTAGCATGTAAATTGGCCTTGATTGCTAAACATGTCCCTCACACCTACTTATATTTGTGTAGACATGGAAACATTGCTCAGACAATTTCTGCATTTAATGGTCCAAATTGAGGTGGATCTGTCTGCTCTAATGGGCCTGCTTCAGCTTATTCTAATGATTTGGGGAAATTTTGATGGCTTCCGCTTTCCTTAACGTACACACTGCTGCCGCGGGCACAAAAATAAGCTCACATCACCTGTTATTATGCTTCTAAAACAGCATAGATTTACTGGAGAAGCCCGGCCCATGTTTTCACTGTCAACTGCCATAATGACACAAATTATCTGTGTTTTCAGCAATTAGAGTTCTTCATCCTTAATGGATTTTCTTAATAAGACCCTTTCAAAGGTACACCTCAGGGCATTCCAGCAATTTCGCAAAGCTATTTTGGCGTTTCTGTGTTTTTTTTTCTGTTCTTTATGGTTTTATTCACTCTTTTTTCTTTACTTTTTATTATTTTTTTCTTCTTTTTTGAGATACTCAAACCTAATTAGTTCACCCTGTGAGTAGACTAACGATGCATGTGTTTGCACCAAGACAAAACCTCATTACAGTGACTTTCAGTAATTAAGCACATGACTGCTTTAATCAATTGTCAGGCGGCCTGAACGGGCGAGAAGTGCGTGACATGACAGGAGTGATGGGTGCAACTCAGCAGCTGAATACTCCAGCGGTTCATCGACAACACGTTCAATGCAGTTTTGTTAAAGTTAGCGATCTGTGAAGCGAGTAAATTACATATATAGATCTGAATATGTGTCTGATACTTACATCAAGTCACACAGTCTTGAGCACTTTGTGGATCCCACACTGTGATTTTTAACTCCAGTGGCATCCACACTACTAAATTACACATTACTAAATTTACTGCAACCATTACACTCTCCACTAGAGGCTTTACAGCAAACCATAAAATCATTGAGAGAGATCGGCACTTTCTGCCCAGGCGAGCAAATTGAGTATAAAAAGTCCCTATTGTCTTAAGTTTTTTGCAAAATACATGTAGAAAACTTGACACCGAAAGTGTAAAACATTTACAGCAATAACAATGTTTTGTTTTGCTTGTTTTTGTTTTGTTTGCTTTGCTTGTTTTGGATTTGCATTTTGTTTTGACTCGGTTTGCTTTTATTGTGTTTTGTTCACTTTGCTTTGGTTTGCTTGTTTTGTTTGCTTAATATGTTTTCCATTGTTTTTTGTTTTGTTTAGTTTTGTTTGCTTTATTTTGCTTGTTTTTGTTTCGTTTTGTTTGCTTTGCTTTTGTTTTGGCTAGCTTTGCTTATGTTGTTTTGTTCGTTTTGCTTTGCTTTCCTTTGCTTGTTTTTGTTTTGTTTGCTTTGCTTTTGTTTTGGCTCCCTTAACTTTAGTTGTTTTGTTCATTTTGCTTTGCTTGTTTCATTTTGAGTGCATTTTTGTAGGTTTTGCCACTTAGGTGTTAAGTACTCATAATTCAAACATCAGAAAGTGTTTATACACATAAAAAATAAACATAAATTTAAAAAGCTTAAAGCAGGTTTTAGTTGTTTTGCTTATCGTATGCATCTGTAATGAAACCTCTGCTTACTCTTCCAGACTGCTGAATGCAAACAAGATCAACTGTCTCCGAGTGAACACTTTCAAAGACCTGCAGAACCTCAACTTGCTGTCCCTCTACGACAACAAGCTCCAGACCATCAGCAAAGGCCTGTTCACCCCTCTGCGCTCCATCAAAACGCTGTGAGTTACACACACACATAAACACTCCATCCTTCACACCCACTCTCAGTCCAGGAGACTCCAGTCTCTAAGCAACTGTTGAGCGGGACTGCCTTCACCCCGCAATTAATTAGCTGCAAGTAGATGGCAAAACAACAACATTGACTGCAGTAAGATAAATGTGAACTAAACAACTGAAAACCTTACACTGAGAAAAACAGTTCGTGTTTATGAATCGTATTGTTATCAAAGGATATCACTGTTTGATTATACAGACTCCCTTGACTCTAATTAAGCCTTTCGATTTATCATTATGTCCGCCCTCCACAGACATCTCGCTCAGAATCCCTTCATGTGTGACTGTCATCTGAAGTGGCTGGCCGACTATCTGTTTGACAATCCAATTGAGACCAGCGGAGCTCGATGCAGCCACCCGCGCCGTCTCGCCAACAAACGCATCAGCCAGGTTAAGGGCAAAAAGTTTAGATGCACAGGTAAACCTACACACATGCACACTCTTTAAAGAGGACTTTTATTCCTTTTCAAGTTCATTTGACTTGCATTTTAAGTTAATTGTAACGTTATACTAAAGTAACATTCACAAGGCTTTTTCAACAGCCCCTTATCTGTATGAACATAAAGACGGGTCCTTAGAAATCAAATCATATTATGACGTTGTAACATGATTTTTGATACTCAGCAGCTTATTATCCTGCCTGCTCGTTTCAAATGCAAAAATGTTGTGAAAATACATTTAAACGGGTTTGTAAACAGGTTACATTTTATTTTAATGGTTATCTTTAAACATTCCACTAAATTTAAGTCATTTTGCAGCTACACACGTCAGCTAATTCTCATTATTTTGCATCTATGCATTAACCTACTCTCGTTAAAGTACTTATAAACTGTTAGGTTAGGGTTAGTAAATTAGGGTTAGTACATTTTTTGAAAATGGTAGTGTACAGCTAAATTATGGTTGCGTTTTGGTCCAGGATAACATTATAAAAAGACCTGCACCTTATGGAAGACAGTCAATCAAGTTCCCTGACATACAGTGAATCTACTTGGCGGTACACAGTGACTTGTTGATGGCTCTGAGTTCTGGCCACCAATTGTTGCTCACATGCTTCTTCACACTGAGACACCTCACGTTCAGTGACGTCCTTTTCCTTTTCCTGTGTGTGAGTGTGTGGCATACTCTGGCCTGGAGCAGTTCTTCTCACACACTGCCAGGTTTCAGAGTGCTAATAGGGCAATGCTGGCTGTTCTGAAGCACAATGAAGATGCCTTGTTAGAAGATGTTTTTACGAGTCGGAACTGGCCCCCACACACAGCCAAAAGCACGGGCCCCTGAGGAAACTGATTTGGTGGGAGAAGTGCAGCCGCTGTTTGCTTTGATATCAAGCCACAGGTTTTTCTCATTAAACTTCTGTCAGTATATCAGCACAATAACAAGTGCAACGCCAGAGCACACAAGCCCGCTACTGGCCCCTAGCGTGTGTTTGCACGTTAAAATCTTAAAATCTGTGTTTTGTGTGTGTGTGTGTGTGTGTGTACAGGCCCGTAGCCAGCTATAAGATTACAGAGGTCTAGACCTCAGCAAATTGTGCATGTTCAAAAATTCTAATTTGCTCTCTTGAATGATTACCTTGTTGTTTAAAACGCCTATTCAGTTTAGGCAGTTATTTAAGCATCCGTGGTTTGAAAATGATCTCTGCGAGATGCTGGCAGGAGTGAACAAATCTAGAAAACGTTGTGAGTGAAGGCGTGGGTGCAGTCTCCATTTTTCCAGATTCAGCTATTACAGTTTTTTTTATCTGTCTTTAGTTAATTAAGTGGGTAATTGCTGTTGTAGTAGCATTTAACACTAGTACACATATCTGTAGAAAACAAGTAGGTTATGGAATCAAATATGCTATGTCGTTTAGTAGCTGTGATAGTTACATTTTTATAATTTGTGCTAAAAACATTCATAAAAACTGTAGCACTATGTGAGCCTGGAACACAAAACCAATCAAAAGGGTATATTTTTAAAAATGTAATGTAATGTAACTTAACATTTTAATCATTCATTACTACATTATCATACATTACTTGTGTTTTCCCTTAACTAATGTTTGATTGTGAACAAATTAACCATTAATTAATGCTTAACTAATGTATTATTCTGCCCCCCTATTCTGAAGTGTTACCAATGTAATAAATAAGAATAAATAATAAATAAGTGATAGGTAAAATAAATAATTAGCTGAATAAATAATCTTTCTATTGATGTATGGTTTGATAGGACGGGATAATATTTGGCCGAGATACAACTATTTGAAAATCTGGAATCTGAGGGTGCAAACAAATCTAAATATTGTAAATAAAGTTTTGTATTTGAAGTTGTTGTTGATATATCACAGTTCTTAACCCCAAACCAGAACATTTAAACTCTAGCTACAGCTGTGTGTGTGTGTGTGTTTGTGTGTAGTGGCAGAGGGCTTTGCTCCATTCCTTTCTCCATGTCTTTATGTGTGTCTTTCTAGTCCCTGTCTGTCTGTCTTTTCGAGCTTGTATTCCCAGCGGGCTATTGTCCATGCTGGGACGAGGGAAAGGTGTGCATGGTGTCCCAGAGTTCTGGGAGGCTTCGTGGCTTCTGTGTCCTGGCTGCTCCTTCCTCCTCCTCCTCCTCCTCCCCACCTCTCCGTCCCGCTCCGCTCCTCCACTCTGGCCTCTGGTGCAGCTGTCTCTTGTGCTTGATCTAACCATGTGCCGCCGCCTACACAAGCCTCACATGGTTCCGTCAAGCACCAGGGACCGCTGGACACACTCGCACACAGCATGGCATTCTGGGATATGTGCGGTGGCAGCTCTCTTTGCCGCCGTGAGGAGTGAAGGTGGCATTCTTTAATCCGGGGAACAACGGATCGCTTGTGAGGAGCTCTAGCTGTGTTCTGCGTCTTTAAGGTCGCTCTTGTAGACGTTTGGCTGGAAGCATCAGGGCAACCAAACGGAGATGGTGGGAATAAGATAAACAGTGGCAGGCAAGTGATGGCTGATGGGAAACAGACTTATCGCTGGCGGCCAGAAGCTCGTGTTACGCAGAAACTGCCTGTGTTTTCCTGTCAAAACACTTCTTAGTGCCAGACCTCCAATACCTGACCTCTCGCTCAATGACGCTGTTATCTGAGAAAACTAATGCAGGCAATGAGGTTGTGTTCGCAAACAAGTGCCTGCGACTGTTTGTGGAGGTGTAAAGAGTAAAGTACTATTTCTAATGTGGGTATTTCTCTTAGGTGTTTTGCCCCAAATCTCTTTTTTTTTGCATGATATATACAGATTTGCATGGCTCATATAGAAATATAAGTAAAATTGTAGGCATATATTTTTATCGATTACGAAGCCATAACGACAATTAAGCACATTCCCCCAGTTACTCATTATTTTGATACATTTAAGACATTTTATTTTTGAGATTCTCATTATTTTAAATCTGAAATGTATTATTTATATAGTTATTATTATACTGTTGTTATTATTATTATTGTAATATACAGTATATATATATATAAATATATATATTACAACCTCTACATGACAATTACAAATTTACATTTTATGTAGAAAAATACGTAAAACTGTGTCCATAAACAGTATTTTTATATAGATTGTAAAGCCATTAAGACAATTAAGCACATTTTACTTTAAATATTTTTCTTTTTTGTAGTTTTTGCCTAATTCCTATTTTCTTCCTAAGTTCAAATTATATTTTATTATAGAAAAAAGTCAAATTGTGTTCCTATATTTTACATGATTTACCGTTATTACCTGTATTACAGACATTTTTTATAAAAATATTTGCATGAAAAATACAAATGTACATTTTTATAGGAAAATTAGTAGAATTGTGTTCATATATTTCACTTTACATATTTTGTTTTTGGGAGTCTCGAAGAACATGCAAGGTCAAAAAAACAAGTTCATTGACTTTTTTACCTGTACTTGGGGAAACTTCTATTTTTAAAAGCGCCACCTAGTGGCGAAGAATGAATCTGCATTTTCAATCAGACCAACTTTCAGGATGTTTTCATTCACTTAGAGCCATGTTGCACACTGCATAAGAAGTCATTTTAAAAAATCCATAATAGGGACGCTTTAACCATGTGCGTGAAGAGCTGAATAAGCCGGTTGAATGTCTGTCTCTCTGTTTGTGTCTGTTGTGTTTGTTAGGTGCAGAGGACTACCGCAGCCGTCTCAGCGGCGAGTGTTTCCAGGACCTGGTTTGTCCTGAGCGCTGCAAGTGTGAGGGAACGGTGGTGGACTGCTCCAACCTCAAACTCACCAAAATCCCTCCTCACCTGCCGGAGCACACCACTGACCTGTAAGAGTCAGACATTTGAGCTTGCACCTAGCGACCCCATTAGTCATTTACTGGATCGCTAGCCCTATACACTCTCACCTGGCAAATCCTTTCGATGTCCCTCTGTCTCCAAGGTCTCGTTCCTCTCTCCTGTCCTCTGATTACGGGGTCTGAGTTGTGTGAATGAATGTCCAGGGCCTCTCTCAGGCCATTAGCCACTCAGCCGTGTTTTCCCTGGGCAGCGCTAGTCAGGGTGACAATGCGTTTGCCCTTGTGTTGGTGTGTAGAGGACACATCAGGGTTTTCCCTCTGCAGTTCCATCAACTGGAGTCATCTGTCACACTCTCTCTTTCTCTCTCTGTCTTTCTGCGGCTCAGTGACTACAGCTTGTACCCGCTAGCATGGCTGCTTATTTATAGAGCTCTTGCGGGAATGCTAGCAACCAGGAACCAGCACTTTATGTCTGATGTGCTTTCCCATGGCAGGCCCCGCTGGGGAAAGCAGCCCTGGGGGAAGCAAAAAGACAGCCCTGGTGCATTTACTAAACTCTACTTTTACTACTGTACTAGTCTCTCTCAACCTTGCCTAGACCTTCTCTGCACCAGTCAGTCTCGCTCTCTGTGTTTGCAAAAGAATACAAGCATGCTGCTAACTGCTGTGCCGTATATACCTCATGCTATCATTTGCTTGTAATTTCTTGGTTATACATTTGGTGCATTCTGGGAGGTTCTTGTAAGTCATTAATTGCAACCTTGGGTGAATTCAAATAACTTTGGTTAAGTATAAGATACTCTGTCAAACACACTTTTTATAGTTGTAAATAAAATAAAGAGTAGATTTGACCAAATAAAATGTTTCAGTCTTTAAAATGTAACATTAATCTAATCTGTTACTTACTGTTTCTTTGTAAATATTTATAAAATGTGTTTGTAGGTTTCCAGTTGCATCTTTTCCACATTCATTTGATTTAGATTTTTGTTAATCTACTAAATTATTAATAAAGAATGCACACTGGGTGTGTTTTGCATTTTATTAAATTTACAAAGATGCTGTAAATTAAATTATGCATTCTGTACAACAGTACAGTGTTATTACTTTTCAAATGCAAAGTAGCTATGCTTAATGTTTTAAATAGATTTATTCTAAATAAAAGATATAGGTAACACTTTAGAATAAGTTACACTTGTTAACTGTTAACTACGACTTTTCCCTAAATAAATTCTTAATTCGGTGCTTATTAATGGTTAAGTGTTGTACAGTAGTTGTTAAGTTTAGGTATTGGGTAGATTTAGGGTTGTATAATAAGGCATTAATATGTGCTTAATTGGCACTAATAAAATGGCTAATATTGTAGAAATATTGCATTATCATTCCATTGATTTTAACAAACTTAACATTAAAAAAGACTGGAAATGTTCACATGCCGTTTTTTTCCAACATGACTTGAATTCACTAGTTTTGAAAGATATCTTGTGTAATAAATGCATAGAATAGGAGTTTTCAAATAATTTATTTCTGCATAAAGGCCCAGTTACATTTAAATATGTGTCAAGTTTTATATGAAAATCTTTACAGTAGAATTTAGTTTCCCTTAAGATGCAGTCATTTCAGTCAAATTCCATGGACCAAAAAAAGGCCTTTGTCTATTTTCAGAATGGATTTGTAAAAATCTCTTTCCAACCTAGTCTCGCGGCAGTTCGTGATTTAGTCATGTAATTTAATTTAATCTATTTATTCCTGCCAGGGACACATTTATTTTGCTATTTTCGTAAGTACATCGTAAGTTATTCCGTAAGTCCATCTTAGTTTATAAAACATGCTGGACTTATGAAAATAACACTCATACTTTTACACTCTTACACAATTTCAGTTAAAAAGATTTGAAGAGAAATTTCAGTTTTTCTACTGCACACTTTTCCAGTTGTGATTATGTTTAGGATTTTCAACCAGAATCCATATTTTCTTATTTTTTAATTCTTTTCTTTCTTTTCCTCTGCTTTTTCTACTTTCTCGCAGCTCCGGTTTGAAACCCCTGCATAAAGTACAATACTATGCCATTCCTATATACACATCTGCTTCCAGATGTCTCCATTTATCAGCATCGCCTATTAGCCTGTCTTCCCCGTCCACTGTTATTATTTGCAAAAGCATCAGATTATGTCCTTCATGTTGTCATCACTGGTGCTGAGGGAAGGTTGAATGTGTATGAGAGTCACATACCCAGTGCTCAAAACCAGAGAGAGAGCGGTACTGATTTTTCATTACAATGACATCACAGTCCCAATTATACAGCAGCTCCCACATAAGAGACTCAAAGACTGAGTCTGAATGATAATCACTTCCCATCTCTCCTACATGCACCAGTGAGGTTTACTGTGGGGCTTTTTGCTGTGAGACTTGATCTTATACAGTAGCTTATGAGTACCGTTGAACCATTAACCTCCGTCTCTCTCCACCAGACGGCTGAACGACAATGAAATCTCCGTCCTCGAGGCTACAGGGGCCTTCAAGAAGCTGGCAAACCTGCGCAAGATGTACGCAACGGGTTAATTTCACTTTTTTGGTTTGACTGCTGAATGAGATTGGTGTATTGGGGAAATATAGTCTTTGCTATGTACAGCGGGACAAGAAAAGCTTCTGGAATATTCTTAGCTAATAGGAAAAGCGAATATGGTGATTTAACACGTGATTTACTGGCAGGCAATATTTGCGGCCCACTCCAAAATTGGAAAAAGCGCCATTCGCTCAGGAAGAGGCCTGGTGATTTATCATGCATGAAATTGCTTACTATCTAGCACAGTTATAAATTGGGCAGATCTAAGAGCTCGGTTTAAAATTAAGCGGTGAATCATCATAAATGTATGTTTAGGATACAACCACAACCTATTCATATGATGAAACAAAGAAATTTGCAGTGTACCGTTGCTTTCTGCCATTTGTCAGAGTGATAAATAGCACATTTGAGACCCATTAAAAGACAAGCTTCATCAGAGCGCAAGGGGAGTTCATGTTTTCCCTAATTCTGTGTTTGCAGAAACTTAAGTAATAATAAACTCCGGGACATCCGTGAGGGGGCGTTCGATGGGGCCGGAGGTGTTTTGGAGCTTCTGTTGACCGGAAACAAGCTGCAGTCGGTCAGCGGACGGATGTTCAAGGGTTTGGGGGGCCTCAAAACGCTGTAAGTATCGCCAATGTTTACATTTCTCCACTCTTCTGTCCTGCTCATTAAAATGAAGAGCCATGCGTTTTCACACGGTTTTGAATATAAATGCACAAACACTAGAGTTACGCCACTGGAAAAGTGCTCCAGGAATTGCTCCTTTAGAAACAAATGTTCACCAAACATTGCCTGTTCTCAGCAAAAACTGTGATCGTCAGGTCTGTGCCTGAGCGCAAGAAGCAGCTTTCTAAGAAACTTACGGGCATAGACGTCCTCTAAGCTGCCCTGCTAACGGGAACAAAGATGCTAATACAGTGCATATTCTGAAGCCTGCTGGTTAGAAAAAGTCTTCCTAAGATCTGCTGTCACTCTAATTAGCTTAATTGGAGAGAGAGGGGTGCATAGGAGCAAATGAATGGAATCATAGTCCTGCAATATTGGATTTAGTGGCTTTCAAATCCCAGGAGTATGTGTCCAAATTGAGTTTAATGCCGAATTTGCTGCTTTCGGGTTTTCATCACAAAGGACTCTGGTTTGCATTTAGCCCCGTTTGTGCTGCTGAGGGCCTTTAGGAGAATCTGATTGTTTTGGGCAGCTCAGCCCTCCCCAACCGCACACCCAAACTCATCTTGTCCCGTGTCAAGTGGAGAGCTGCTGCACAGACAGAATCTCAGAGACATGTTTATCTACTCATCTCAAGACCAGAGACTTCTGTTAACCCAAGCTCTACACCTAAAACAAAACTCTTTCGAAATTTAAACAATAGATTAGAAGCTACAGGATTTGTTCTTGGGCTGAATAGACTCAAGTCAGGTTATAATGTTTCTTATACTGTATGTGTAGATTATATGTTTTAGATATTTTATGCAATGTGTCAGGTTCTAGGAGAGGGCACAAACAATATTTCAGATTATTGCATTTAATTTTTGAGTTAAATTTATAATAATGCGTAACTTAAATAAATGGGATATTTTCAATAAATGCTGTTCTTTTGAACTTTTTATTCAGTACCCAGAAAGAAGTATCACAGGTTCCAAAAAAATATTGTTTTGCATCAGCCTTTTTTCACCTGTGCCAGCACAGAAGCAATAAATGCAGAGTGAGATGTGTGTATATACATATATATATATACTCTATTTTACTGACTTGCTGGGTTAAATAAAGGTTAATAGCATTGCCAGTTTAGCCATTTCTTATTTGAATACACAGTAAGTGTCATCTGCTGAAGACCTGTCAGATTTCCTGTAAATGATTTCACTGCAATCAAATCACTGCAGGCTCGTACCAGACTCCTGTCTCGATAATCGCCTACTTTCCTCTCTGTTTACCCACCCACATCATGCATGCCACATTCACAACATAATGTTTCTGACGTGACATGTTAGCAGTCATACCATAGAACCGCCACTGAGTCTCATAAACTCTCTCGCTGTGAGTTTGTCAGACTAAATGTGTCTTTATGTTCCTGTCAGAATGCTGAGGAGCAATCAGATCAGCTGTGTGGATAACGCCACCTTCACAGGCCTGAGCTCAGTCCGCCTGCTTTCCCTCTATGACAACAGGATCTCCACCATCGCCCCGGGAGCTTTCAACACCCTGCATTCCCTCTCCACCATGTGAGTCCTCCACCCTCACACACATGTCATGGGTTCACACGTTCAGTAATGCATGCATAATGACAAAAATTCATGAAAAAAAAACATTGAAAAAGTTCATAAAACTATTTGTTCCTGTATCCGTACCAAACCCACAAATGAGTTAGTTGAAAAATTCACAAAGACGCAGGAAGTCAAACGCAGTCTATCGGGTCACGCACCACCACCAATCAAGCGCCTGTTATATCTTCATATGCAAAGCGGATGAGGATGTGGTTCCAGCAAAGAATTCTTATTGTTTGCAGATGTTTTTCAGAATTATGAGGTTATGTTTTCTTGTCTTGGTTGTTCTTGAACCTCAGATGAGAAAATGTTGGCTTGCCCCATGGGGCAGGGTGAATTATTCAGAAATTTGGGAAAAGGGAAAATTGCTCTGCTGCTGACTAAAAATGGACTCAAAATTTTGTGCGATGATGATGATGATGTCCATACAAAGGCAAATGTAGTAAATTCATTCGTCTGCCATTTGGTTTTTGCTTTTGATTGTGTGCTGAAAAAAATTGGGAACAGCTGGAGAAAATAACACACGGCGCATTTTTAATGCAGATTAATATCTGCGTAGCTTTTTGCGGGGGAGGTAAACAAAGATCTGATCGACAAAAAAAAAGCTTGAGTGTGTCACGGCCCTGAGGGAATGACAAGAAAGAAAAAGATCAACGGAGAAAACTGAAAGAGATCTCACAGATGTTCGTAGATAAACAGATGCTGTTAAGCATTCAAAATAACTTCTGGTGGAATCATAATTTAGAGGGAGAAAAAATGGGAATGATGACTGGCAACACTGCGAGCATCTGTAACCATTTGAATTATCATATCAGGCTGTGTTCCTGGCACACATCACAACATGCAGCAATACACATGCTTCTCTTTTTCATTCGGTGGAAGCTCTCTACTAGAGACGTATAAGCAGAGAGACTCTCAGATTGTTTTGGTTTGCGTGGGGTGGCATTTTTTAACTTTCTAAACATTCAATCAAATTTAGCATGAATAAACAACAAGAGGAATTAACACAATGCAGTCATTTAGTCAGTTACATATAATGTTCTTTCAAGACATGAACAAAGTGTAAACTTCTTTGACATGTTTTGCTTTGCTTGGCTTTATTTTGCTTATATTTATAAATTATATTTATATGTATATGTAAGCAGAAAGAGTAAAAACTCAGTATTTTATATTTTTCAAAAATCACATTTTTTATTTTGTAAGCATGTTTATATTGTTTTTTATTATGCTAGTTCTCTTGATTTATATGTACACACACACACACACACACATATATATATATATATATATATAAATATAATTTCAAGTAATAAAATCAATTCTTAAATACTCTCTTCTACGTTCAACATTTTCTAAATATTATTTCTTCCAAATATTTTTCTAAATATTCTGTGTTGCCATGTTTTGTTTTGCCCTTACATGCTTACATGCATATTTATTTTAATTAAAATAAAATGTTGTATTCTACAATATTTGTTTAAAAACATAACTTTGATATATGTTCACATTTTGTTATTTTTAAATATTATTTTCTGAAATAAAATAAATTACTTTGAAATATTTTCTTACATATTATCTTCAAATATTCTATTTTTTAAAATCATTACTTTATTTATAATTTATGTATAAAAACTAAATAAATGCACTTGCCAATAGAACATTAAGGACATATATTGTATATACACATGTATATGTACAAAACACTTCTAATGCCATAAGCTGACTTTTCCTATCAATCTGTTGTGCCTTTTCTTTCAGACTTCAGACAGTTCTTTTTTATGCTCTCTCTTTTTTTGGCAGCTCTCTAATTACCCAGCGGCTGGCACAACCATGTCCATTTCAGCACAGGGCAGCTAAAAATATCCAGAGAGAGATAGAGAGAGAGAGACCTCCCCAGCTATTCTCTTCCCACAGTATTACAGCAGTCATGTTGGGCACACTTCCCTCTAGTTTCTCTCTCACTCCATCATTCATCCCTCCACCTGTGCCCAAATTAGAGAGTGTTTCCGGTCTAAGAGTTTGAAGAGAGCAGTCAGGACAGAGGTTACTTCTGAGTACTCGCATTTATTATTATCACAGTAAAAATAGCCTCGTGTTTTGTCAGTTAGGTTCCATTTATTACATTTAGCAGTAAAAATATTCTCTCATGTCTGGCGTGTGATATCATTCCCAAAGCAAACGTCTGCCTGGCTTGTTCTCTCTTAGAGTGTTTTTTTGCTCTTTAAAGCGTGTACAGAAAGCGATGTAGGAATAATTAAAGGCAAACACATTGCAGGGTGGTGTTAACATGAGCACACCCTCTTAAGCTGCGAAGCGTCTATCGGCGAAGGTCAGCACACTCGATTAATTTATCCCGTAGGCTGTATCGCAGCAGATACTCTATAAAGAGTTGCTCTGTGTCTGTACAGCGCTGTTGTGTGTTTCAGTAATGTCTGAGTGGGCCGTCAACTGGCTCCCGGTGGGCCTTCTGCAGTCATTGCTGCTGACGCTTTCAACTCAAGGCTACAATTTTCTGATTTAGGTCTGTGTGCCACCATCTGAACTTTCAGAACTCAGTGAGGACGCATGAAAATGGGCCAATAAGTTGATTCTGAAGAGTATTCTACTTTGACGGTCCCTGTAGCCAATGGTTGATGGATCGTTCTGTACCGAAACGTGATGAAAGTGCCTCTAGTGAGCCCTCGAATTAGGGTGTTTTTTTTTTTTAATTCTCAAATTCAACTTTTACATTTTAGAACCTTTCACAACTACACAACCCAATGATTCCAAACTGACACAGAAGAACACATGAACTACATAATTAATAGGATAAGATTAATAATAAGTGTAAATAATCAATAAGTAAATAAATAAATATAAGAAAAAGAGAAGAAAAAAAAAATTAGTAATATTAATAAAAATAATAATAAACTACTCGTCAAAATATTATTAAAAATAATAATAATAATAGTAATAAATACAATTTGGTCATACTATTTTTATTGCATAGTTGCACTTACATTTGATAACTTTTACATCCTACCCAACCCAACGATTCCAAACTAAAACAGAAGGACATATGAAAAAGGTTTAATTACATAATTAATGGGGGAAATACATCAAGAGAAAATATAAAAAATAATACATTACAATATAATAATAATACAAAACCACTCTTTAAAGTAGTAACCGAGAAACCCATCATTCCATTTCCAGAGTACATGTATCATTGAATAAGTAATAAATTGTTACTATTTAAAAAATAAATAAGTAAAAAGCGTTCCCCCTACCTCTGATATTATGCCTTTAAATTTTAAAAGAGGATTAAATCATTTAGCTCCAAAGGTTGTGCGGAGGTCCAATATAACAATATCCTGCAATGATGCAAATGTCACAGCACTACCTTGTTCATAGTTCAGAGGATAGCACTGAGATGGATCAGCAACAATGGCAATTAAAGAGCAAACGTCTGATTTTAAGAACATCTGAGACAATTTTAAAGAAAGTGTTCCGAATATTTAGCAGTTTGGTACAGAGCACAAATGTTACAGTGAGAAAGTTTGCAAAGTTTTTAAAGCAGCTTCCTTGTAGCAGTTGTTTTATAACAATATAATAACACATCAAAAGTTGCTATTGAACACTGTCAGCATTGCAGCTCGCGTCACAGTCATAATATGTAATTGTATTGCTATTTAAATGCAAATTCAGTTCTCCTGCTGGGTTAAATGGGCTGGAGTTTAATCGTTTATGTGGTAATTTAACCCTGCTGATTGCTTTCCATTGTAATTATGTAGTAATGGGGTTTGTGTTTTCTTTCTGTTTGTGTACAGTAACCTGCTGTCTAATCCCTACGTGTGTGACTGTCACTTAGCCTGGCTGGGACTGTGGCTTAAGAAGACCAGGGTGGTTAGTGGTAACCCTCGCTGCCAGAAACCTGCCTTCCTGAAGGAGATCCCTATACAGGATGTAGCCACGCCTGACTTCTCCTGCGACGGTATAACTCCATTCTAAACACTTGCACAGTATCTGCTGCTTGCCCTGTTGATGGATCATTAGGTCAACAAACGCCTATATTAAACAATGTATATTAAACAATAATTCAGCCGTGCATCACAGTGAACCTTGTTATCCTGACCACCTTTACTTCAGTGCATGCACTGTAACCAGAGTTCAAAATTAACTTTTACCACAACTGCCAATGGTTGGTAAGTGATTTATTATTATAATAGTTTATATGATATACTTATATTATAAATGTGAAAATTATATTGTGTTTACGATATAATTAGCCAATATAATTATAGATTTTGCGTACCTGACATTACACTGTGTATTAGTATAAAATAAAAATAAAAAAAAAATTAATAAAAAAATAATATTACCATTGCTATTGTTATTATTATTAATAATAATAATAAATAATTTATAAATATTTACACACTGTATATATGAAGTTATCCTTTACATTTAGTGTTTTAAATATATATATATATATTTCTATATGTCCATTTCTCCATACAATGTTGTAAATAATAAATTTACCTAATAATAATAATTATTTTGTGCCATATATATATATAAATATGTATACACGCTGTATATAAAGAATTAATTACCCAGTAAATATTATCTTTCACAACTTTGAATGTGGTTCTGGAACTGTACAGTATGTGTGTGTGTATATATATATATATACATATATATATACAGGTGTTTATATATGTTTACTTTATACATATATTAAGATACTGTAAATATTTATATATTTATATATATATATATACATATGTACTGTATGCTAATATACCATATACTAACTATATAGACAGAAATACAGACAGACAGCTAGATAGACAAATGTTTTAGACCGTAAATGTGAATATACCAGTCTGTATTTCCATGTCTCCATCTATACAATATTAATTTTCTTTCATACTATCTTACTCCTTTCTGTCCACACTGGCCTGTTTATATGCACTCTTTTAAGCTCTTTTAAGCAGTTCCTTGTGACTGTCAGAGTGCTGGATAAGGCTTTGCTAACCTCAGCTAGTATTTGTCTTGCAGCCTGTGCCATCCACACCACATCCATCTCCAGTTCCCATGAAATCACGCTGCTTAGATCAGGTCTCTCGCTCCACTCCTTCTCCTTGGGTTTCCCACACCTTCATCCCTCCGCGTCAGGGTAAATCACACCCGGCCAGCTTCCCACAAAGCCGTAGCGAGAGTGTGGAGGCCTCTGCATCATCTTCTCCCGCTCTGTTTTTTATAGGGAAGAACTGGTGTCCATAAAGCAAGGGGGAAACCAGAACCTCTCGAGGCCGACATAAAGTTTAACGGAGAAAAAGAAGCTGCAGTTTGGCTTCTGTCTGGCTGGGGTCCTGTGTTTCAGAAGGCCTCCCTGTCAAAGCCAGGGTGTTTCGGGTAGAAAAAGCTCTTTTAGCTCTGCTTCGGGGGAATATCGTGTTAAGAGAGCCAGTTCAGCTGTAGACGGCCGAAGCGCTTTGAAATCAAGAGAAATGGCCCAGGCTTGAGGTCCATTAGTTAGAAGAAACTGTCTGTCAGGGCTCATGTGTTGTTATTCCATTCCTTTCTCGGCTCCAAAAAACTCACCACCACAACATCCAGCTATTTCAGTGCTCTGCAATTACAGCTAGAGTAACAAAGTCAAGCTAAATTGATTTACGGGAAGATATTTTCGGTCGTTTGAAGGGGTCCAGTCATTGTAAAACTAGCCCCTTTGGCTCTTCTGTGTCCAGACCCAGCGCTCTCCTTCCAGACTCACTCTGTGTGTTATTGTTGGACCATATCTCAGTCTCCATTACCTCCCATTAATGGCTTAATTCTCTGTTTCTTTTTAATCTGCAGGGTAATTCAGCCTTGTACTGATAGCATCTTACAGAGCTTGGATGAAAGCGGCTCGGGAGGAGGCTATGAGTATAGCTTGCAGGAAATGTGGAGCGAGCGTGGCCAAAAGCAATATTTAGCTGCTGATTTTAAACTCCCGTGCACTGTATCAGTTCGCAAGCGTGCTCTGTAATAATGATAGCTGCATTCGGAGACCCACACGTGCTGGAGAATGGGCTTTTTTCAATGCAATTCACTGCACGCAGCACCTGTGCTCGTTCATCCGTTTTCTATCTCTCTCTTTTTTCCGTCCTCCATTACTTCTTTTTAAAGAATTGATGAGTTTCTATATTAGATCTGTTAGCAATACATATTACATTTTTCTCTTGTATGATGTAAAGGAGCATAAAATATGCATGTGTTTCTCTCTCAGGTATAGAGGAGAATGTGTGTCTGCCGTCAGCCCCTCGATGTCCTGATTCGTGCACATGCTCGGAGTCGGTGGTGCGCTGCAGTAACCGCGGGCTGCGTTCGCTGCCTAAGGGCATCCCTAAAGACACAACTGAACTGTGAGTCTCTCCTTACAGCTCCCTTTGTTTGTCTTTCTTCCTGTCGTGCTTTCATCTTTTTCCGTTTAGGATAGACAGTTTATTTCCGCAAAAAATAAAAGTAAAAATAAAATAACATTTTGTTTCTGTAAGGTTTTTTTTTTACTAGGCAAGTTTAGTTAATTAAAATAAGCAGAATTATAATAATGTAACTCATTTGACTATTGATCAATTTCTTTCTATAGTTATTAAAAATATTTCAATAATTTCATATTTCATTTCCACTAAACATTTAGTTACTTGTCCAAATAACTCATGATAGCTACAATATATACAGTATATTATTGCAATATCAAAATGAATGAAGACAAAAAAAAACATAAAAACATATATGCATATCTATCTACTGACTAATAATATATTCAGATTTACATTTATATATTCATGCTTTTGACTATATATTCTGACTTACCTCACACATATATATATATATACTGTACAAGGGCTGTCAATAGATTGAAATATTTTATGTATTTTTTTTTATTGATATTTTTTCTGGTGTCAGACAACAGAATTAATATGATTAATAATGAATATATTTATATATATCACTGAAAATATACATACAATATACTATTTTATTTTTCTATTTTTTATTTCTACTATTTTTTTATTTTTATTTTATTTTGTATTATCATATGTAGGGTATCAACATCAATCAATATTTTTATTTATTTATTTTTTAAATATCAAGGTTATCATCATGTTGCAATACCCTCAGGAAATAAGAAATACATTTTCTCAAAGGTTTAGAGAACAACTACATCCATGTCGCATGATGACAGTACACTCTAAGGAAAAAGGGAACATAGCTGCTGTTATGCATCTTTGAGGTTCGGTCTCGGTTTGGTACCGGTCATAATATAATGGACCAATCAGATGAAGAGTGAGAACAGTGCCTTCATAGAACCGCTGACACACAGGCCATTTAAACTCTACAAGAGCCACTCATACTCATTCTTAGAGAAAAGAGGAAAGGTTGAGAGACAGGGAAGAAACAGAACAGGATGACAGTGACTAAGAGAAGGAAAGAAATCACAAGATTGCAAACAAGTGACAAGGAGAGACTGATATAACAAGTGCTTATACTGGCGGGTGAGCTTGTGGTTGTCTATTTTTCAGCAGAAGGACAGTAATTGTTGTTGGGTTGAGCAGGTAAACACCAGCAGGATTGACCTCTTCTCCTGTGTTATAGTTTTGAAGACAATGCTCTTCCTCACTGACAGATCCATGCGGCTCATGAGCTCTCTATCAAAGCCCCATCTACACAGTATGTGTCCTGTCATCTTGACGGCTTTTTAGCACGTCACAAAGTGGTAAAATTAGGACGAAACTCGCCCAAGAGTACAAAAGCAATCCCAGCAGCCACACTTTATGACCATAATACAGTAAGGCAGCTTACTGTAACTTCTCTTTATCTACTGTAGAGCCACTTTGTGGTAATAAGACTATTTCTTCCGATGTAAAATGGATTTTTAAGCATGAAATGAAATTTCTAATGAATCTGGTTTTACTTGTTTCGAGGATTGTAAACTTGCCTGTCCTTACCGTTTCAGATATTTGGAAGGAAACCTCCTCACCTCTGTGCCCAAAGAGCTTGCTAATCTGAAACAACTCACACTGCTGTATGTATTTCTCCACTTTTCATTGAATGTGTTCATGTGGCACACACTGTTATCTTTAAGGGACCTGTTTGTGCATTTAATGCGTTCATTTGTTTGCTTGAATTATTTCTGAAGCTGTAGGAACTTAATGTTTAGGAAAAATAAAGCACCTGTATGCACACAAAAAGATCTGTGATGTTTATAAAAAAAGACAATAAAAATGTGACAGTAAAAAATGATTAACTGATCAACTAAGTTACTTTAGCACATATGTTGAAAATGGTAAACATTGCATTTGATGTAATTTTACTGTAAAACGCTGTCAAATTCATGACTTTCACAAGTAAAAGCTTTGAACTAATCTAATTTTTAGTGAAAATATGAAAAATATAACATTATTATATTTTATTGAAATAATTTGGTTTCTTCTCGTGTATGTTATCAGCAGTGAACAGTGTTTTGTTTAATTTTATGCTTTTAGTTCATGTTTATTGTATTTTCTTCTGTGCATGTTCATGTGCATTAACCCGATGCTTTCGTTTACTTTGTTTAAGACAATATGCACCATTTATGTAAAAAATATTGGCCTTATTTAATGGACAAGCTATTTATGACGAACTCATGACTCATCGTGTGACTTTATATTGTGGCATGATGGTCATTTTTTAAGGTACAAAGCAAACTTTGGTGTTTTTTATGCATCTTGGTATAACATTCAGCCCACTTATTATAAATTGTAAAATATACAGACACCAACATGCCATCCCATAATCCCTCAAACATTATAACCAAATAAGATTCTGGCAACCACAACTGCCCATCTCCTTTTTTTGCATAAATTAAGCAGGATACCTTTTGCATGTTTTTATGCATGTTTAAAACCATTAGTAACCTTTATCTAAGCAGGATGTAAGTAACTGGGATTAAATCTTTTTTCTAAGAGTGAACGGTCTTTACTTGTTCTAAAGGTGTGTGTAATTGAATCTGCTGTGTGTTTGTGTGTGTTTCTTCTGCAGGGACCTCAGTAATAACAGCATCAGTCTTCTTGCCCCTCTCACCTTCAGCAACATGTCGCAGCTCGCCACCCTGTAAGTAACACCATAATCCAACAATCAATGTCCACATGTGTTTGTCAGTGCACTCATGTGAATGTGATTACTACTGCCAAAAAAATTGCCAGAAATGTTGACATTAAATGACCATTTCTTAGTCTCTGTGTCTCACTCACATTCGCTCTCTCTTTCTCTGCAGTATCCTGAGCTATAATCAGATTCGCTGTGTCCCGGTTCATGCTTTTGATGGCTTGCGTTCTCTCCGGCTGCTGTAAGACTCACTTTTATTTTTTACCTGATGAACCAGTGATCTGCTGCACAGTCACATCAATCTCTCTCACACATACACACACACACGCACTCCCCATGCACCACAACACCTCCGTGAGATCCTAATAACCTGCCTTATGAACTTAACTTCAGGAGATTACTGCCTGAACAAAGCTGCTTTAGAACAGCATGTTCAAAGCATTAGCAAGTTCTGAAGGAACAAAGCAATAGATTTTAAGAGCACTTAAAGTCCCACAGGTAAACTTTTTTCTTTTGTTTATATGAAAGTCACATTAAAATGGTCTTGGAAACTTTTTTAACAACATTTTTGTTACCTACCAGACTACTTACAGACTGACACACAAAACTACACTGTTATTTGTATTTTATTATTTATATTTATTTATTTATTGTGTGAAGTTGTAAATTAAAAGAAAAGATTGTTGGAATTCATTTTACAAAGAAAATATGCTGTTTCAGTTTTGTTACATTTTATGTGTTACTTTCTACACCCATGTTTCAGTGTCCATTACAATATGACTTTAGCTATAATTTAATAGTATAATATTCTAAACAGAGTGTAAAATAAGCATATCTCAAAAATTAAAGCAATGTTTCTCCTTGACTGTCCCTTAGTTGAAAAAGATGGTAAATGTTTTTTAATTGTGCTGTAATTGTTGGCTTTATCTTATAAAAAAAAAAAAAACATCATAAAATATTTTACATTTATTTATGATTCTATAATATGAAATTAGCCTTAGTAAGTGAATGTTTCTATTGAAAATATAATTTTCTTTTACATATTTATTTGGTATTTTGAGATTTTGAGATATTTTGAACAATTTCCCCATGGAGAAAAAAAAAATCTGAGATGCATGTATATTTGCTTTTTGAAAGTTATTAGGAAACAAATAAATAAGTTAGCTTGAAAAGTGTGATCATAGTTTTGGAACCATCCTGTCTGCATTAAAGGAATAGTTCACCCAAGTCATCATTTACTCACCCTTGAGTATTTTCCTGTATGACTTTCTTTGTTCACACAAAGGAAGATATTTTCAAAAAGGTTTGTAACCAGGCTTTTTTAGTCTCCATTGACTTTCATAGTAGAAAAAAAAATACAATGGAAGTCAATGGTGACCAAAAACAACCTGGTTACTAATTTTTTTCAGAATATCTTCCTTTCATACAGGAAATTCATACAGGTTTGGAACTCCTCAAGAGTATCCTGTGTGCTGCAGCTCTGGGCAGGTTATCAACACCCTGTGTGCACAGATATGTTAAACAACCCAAAGGACGCCCACCTAATTCCGGCCCTTTTAAGCTTAGTCTGCCAGGCAGTCATCATTGTCACTTTTTAATTTCCCAGAATGCCCCAGGGCCAGCGCTGACGTGGCCTCAAGGTCCCGTAGCTGTCCAATCATGTTCTCAGGTTGCAGTGTGTACATGTGTGGGCCGAGTGCCCCATAATACAACAGGAGAAATTATTAAACAGAACCGACAGGGCATACAATGACATCTCAATGCAAATCTGCTGTTCCCACCGGTGTCTCACAAAACGCCAGCGGTCTTCTATAATCTGTGCTAAGTGCCGTGAATGGCCGACCCTTTCTTTCTCTATCTCCATTTATAGTGTGGAAAACAATGGAGCCAGCTCCCAGAGCTCCATGCTTTTTTTCATTTCCTTTTCATTCTTCTCTTTCAGAACCCTCCACGGAAATGACCTTTCAACTATTCCGGAGGGAGCCTTCAGCCACTTGACATCTCTGTCTCATCTGTAAGTGTGTATGTGTGTGTGAAAGCATGCTCTCTCTGCCTCTGGTAATGATGGACTCTCAGTCTCAGCCTGTGAGACCAACTCAGGTCTTTAGACTCAATGTAAGTTTTACCTCATTAACGGGTGCAACCTAGAGAGAAGGCAGCCTTGTGCTCCACGCTCCGAGACCGAGCCCCACAGGAAATCTTTGTAAATTTTATTACATCTAAAAGGCATCTTTTATGGAGGCTTATGGTGGTGCTGTTTTTTTGCCTCACTGGCAGTAGTTGCTTTGCCCGGTTTGGAGCAGGGCTACTGTAGCTCCTTGTTTCCTCATCGAAAGGAACTGTCGGAAAAGAAAGGGCCTGTTGAATTGAAGTAACCGAAGAAGTTAGCTTTGTAATGAAGAATAGAACTTACAAGGAAAAATACACTAGGCTAACAAATCTTACTTCAATGCATTTCTGCTTTCAAACACCCGTTCCTGTCATGCAGGGCTCTAGGTGCGAACCCCCTGTACTGTGACTGTGAGCTGCGCTGGTTGTCTCAGTGGGTGAAGGCTGGGTTTAAAGAGCCTGGCATCGCCCGCTGCACTGGACCTCCTGACATGGCTGACCGACTGCTGCTTACCACCCCTCTCAGTCAGTTCCAGTGCAAGGGTGAGTTTCATTCTGTCTTCTCTCTTTGTGGTTAACACATCTTTTTTCAGACACATTGATTGGTGCTCATGTGGGAGACGCAGATTTTTGTCTGCACTATGTCCTGAGACAATTCCCACTCTCTTACTCTCCCTAAATAATATATTTTCTGTCCCTATCAGTAAAAAGTAGTGTTGTCCCATGATTAATCATTGTTTGCATATTATATAAATACACAAATGCGTGTTATATATTGTTATGCTTATGAATTAATTATATTTATAAATGATATAATTTATATGAGTATAAATATATACATGTAAATATTTTCAAAAGATATGCTGTATGCGTGTGTATTTATATGAACATAACAAATATGCACAGTACACAGACATAAACTGCCCTCCAGAAGTTTGAAAAAACCTACAAAAGTCAAATTATACATTTTTTAATGCCAAAAATATTAAGGATGTTTAGTAAATTTCCTACTGTAAATATATCTTTTTTTACTAAAAGCGTATTTTTAGTTAGTAACATGCATTGCTAAGGACTTTATTCATTTTGTTTCAGTATTTAGATTTTTTCACACCCTCAGATTTTCAAATAGTTGAATCTTGCCCAAATATTGTCCCATCCTAGCAAACCATACATCAGTGGAAAGCTGATTTATTTATCTTCCAGATTCTCAAAAAATGTACCGTTATGGCTGGTTTTGTGGTCCAGGGTCACATTTATACTTCACATTTGGTGTGGTGTGTTTCAGGGCCAGCAGATTTTAATCTGATGTCCAAGTGCGCCCCCTGTCTGGCAACTCCTTGTCAGAACAACGGCACATGTGTGAGTGATGTCACAGGCTCCTACCACTGCACCTGCCCTTTTGGCTACAAGGTGAGCGAACATCCACCACCCCACATACAGCACAACCCTGTCTAGCATGGTTTCTGTCCTCCTGCACGTGTGCACAGAATGTTCCTATGAGTTATGTGCATCATTACATGCAAGAGAGCCTCATCATCCATCTTCCCGAGCCGAACTCGCTGTCTCTGAAGTTTCTTGATTAGTTCCTATTGTACTCAGGCAGCCGTTGTTTGCGTAGCGGATAGATGCTCAGTAGTGCGACCTTGGCAGTGGGGTCTTGGGCTGTTGGCAAATGCATTGCAAGAGACGTGAAGAATGTGAGCCGCTCTTCCAAGGCAATTTATTCAGAGGGAAGAAGCTATGAGAAATGATAAGTGTGACCAGGCGGAAGCATCCAAACATGTAAATTATATGCCATCAATAGCGGTTTCACTTGCTTTTAGAAACATAAACCAAACTTTTGACCATCATTTCAAGCAGAGAGGGTTGCAGATTGCTAATGCACATCCAAAAACTGCTCAAAAGCCCAAGCGAACCAAAGTTTGACATCAAACAGACTCAGTCTGTGTGTGTGTGTGTGTGTCCTGGATGCAGCGTGCAATCATTACCCTTTTGTTTGGTTATGGGATTCCTGTCAGTGTTGTTCTGTTGAAGAGCAGATAAGAGCTTAACCCTTCGCCCTCTACAAGACAGAACCAATGGGCTGTCTTTTAATTAAAACCGCAGCTCTCAAGGTCAACTGCAGGTGCGCGTCTGTCCTCGAAGTAAGTGAAGATTAATTGGAATGTTCAAGAGTACTGAATTAAGTCAAACATGGGACGAGAAAAAGAAGCAAAAAAAAAAGAGGGGCTGAGAGAAAGAAAACAGACATATGGGCCCTTTGAGGAGAGCTGAGGAAACAGGCATATCAGTGGCAAAAGCCTTTGTCTGAAATTGAAATGGAGAGTGTTAGTCACAGAGTTACAGCCCCTGAATCTCAAAGGATCAGGACAAGACTTACATCTTCTATAAACCATGATATTAAACTAAACTCGGCTCTGGGCCTGGATATAGAAGTAGTAAACAAACAAGATTTTTACATTTGCTGAGGAAACGAGTGGTACTTGTGCAAAACTATCAATTCTGCTGGCTAGGCTATGCAGTTAATATGTTCTGAGTGTTTTTATTATGTTGCTGTGTGGTTGCTAGGATGTTCTGGGTGGTAGTTAAAGGTTAAGGGATTGAAACAGGTTCCTAATTATAAGTATGAGCAACAATAATAAGCATTAAAAGCAGTGCTAATCATTGCCTTTAATGTCCACTCCTTAACCCTGTATGAAAGGTAAATTGCGGTTAACATTTGAGTTGACATTTTACTCAGAAGTCATTATGTAATACTGTAGATGATGTTTTTTTTTCTTTCAACCTCTTCACATTTGAAAGTTTCCATCTGATTGTGGCCTTTGGCCCAGTGTGTATGGTCAGACATGTTAAATTCTTGAATATCTTTCTTTAAGCATCCATCCTCACAGGCTTTCTTTTTTCTCAGGGTCATAACTGCGAGATCCCTATCAACGCCTGCATCAGTCTGCCATGTGTTAATGGAGGCACGTGCCACCTCACACCTGGACTGGATGGGCACTACAGGTACATTCAGACCTTTAAAAATTATATTCTTTCACTTATTGAATAGTTGTTGAGATTTGGTGCAACATAAGTCTAAGTGTAGACTATTCACTGCTCCTAAGAATAAAGTATCAGAAAGCATATAATTTGTTAAAATGCACATCTGGACAAAAGCTGTGTATTAAAAATTCAAAGCTTGGAACACCCTGGACATTTGAAAGATGCAAGAGACAGGCAGATTGTTGTAATGGCACAATAAATGTCCCCCGTGTCCTATAAATCACCCAGCAACTTTGGTAATGTCACGTTAGGCCTCTATTCAATTTTTGTAGGGCAGTCGCTTTACATCCAGCAGGAACAGAGTTGCACAATGACTTTACAAAAAACAGCAAATGAGCTGCAGAGATTTGTGTGTTTTTATGTGTCTGGGGTGGAATATATCGGTTGCTGGCGTAGCTCCTGAGAGTTGGCAGCCAGAGGGCAGGGACTGGGTGGAAGGGTACAGATGGGTGTGGGTTCTGTTAAACAGTGAGATAAATTTTACTGCTGTTGCTCAACAAGTCACCATAGAGATAGAGGTTTATCAAACACTGAGCTTCAGCAACTGATGGATCTGGCATACAAGCCTTACGTATAGCAACAGAAAGGCAAAACAACAGAGAAAAATAGAAAAACCTTGGAATTTCAGCAGGTAATTTGTGGGAGTGTAATTGAAACCAGCTCATTTGAGGCCAGGTAAAGAACAAGCTTGGGTTTGAGTCCAGAGCAAAACCAGAAGAGATCAGGTCTGAGACCAGAAGAGGGTCGAGTGGGGTCAAGACCGAAATCAGATGAGGATTGAGTCTGATTCAGGGCCGAGACCACAACAAATCATGTCTGAATCAAGATCGAGGTGAAAAAAGGGTGGAGTCTGGTTCATGACAGACATTAGAAGAAATCAAGTATGATTTAAGATCATAAGGGGTTTGAGTCTGATTCAAGACCTAGAAGAGGTTTGAGTCTGAGTCAAAAACAAAATGTTCAGAGATGGAGTCTAAATCAAGACCGAGACGAGAAGAAGGTCAAGTCTGAGTCAAGAGCGAGAGTAAAAGAGGGTTGAGTCTAAATCAGGACAGAGGTTAGTAAAAAATCTAGACTAATTCAAGACAAATATTAAAAGTGTTAAATCTGATTTAAGACCTAATTAGGTTGGAGTTGGAAGGTCAAGTGTGAGCCCGAGACCAGAAAACATTGAGTCTGATTAGAAGAGAGAGTCTTAGTGAAGACCAGGACCAGAAATAATAATTCTAAAATATGGACTTGAGGACCAAGACCATCAAAATATAGTCTCGGATTCAATGACCTACAAAATATGGGCTCAGACTCAAGTACCAAAACAGTCATGGACTCTAGGAGCATTTTGACTCCGGCTCATCTAGTCAACATCATATTGCTTGTTTTTGTTGGAACAAAGTGAGATGTTTAGCAAAATGTTTTTCCTTCAAGAAGAGGATGGTGTCAAGCTTAGATCAGAATAGATCAATCCGTGCCATAAAAGTGAATGCTGGTTTACTTAGTGTCTTAAGAAATCCTGATATTCTCAATAAACAAGAACTTATAGAATGTTATAAATAACTGTGTTCATGCCAGCGTTATCCTTTGTTGCTGAACTACCCCTACAATGTGCTCAAACCAAAACTCAGTGTTCCTGCTGGCTCCGAGCAGTGCACTAATAAAGGATGTTGGGTTGACATTTAAAGACCAAACAATGAGACATAAATGGCAACAAATGACGCTGTTCTGGCTGCAGACTTGAAGAAATCAGTCTGGCAGTATTAGGGGTGTCACACAACAGAGCTAAATCACTGAAACCCATGTATTTCCTTTTGTTCTAACATTTGAAGTATTGATCACTGTCCTGTGCCTTCCCATTCCTCTAGCTGTGTGTGTCCGCCTGGGTATGAGGGCCAGCAGTGTGAGCTGAATCCTGATGACTGTGAAGACAACGACTGTGAGAATAACTCCACCTGTGTGGATGGCATCAACAACTACACCTGTGTCTGTCCTCCGAACTACAGAGGTACCAGTTAAAGCTCTTTAAACCAGACTGTAAATGCATTCACGTTTCAGTCTCTTTGTTACCAATTTCTTAGTCATATTGCCCTATTTGTCTGACCACAATGAGGCCATTTCACTGGCAAGACTGTGCCAATTGCATTTATATCCTCCAGCCACAACTGAGGTGGCTAAGAAAACATGAAGAAACCAAAATAATATACATGTTAAGACTGGTAGTGGGCAGTTTTACTAAACAAACCAGCTTTTGACAGAAGTCCTGACTCGGCGGATTTAAAGTTCAACTGTTGTTAAAACTGTCTGTTCACTTCAGATCTGCCAAGTGCCATCCAGTGGCACCGCTGCTCTTGTTTTCCTCAAAATAGGAAGTGCAGCTGCTCCTACTGGGCCCTGTCATTATAATGGTATTCCTCTTTGCCACCTCCCTTGGAGCGTGTGCAGTTGGGGTGGAGAGTGTGTACTTGCTGCGGTAAAAGCCTGGCCACATCCTTAAGCTCGTAGGGCACACACAGCTCTCACAGTCTTAAGCTGAGTCTTGAACCAAGCAAGAGAAAAGTTTTATTGCTCAAAAGTCGATCTTAATGGAGTTCTCAGTTATGTTTCATGAAAGTATAAACTTAGGATCAGGAGTTTCCCCTAAAAGACAAATTTACAAAATAGGAGTTGGAGCTAGAGGAGGTGCTTTGTTTTTTAATAAAGTAGTCTCCATTTGTCGAGAGATTTTTCTCTGTATTTCCATTTTTGTATTTTGTTCTGCATTGACGTCAATCAGTACAAACCTTACCACCAACATTCAGATTTGATCTAAGAACCCACAGCGTGAGCTTTCTCCAGACTCCAGCCTATTTGGTGCATGCAGGAAACATCAGCTGTAGACACGACTGCACTGATTCCCTGAAGAACACACACAGTTGCTGCAGAAAGGCTCTATAGGAAATTGGCCTGGCAGCAGACCACCTAAACCCTGTCTCGAGGGCCTGAGCACGGAGAGGGTACATCTGTTTTTGAGCTGCTGCTGTGCCATGTAGCTGGCGCAAATGTGCTGGGCAGGAAATGCTAGGAATCTGGGTGAACGAGTGCAGGGATGTGGAGGTTGGATTAGACCCAGTGTGGCCTGTTGCAGGGCCGGACGTCCGACAGCAGGTGGACGGGAACAGGCAGCGTATTGAAGGTTCTGGCTGGCAGTGATTTAGTGCCTCCGAATGGAGCCTGCTGAGCTGTGCGCTGGAGAAAGACCTTGCTATCACACAAAGATGTTTTCAGTTGAGCCTGGAGGAGAAAAAGCCTCACACAGTCTAAATGCTGGCAGATGGTGTGAGGGGTGAAAAACACCTCGAGGAGGGTCGTGACACACATGCTGTATATTCAGTCAAAGCACAACTGTGCGCTTCCCCCGTAGACAGCAGAGGTCCTGAGTGTTTCAGCATGTGATAAACCTCCGGACACCAGGAGAGGGCAACTGTTAGAGTCATTTGTTTCTTTTCTTTGTGTGTCTCTTAGGTGATCTGTGTGAGGAGGTGATTGACCCCTGTCTGCCTGGGTTTGACCTCTGCCAACACGACTCCAAGTGTGTTCCCCTCAGTAAGGGCTTCAGGTGAGTGTGTGAGCTCCTCTGGTCAGAAATCTCACAAAAGATAACATGACCTGTCTGTGCTGAGATCCTTTTTCCTTTAATAGACCTGTTTTTAACAGACCTGATGTAAGCTCTGAGGATGTATGATTTTCTTCAACCCAACTGTTCACATGAATTCAACTTATTTTTAAAATAAGGAAACATTTTATGTTAAGGTGTCCTTGTTACCCATGTAACGTGCACTTACTATTACAAAAGCAATTAATTATGCTTAATTACATGCAAGTAAGCTTAGCCGTACATGTAGTTAATTATTATTACTAGTACTAGTACATTAAGGAATAGTTCACCCAAAAATGAAAATTCTGTCATCATTTACTCACCCTCAAGTAGTTCCAAACCTGTATGATTTCCTTTGTTCTGCTGAACACAAAGGAAGATATTTTGAAAAAAGTTTGTAACCAGGTGTTTTGGTCACCATTGACTTACATAATGGGAAAAAAATATCCTATGGATGTCAGTGGTGACCCAAAACAGCCTGGTTACACACTTTCTTAATTTATACACGTTTGGAACTACTTAAGGCTGAGTAAATGATGACTTGGCTGAATTTGAAAAAGAATGTTTGGTTGAACTATTCCTTTAAAGCTTTAATTACTCTGTAAAAAGGACATCTTAAAATAAAGTGTAACTTGTTTAAAAGCAGAATTTTAAAAGGTGAAAAATTATGCTGTCCACCAATCTGTAGTGAGCCAAAAGAGATATTTAGCTCCAGCCTATTCCCATGAAGCATATATAAATATATATAGATACATCATAACTATGCAGACAACAAGTAACTATAAATTCAATTGGGATTTTTTTGACATTGTAGTTCTTGCAGTAAACCTGGAAAGAACATGTATTTTGTCACTTTGACCAATTATCATATACTTTTTTGCATGGTTTTGGTCTCTTATAATTTTCAATATAATATCCCTAAAATACTTAAAAAAGAAAAAAGATCATTTGGAGCTATAGTCACTGAAACAGTGGGTGTGCACCAAATCAGTCTGTGGTCTTATTATCACTGCCAAGTAGTTAACAGTGTTTTAAACACACCTAGTGTTAGGACATCCCCTTTTGTTAGTCATTTTTTCGCATCTTTACTGTTGTTGTTTTTCCTGCAGGTGTGAATGTTTGCCGGGTTATGTTGGCCAGCACTGTGAGCAGGATTACAACGACTGTCTGGAAAACAAATGCCAACATGGAGCAGAGTGTAATGACGCCATCAACGGATACACATGTGTGTGCAAGGAAGGGTTCAGGTGAGACTAATCTACCATACCTCTACTCCTAAACAAAAACTCATTTTGAGGGGAGAAAAGTGGCTTATAATAATATTATACTAACATTTAAATAGTAATATGATATAGAATATTAAATGTTATTCTAAAAAGTATTAAAATGTTAATATTTATTTTAAATAATATTTTAAACAAATAAAGTCATTTTTTAGATTAATTGGGTACTAAGGAATCTGTTCATTATTTTTATTAATAAATTCCCTTTTATCCTCTTCACATTTGTATCTGCAAAAGTCAAAGTAGGTTAGAAATCACTCAAAAAGCCTCCACATATTTTTTATGATAACTAGGATACTTGCACACCTGTGTTCATTATGATTATGAAAGGCTTGATAGATGATGCAAACATATACACGCTTACACACACCAAGCTTCGGTTGGTCCTTTATTATGTGATAGTGTGTAGGTAAATCTGACATGCACAGACGATGAATATCCTTATGGCTAATTATAACAGTGTGTGTGTGTGTGTGTGTGTGTGATGTGCTACAGAAGAACAATAGCTCTCTCCCCAGCATCCCTCACTCCACTACGACTACTAATTAAGGGCCTGATGGTGTCTTGAGCCCCGCATTAATCTGGCTTACCACCCATCCTGACACTCTATCAATATTCTAACACTGTCTTCATCTCTTGTGTGAATTAGATTTAAGAAAGAAAGAAAGTGCTTGAAAAATAGCTTTCAGTGTTTTCAATAATATACTAGGGATAGATGGTGTAAAAGCTTTTATCATGGTATATTATCACAATATTAAGAAGTAAATAAGAATTGTTATAAAGTGCAACAGGTGTGAATTTACAATAAGGTATCATTAGTAAATATTAGTTAATGCATTAATATTAAAAATGAGAAATAGCTTAATTTATAGCATTTATAGATTTTCCGAAGAATCGTGTGGGCCAGGGCCTGGTGTAATAATAATGGAGTAATAATGCTGAAAATTCAGCTTTTAGTTACAGGAATAAATGACACTTTAACATACTGTATATACAAATCAGTTTAAACTAAAAATATTTCAAAATTGTATTTTACCTTTTTTTACACCACATAAAAGGCTATATTTCCTGATACCACCACTAATATGCATTGATTTACTTCTATTAGAAAGAGGGAAGATTGATTCAGGGATGTTCATTTATTGTTTATTTTTATATATTATTTTTATTTTATTTATTTACATTTTTATTTGTTTATTTTATAATTATTTATATATTATTTATTTTATATATACTGTATATAAATATATATTTATTTTTTTATTTTATTTTATTTTTTTTAAATACATGCAACTTAGTGAGCATAAAAGACCTAATTATCCCAAAAAAATCCTAATTATCCCAAACTTTTGACCCTCACCCTCTCTCTTTTCCTTATTAGCGGGCTGTTCTGTGAGACTCCTCCACCAATGATATTACTCCAGAAGACGAGTCCATGCGATCAGTCTTACTGTCAGAATGGAGCTCAGTGTCTGGTCGTAGAGGGAGAGCCTGTGTGCCGGTGTCCACCTGGATCCAAGTGTCATAAGATGGTCACAGTGCACTTCCTGGGTAAAGATACCTATCTGGAGCTCTCAGGCGCCAAGATCCGACCACCCATGCACATATCCCTCCAGGTATGCCTGCAACTACTTCCAGTAAAGCTTCACAAAGGGTCCCAGATCAGTTTCTGTAATACAGACCTCACATATCACTAGCCTCAGGATAGTCTGTATATCACCCGAATTCACATCTGCAGCCACGAGAAGCAATCTGTCTCTCTGTCTAGGTCTTTTTTCATCCGCAGTGCATGGTCTAAGCCGGCTTTAGCCTCTTTGACATTATGAGAATGTCACCTCTTGTCCACCTGCATGAATAATTCTTCTCCTGAGGACATATATTATGGTAATAGAGGTTGAGGCGGCTGTTATCCGTTGCAATCAGAGGCCCTGCGTAACCGCTAGATCTGCTACAAATGAGCCTATCTTCTCACCGTCGAGAGGGCACACTAATGTTAATTAAAGTAGAAGAAATTAAAAAGAGCTCAGTAGCTGTTTATCTCCTAGTGGACGTCAGCATCGCTCCGTTTCGGTTTCTCTTAGCACATCTGCTGATCGAGAGGCCTTTGTGAGTTGTGCTCTCTAAAGTGAGATCTTTGGGCAAGAAGAGAACATAATGAGGTTTTAAAATAAAACGATGCATCAAACTACAACTGCAAACTACTGCATCAGAATTCCTAAAATTCATAAAAAAAAATTTTATTCATAAAAAATGCTCTTTTAACAACAACAAAAAATCGCTGGAGACTTGCCAATAAAAAAAAATATTATTATATATATATATTTTTTTTTGTCCACAATGCACATTTCTTAATATTAAACCAAAAATAAGCAGATTTTTTTAATAAAGCAGTTTAGTAAACTGTAAGTACAATTACATGGTTTAATTGAATGCATACTGTATGTAAATTTATTTTTAATATTTTTAATATTAATTTAGCACAATATCAATTTTACATTTTAGTATGTTTATTTTTCCCAAGGGAAATCACCTTTAAAATGTTAAATGAATACTGCTGTAGCTTTTTGTCCAGTTGTTGACCATTATTGTATGCATTTTAGGACATTTACTGTCAAATGTAAGACAATGAAATTTCATCATTGCACTTCATGCAAAATCTTTCTGAATATTTTACAGCTTTTGCTCTGTTCGTGTTAACAGGCCCTAAAAGGCAACACGCTTGGGAACTGCAAATATAGAAAAGCAATCAAATTAGGTAGCTTTTTTTATTTCCAGCGTTCTTAGTATAACCATGCTAAACAGTGTTAATGACTTGGTCCTCCTGTGACATATCCACTGACAGAAACCGAATACAGGGACACATTAACGGCTCATATGCCTCCAGGATATGAATGTAAGCAGTCCACTTGTTCTCAACTGAAGTGTAGAGGGGCTTCCACATTCCATAAGCCATCAACTGTTCTCCCATCCTAATGCTTATATATAAACGTGAGCTGTTTTCCATCACAGCTTGCTCGCAGACGTTCCGTTTGATGCCCTCGACTAAACAGGGAGTTAAGTGTCAGGCCTGCGGCGGTTCCCTCTCGGTGTGCATGTCGTATTGAAATAGTGTGATTATCGCGCACTCTTGATTGTTTTGTACATCCTTCTTTTTCAGAAGTCTTCCTGCCGCTTTCCTTCGCTGATCTCTTGCTGTCTCTTTCCCATTAACCCCATTGTAGGTAGCCACAGATAAGGACAATGGCATTCTGTTGTATAAAGAAGACCACGACCCGCTCGCCCTAGAGCTGTACCAGGGACACATACGTTTGATCTATGATGTTGCCAAGTACCCCCCGACTACAGTGTACAGGTGAGGCGCATATACACATACTTTATAGAAATAGAGGCTATCATTAAAAAATTAAATGATCTGTTATCTTACTTTTACATGCACAACACCTGTAGGCGAAGTAGAAAGAGACATCTTTTGTACTAGAGGTCTGCAGTATTGACCAAAAATGATATCTGACACAAAGGAAATTATTCAAATGAACCTTTTTGTAAAGTGCTATTATGTATTTTTATGCTGTTACTGTATTTTGGCTGGTTTAGGCTGGTTACAGAATAAGTAAATTTGACACTAAAACTGCAAGTAGGGGGCAACGATTCCTTTATGAGTGATTGATGGAATCATTTATTCAAATGATTCATTCAAAACAGATAATTCAAGCTACTGTCTTTATGAAGGGATCATTGAATCATTGACTCAAAAAGTGTTCAGATTCAATCAGAGATGAAACATCGCAGCGTTTTTCTGAGACGCATAAATGTTCTGCTCCAGCTTTGCTTGGAACGGAACTCACTTAATATTAGCATCTTATCTAACACAAATCCACGACCATGCTTAGACAAATATTTGCTTGTGTGATATTACGTCAATGTAATATCTTATGACTATAAAAATAAAAAAAAACATACTGGGATATTTTTGGCTTTTACTGTATGGGGGTAATTCACCACTGACAAGATGGGCTGTCAATAAAACTTGGCTGTCTATCAGCAGAAAGACCATTTTTGTAATCAGTGCTACGTGAGCAAACAGAGAAAAAAAAAGCTCTTGCCAAAAATTTAGGAAAACACCCATAATGCACGGCTCAATCTGACTTAAATTTAATTCAGAATTATTTTAAAATGATTGAAAATGTACCCAATGTTTGTGTGTCATGTGTACATTCATGTTTGTTAAAGCATTACATTGTGAGCTACAACATGCTAACAGTAGTTACAGAGCCCCACACATGAGGAATGTTATTTGTGGTTTCCTATGTAGAACATTCCAAAATTAGTCACTTAAGAGTTCCATTTTAGTTACGGAGCTCTCTTAAAAGTCGGCTGCCTTTGTAGCACTCCAGGTTTTGTAACAGACCCACAATCACAATCACCCTTCTGTTCTGCACAGTAAATAAACCCATACAGCCAGCCGTTTTTGCAGCCCAATAATCTAAACAGACATATACCACCCTAAATTATTTCAAAACATCAAACATACACATTCATTCATCTTCTTTCAAAAATGAAAGGAGGCCCTTTGCTCTTATTCAGAATAGTTCAGGGTGAAAAAGCCACGTTTGCGGGAGCGTTTGCTCGACGTTCTCAGGGAGGTTTAATCCCTGTAAGCTTGTGGCACATCATAAAACCATATAGGAGCCCCGAGTTTACATGACCTGCTTTAATCTGCCTCAGGGCGAGAGAAGCGAGGTTCCCATGTGAACGCTTCTGTGCTGCAGCGCCATGTTTCTATGCTCATTGGAGCCCCCATAAACACAGAGCTCTTAGCCCTCACCTCCTGCCCTTTCAGCAGACAACAGACTTGTTGAGTCTGGCGCAGATGGTGCCTGACTCCGGCCTGGTGGGTCACTGCGGATGTCATTAAGCGAGCACAGGCTCTGTAATGGGTTTCAGGAGCCCAGATTCAAGCTTTTAAAACCAGTCTGTGCACAAACCTAATGACAGCGTGCACTTATAAAGCATTTCAAGATAGAAATCTGTGTCCTTGTCTGTTATGGATGGGTATGTGGCATAAATCAGGGTCTCTGGCTTCTTTTTCATCTGTGTCTGAAGAAGTAGAGCTTGAACGTTTGTGACTGGCAGCTGTTTTAGCAGGCAGTAGACGTGAACAGCGGTGCGCTGGGTGCTTAGGCTGTGTCTGCCTGCTTGATGACTTTGTATTGATCCAGAGCCTCCCGTTGCTGCTGCAGAGGCCACTCTTCCCTTCTGCCTGCAGCAAGGGTCGGATTGATTGCTCTATGAGGGAGTCACAGCATGAAAAAATAATGTTTAAACCAGATTCCTTGTCTATGGGACTGAGAATACATGCACTTAATTCCAGTGTTTCTAGTAGCAATTGCATTTAAAGCACACTTTTTCTGCCTTTTTATTTAGAAGAAGATAAAGAGAAAAGGAAATAGCTGCTGCCATTTTGCCGTACATCAGGCTTTCTATGTAGTTAACAGAGATAGTTGTGGACACTGAATTCCTTGCGATAAAATGATATATCCTATATGAGCTGATCTAGAAACGACGTATATCTCCATTCAATAATGAAATGCCTTTGGCCAAAAATTGAGTGTTTAATCTTGTCATTATACATTACATACATTACTTTTGTCCAAATCTGATTTTGTTTGCTTTTGTGATGCCATACAGGACCATGATTGAAAGAATAAAAAATGTACAAAATGCATACAAACCCAGAACAGAAATGCTCTATCATACTTCCTACTCGTTTCTGAGTCATGTTTAGCATGATAATTCAACACTTTAATAGTGTAAACAAGTTAGAATGCATGAAATAGCATTAGACATCCCATTCGAATTAATAGGCAGTGGTGTGACTAAATGAAGTCCACATTGTTGCCAGGTCCCTGCTAAGTCCAAGATGTATCATGGCACCCACAGCTAATCACAGATCCGTGCTCACCCTGTAATATTTAGTTTTTCCCCAAGCGACATCGTGCTTGTGTGGCTTTGGCATATCTGCACCCCATTGTGTTGGGCTAAAGAATGAGGTAAAGAGAGGAAGTGCATAGACAGAACACGTCCTTCCATCTCAATTTAGATTATTTGGCATTGACACACCACCCGGTCTGGCAAACATGCTCCCGAGTGCTCCATGTCATAGTTAGCATTAACAATGTGTAACCAGAGCTAACAGAGCCAGCTGCTCGATTTGTAACCCATCCCGCGCCGCAACACTTGGACGTGGGTGCAGCGTTCGGGCAGCTCCCTTGCTTTGGTTTTCCCACCGTGGAAGCTAGAGTTTTTGAGGCTGTGGTTGGAGCATTCCTAAGTCTGGTTCAGTGGCTCTCTGCGGGTGCTTGACTTCAAATGTGGAACTGGGTCATAAAGACTCTGTGGGGCGAGGATCAGAGCAGGATTCCCACACCATCTACAGGTCTCGCTCAGCTCTTCTTACACCTCGTCCCTGCTGAACTTCAGCGAGAGATCCCCGACAGGAAAAGTGAAATGGGGAGAGGGAAAGAAGACCGATCGGACCCCGGAGAGATGACTGAGAGCCGACGGAGAGTGAAGGACACTTATCTCTGCAATGTGATCTGGAAGGTGCGGGTGAGGGGAGGGGAGGGATAGAGAGACTGATAAATGCGCTGGGGAGGAGAGAGACGGAGAGCTGTTAACTAGCAGTAATGCCTCATTACCATGAGATGAATGCTCGGGCCCATGCAGCGTGTTAATGCGCTGCCCTTTACTAAATGTCACGCTAATCTGAGTATTAGTTTAAGCAGCGGCGTGGGCAGTTCCTCAGCAGAAGCGGCGGTTTGTGGAAACATCGCAGGAAATTGAATGAGAATGTTAGAATTGCAGCGCTCCCTGAACCTAGCTCCTCAGCGTGGGCTCGCCATCCTGCGCCACGCCTAACCACAGCTCTCCAAATGCAGCTAAAGTTTGGCATGTCAGCCGGGTTTAACACTGAGCAGCCCTAGGGTGAACAAGGAGGGGTCAGGGTATGTTTTTACGGCCTGTTTTAGTTTCAGCTGAGATTAGCGCTGAGTTCCTGTGTGAGCTGAATGTTTGGATGGGGGGGGAGCCGTGGTAATTCGGCCTGAACCGTAACTGGACATGAAGTAAGTTCGTTGGGTTTGAGAAGATTAAATGGTTGCGATTTGCCAAGTCTGGCTTGCGACAGCGCTAACGGTCAAAGCTGAGGGATGCTAATGCTAACAGTTGTATTTTTTTTTTTGTATTCATTCAGTTAAAAAATAAATTAAATACATTGTTACCAAGTTTTTTTTTTATCCTAAAGTCTAAATTTTGGTCTGAACTTTTTGCACATTGAAAAATAAATACGACCCCATGTTTTGCCAATCATGTTTACACGCTGTCTCCGATACCTTCCCCTAGCACCAGGTATGTTTTTCTGCATTTTTGCATCTGCAACCAGCAATTTGATAGGAAATGTGCCAAAACGATTAATCACGCTGTCTGTGTTTTATCAAAATAATTAGCTAAAATCAAATCAATAATGTTTGAGCGCCATTCAATGAGATTGTCATTTGCTTATTAGCCCCGCCCACTACAGGAGAAACCAGTAAGTATCCATAAGTAGGCTGTCATATAGTTGTTTTTAAAAGCTGAAAATGATTAAAAGATATAGTTATCAATTCTGAATGGAATCTACGGATTTATTCATATCAGGAAAGTTTATTGATATCAAATACAATACTATAAATACTAGTATGTTCAGTGCTTTGCTACAATTGGTATTGTTAAAAGTGCTATATCAATAAAAGTGACTGATTGATTGATTATCAGTTTTTATACTACGGGGCCGTTGAATGCTTGAATCTGATTGGCTGACGAACGTTCTGAGGTGTGCAATTATTTTCAAGG
>JAUCNO010001076.1:916433-927932 GCA_032353835.1 Enteromius viviparus
AAATATATATATAGATATATATATATATATATATATATATATATATATATAGTCCATTGTCTTCATTTGTAAGTCACTTTGGATAAAGGCATCTGCTAAATGACTAAATGTAAAATGAAATACAATAATTTCAGAAATCATTAGTTCAATTTTTTGTTTGTGCTTCTTTTCAGCCGTCTCACGCAGACAAGGCAGCTGATAAAAAAGTGGTGAAGTGGATGACCGATCTGACCAAAATACGCAAGCAGCTCAAAGGTGAGGGTGTCTGTGTGGTCCGGGGGTGGAGTTTCTAAAAGTCAGTGTCATATGTTATTGGGCGGTCTTGGCCCAGGTCTGCTCCCCTGTCCTCTGTGGGAGAAGTGCACCTTACACTGCATGTCTGTAGAGGCTCTGGGGCTCTCTCTCATGGGACCACCCTCATACTCTACTGGAGAGTCCTCCGCTCACTGTGTTTGGCCCCCCACACTTCCCATCATCCATTTCCATTTGATGCCCCCCATCAGAGGTGCACTGTCGTATAAAGTCTCTCTTTCTTTTTAAATAAATCCACTCGGATGGCCCGCATCGGCAGGACGACAGCACCTCTTACCCAAAGGTTCCCTGAGGCACCAGGCTGTGCTTCAGTCATACAGACGCCACTCGTCCTCTTCCTCCGTCCCGAACACACCCCATTTTACACTGTCACGCCCCCTCAATGCCTCTAGACAGGCGCCCCACTTCTGTAAGTACTCTTAAGCAGCAGTAAGTAGACTTGAGTTTGACACTCTCTGCTCTCATCTCTCTCTCTACATTTCTCTGACCGCGGTCTCGAAGACGCTTTCCCGCTACGGGACGCCCTCAGCCACGTGTCTCAGCTTTTTTAATCATCTAAAGTGTATGTTTATGAGGATTTCATATCAAGTTCAAGGGCTCACAGGCTGCTCTCAGTCGCAGAGCCTGTGTTTCCAAAAAGCTTCTTTGGCCCTCTGATAGTGTATTTTGTGAGGTTGTCCTTGCGCTACTGATGGACTTTTTCATAGTTTGTGGTGATGCTAAGTGAGGTCAATCGCTGGCCTTGTATTTCTTTCAGCTAGTGTTAGGGCTGCACGATTAATTGCAATTTGTAATGCCTATCCTGTCAGAGAACAGTTTAGTGATCAGAAGTAAATCTCCATCCAAAACAGAGCCAGAGAAAATGGCAAAGGAAATACAGAAAAGCTCTATAGCTGTAGACGAATAAATAGATTTTTTTTCTTATATATGCAAAAAAAGAATACCAAGCACAATTACATCTGCAAATTGTGACCCTGGATCACAAAATCAGTCTTATGTCACTTTGGGGTATATTTGTAGCAATAACCAAAAATACATGGTAAGGGTAAAAATTCACAATTTTTCTTGTTGGAATATATATATATATATATAGTAAAGATTTTAAAACTTAAAGGTGTTTTTTCTGGCCCATTTAGCTTTTTTGCCCCATTAATGGTGCGTTCACACCAGACGCAAATTGCGCAAATATATCACGCTATTGCGATTTTGCATCATGGGAGGGGCTTTGGCCAGGCGCTTCCGGTTTCTGTGATGGTTAGACATGATTAAAATTAGTTTTGTGTATATCTAATAGGCAAACATTGGTTTAATGAATCTAATATTTCTTTCCTTTTTATTCCTGTTTCTATTAAAGTACGAAGATGTTTCGTACAGCTCCTCCACATACAGCGACGATGATTTTGTCCTTCATAGTTTCGGAATTCTGTTATCGCATCACTACTAGAGCAAGTTCCTGATTGGTTAACGCGGCATGAATTTCCACCAAAGTTTAGATTTTTCAACTTGAGCGTTTTGTGCAAATCACACATCAAACGCGCAAATCGCACCATTCGCTCCCCTAAATTCGCACGAATCGCCCCGCAGGATGTCTAATCGCGCCTTTGCTTTGACTTAACTTGTAAATCACTTGTGCTTCATTCGCGTCTGGTGTGAACGCAGACTTTCAAAAAGGTGTACCAAACATTGTCCTATCCTAACAAAACCATAAATCAATAAAAACGTATTTATTCAGCTTTCAGATATCGATTTACTTAATAATAATTAACAATTAACACTTGTAACAGGTTTTGTGATCCAGGGTCACACAGTTAATGTAAGAATAAGGACCACACAATAATGTGAGAAGGGTCTAAATTTAAAGAGTAACCAAAAAAGAAGTTTGGATAAAATATTTATTAATAAATTTGGCAACCCCAGAACACTTATTGTAAAACAAATGATTGATTGTTTCCTCAGACTGAAGGCAAAATGAGTTCATTTAGTTTGTAATTTACTGGATAGCCGTTTTAATGGAGACTTATTATATTAACTTTATTATATAAGAATTTTTGTAAAATCCAAAAAATTCAAAACTCTTCCAATTATATATCACTAAATATGTTATTCCAGGTACAGAGATCTGAGATAAATTGAATAGGATTATTATTCAAATTATTTTTATTATAATAAAGTGTATATAATAATTCAGTACCTTTATCACTGCGTAGAATATTCAGATCATCTGCTTATCAGTAAACTACTGACATTGAGATTTACTACTGATTACTGAACCAGCTTTACTGACGAGATGCACACGCAATCACTTTCGATTAATCGTGCAGCCCTAGTTAATGTGGTCAACTCCATCCTGAATGCTACCAGCAAACCTCCTGGCTCCTAATTCGCTCTTTCTTTTTGTCTTTCTCACCCAGATGCCAAACACAAGGCTGAGAGTGAGCTGACTCCGCAGACGCGTCCACGCAGTAACACCCTGCCCAAGAGCTTCGGATCCACCCTGGATCAGTCTTCTCACGAGGACTTTGTGGAGAGCGAGGCTCGAGGTCACCGGCCCACACGAGAAGAGACGCTGGAAGTCATTCAGCACTGCATCCAAACCAAACGAGCCGAGGACGGTTGGCCAGAGGACGTCAGAGTGAGTCCAGCAGCTTTGATGTATTTTGAATTCTCTCAAAAGTTCTCAGGGAGTTAGATTGGTCAAATCCACATCCACATCCTCAGGAAGGCTGCCGTCGTTGAGTAGTGTGACATTTTTATAGCCTCATGATTCGATGCAGTTCAAGAATACCAAATGTGTAATTATATAAGCTGACTTCAGAAGACATTGTTTTCATTCATCGTGTGTCTTCTAGTAGACATACACTGCTGTTCAAAATTAGCAATCAGTAAGATTTTACATTTTTTTATAAAGAATTCAAGAAAATACAATAATAAACAGTAATATTCTGAAATATTATTAACATTTTTAATATGGGTATATAGTTTTAAATACTTTCAAATGCAATCTATTTCTGTGCTCAAAGCTGAATTTTCAGCATCATTACTAAAGTCTTGCCTCACAGTTTTTCTGCATAGGTTTCTTGTGTTCAGATCACCTTAAAAATCTGTTATTGTTATCGTTTCTCTATTGCAATTTAATTTAAATCTAGTAATTGAATATCTGTTCAGCTATTTAAAGTCATGTAGTTTATTCAGCTGTATCTAAAACTAATTTGAGAATTCAATTTGTGGCTTTACATAGAAAATGACCAAGGAGCAGCTTACCAGTGAGAAAACAGTCCTGCAGAAGAATCTTCTGTACTATGAGGGACTTTATGGCCGCCCGGTATGCATCTCTCCCTATCACATGCACACACACACATACACACTCTTTCCTCATGAATGCAGTGCTCTGACAAAAGTGTCCTCCTGCAGGTGACCCGAGAGGAGCGCCTGGCTGTGAAACCCTTGTATGGCAGATATCGTCTGGTCAAGCAGATGCTCACCCGCGTCAGCATCACCCCTATCATAGTAAGACGCCCTGTTGCTCTTTTTTCACACCCACATTAGCCTTTCGGATATTTGGGGTTACAAACGATACATAATTAATGTTAGCAATCTGAAACTAAGTCTGGAGTTTATAATTAATGCCAATTCTAAGAATGATATTGCAATATGATAGGATTGTGAAATAAAAGCTGACACTGAGATGAAATAAGATCTAGTGTTGTTTTTAGGATTGTATGGTACGCTGGCTAGCAAAGAGGAAGCAGACTAACCGGCTCTCCTCTCTCGCACAGGCTTCTCCCTCCAGCAAACGGCGCAATCAGATGTTACAACCCATCATCGAGGGCGAAACCGCCCACTTCTGCGGTGAGATCGAGGAAGAAGAGGAGGAGGAGGCCAGGGGCCAGCAGGAAAACGTAGAGATGCTGAGCGAGGCCTCAGAAATCATCATGGACCCAGTAGCCCAGCCCAACTCCCAGCAGCCCACTCAGGAGAACATCCTCAGCTCTGGGAAGCTCAATCTCGATCTACGTCTGTCCAGTTCCAACGCCTCCTCCATGTGAGTGATCTAAAATCTAAATCTTTCTTACTAACTGTATCCAGAACAGAAGAAATGCTGTTTCGTGTGGATTTAAAGAAAAAGCTCGCACGGATATGAACGTTTACTCAGCATAATTATAGCGCTGCATTAAAAGATCGTGAGTCAGACACATGCAGTCTGATTTCTAAATTAAAAACAATTTACATCAGGCAACTCTACCTCAAGAACAGATCACTTGCTCACCAATGGCTGCTCTGCAGTGAATGGGTGCCGTCAGAATGAGAGTCCAAACAGCTGCTAAAAACATTGCAATAATCCACCAGTCCAGTTCATCAGTTAACATTTTGTGAAGTGACAAGCTGACAAGTGATGTTATTAACTTGATACGGTTGTTTCTTACCAAAGATACTCTAGCTATAAAAAAAAGTCGTCTGGTCTGAATCTGGAGAGATATATGCGCAGTTCAAGCACTGTTTACAAAAAAATATGTGGGTGGATTTCGTTGCGACAGGACAATGGATTGTTGTGATGTTTTTATCACCTGTTTGGACTCTCCTACCGACGGCACCCATTCACTGCAATGCTACATTTGTCCAAATCTGATGAAGAAACAAATCCCTCTCCATTCTTCAAATTTCTATTCTTGGTTGAACTATTCCTTTAAATCTGAAGCACTGTTAATGCCCTCAGCCTAGAAATACCCAGCAGGTCTTACAGTGTAACCTACATTTGCAGAGACCTCGATTCCTTCACCTTGATTTATGTGCGTCTACACGCGTAGTCCTGCAGGTAGGACCAGCAATCGGCTCATGCTCTCATCAAAGCAGCTCTATTAATAGAGTTTGACAGAGAACTGGAGATCTGCAGGAGTCAGTGAGCTGTAAGCTGGATCAAGCCGTAATCCTGTATGAAGGAAAACAACTGCACAAGCAGCCAGATCTAAGTCTAGTGTACTGTATTGGGTGCCGCCGGGATCCACGTCACCTTGTTTCTAACTTTTACCGACGCGAGTTAACCTCAGAGTCGTTCAAAGGTTATATCCCGCTTAGGAGTGTTTGGAGTACACAGCTTCCTGTTGCTATAGCACATGGAGAGCTGCAACTCCATGTATGGAAAACATATCCCTCTCCATATCCCACAGGCCCGAGCTCCTAGAACAGCTGTGGAAGGCCAGAGCGGAGAAGAAGAAACTGAGGAGGACCATCAGAGAGTTTGAAGAAGACTTCTACCAACAGAACGGCAGGTAAGCCTCCCACGCTCATTTCATCCAAACGAAAAATCAGACTCCTCTGACAAAAGTTGCTCCTGTAAACACTTAGTACGCTTGACCCTCCGCCAGATTCAGTTCATCATGATACAACTGACATTTATCAGCCACCGAGTAACCTTTAACTCAATCCTGTCTTATTGCATGCTATGTAATGCAGCGTAACTCATCCGACATGCCCAGTGGTTAAAAACGAACTATAGTTCTACATAAAAGCATCGGGTTTTATCTTCATCACATAAGCATTGTTCTCAAAACAGCATATTTTTAATTTGCACCCACAGGAATGTTCAGAAGGAAGACCGCATGCCTATGATGGACGAATACAAAGAGTACAAGCGCATTAAAGCCAAACTGCGGCTTCTGGAGGTCCTCATCAGCAAGCAGGATTCATCCAAGTCCATCTAAAATGCATCCGTCATGGCCTGTATCATGAGAGTAGCCCATCAAAGTCCACCGCCGTCCCTCCTCACTCAAAAAAGAAGAAACACCTGTACTCCATCATCTACAAAATGGCCTACAGGAAGAGTTTGATTTTCAGACTTTTTGTTTTTCTCTTCCTCATTGACAAGCTTTCTCATACTGAGAACCATGCTTTGTTGAGTATCGCATATATATATATATATATGGACATCAAGCACTAAACTCTTCCTCAGACCACACAGATGGTCATCATACTTCAACACCCCCCTCCTGAATTCATAGTGGTCTTCACGGGTGTGATCTGGGGTCTGTGTATGCACAGATCTACACTATTCTGTACGTAGGCTTAAATATTTCAATGTTTTTCTCGATTGCGATGTATCAGCGTGACAAATCGGAGGACTCTTGTATCAAGCTGGTGCTCTTATAGTTTTTTTGTAACGAGACTTGGATCATCGGATCGGACTGACGAAAGCTACCCCAGCTGGACTGTCACTGTCAACTCTTCCTGATTCATATGTAAATTACACAAAGCTGTACGTCTGCATTAATATGCATCTGACTAACAGACGATGTAATGAAAGTCTATATATATATATATGTATGTGTGTATATATATATATATATATACGCCAAACTGACATGTTGGATCGCAGTGGTGCATAATAGATCATTTCTGACGCTGTAGTTAATATAAATAGATGAAGGGTTATTTTTTTTGTTTTGTACGTAAATGTGTCCTTATTGGTTTTTCTCACCTCTAGACACTTGGTTTGCCGGTGTGCACACATTCATCCGCTCAAGACCAATAATGCTATTAGAGCATGATAATTAAATGACCCTGACTCCCGATGTGTGACGTACATGCTGTCATCATCGTGTCACGTGACACTTTGCAACATGTCACCTGATCTGTCACGGTCACTCGTCATATCGTAACAGTATCGGCCGCTGACATTGAGCTCAACTGATAATAAAGTCTTATCGAAAAAGATAGTGAAGGAAGAAGGGGTCCGATGAAAGGAACCACTGGTCAAGTGTTTGGTACTGGCGAATGCACAGAAGGGATGTGTTCGTGACTGATGAAGGAGGTGATGGAGATTTTTTGCACAGCATTCTGGGAATGCAGTAACGTACATTTTGTTTGTTCCGGTTGTTTCTCGTTTATTCAAGCACTACTTGCGGGTTGTTATCGGACGTGTCCTGGCCCATCTATCACTGTGTGGTGTTGTCCTTTTTTTATGAGCATTATTTTGTACTCTGTTTTTTTATCGTCTCACTTTCCGCATTTCATGGTAACGGCGTGATATCTTCTGTATTAGTGAAGCACCTGCTTTGTGCTGTTTTGTATACGCTTGTCAGTAGTAGGTTTGCATGGCAGAAATTTGTATTTCTATTTTTGTGCCATGAAAATGAAGCAATAAATTAGCACGGGGCCTGTACCAGTGGAATGAGGGCCCTCCTGTATCCAGTTTGTTCATTTTCAATAAACAGCTTGTGAGTATTATTACCTGTTGTGTTCATACCTTTTTGTGATCTAAAATCAAATGTATATCGGTGAATTTATAACTGCGGGTACATTTGGTGTCTGTTAACAAGGTAGAGTAACAATGCTGACAGTAGTGTAGCAGAGTTGACAGTTTGGACGTGTGTGTGTGTGTGGTTGTTTTTAATAAGGGCCCATCTATGGTTGTGGCTGGAAGGGATACAGCTATGGCTGGAAAATAACAATGAACTAATTTCTTTCATTTTTTGGATTGTGTTTCCTACATCTACACTTAACAATGATGCAAAAAATAGTCATAATTATTGCACAGTGTGACAAAAACGATGCTATATTGATGTGTGCATGCACGGTAGCTGCAGCTGTATCCCTCCTAGCCTTAACTATTGTCCATTATCAATAGAGTGGATGACGCACAGCTCACAAAGAAGTCCCTTTCAGAGCAAGATCAATGCTGACTGACTTGAACGCTTTGCCAAATCTGTGTGGGAAATCTTTTCTTTAGTCCTCACAAAATTCCTGATGGCTGGATTCTTGCTGCAAAAGCTGGACCAGTGATAAACATTGCTTGATTTTGCAAACGTTAATTTCAAAGGTGCTGTTTTTTTAACTGCACTAAAGCATAAAAATACTATGTGCTTGCATATATTTATCAAGTATGTTTATCAGAAAAACATTGCTACAGCCACCCCATTAACCTACAGTCTTAAGCTCATTACCTTTCATTTGCGCTAGTTCCTGTCGTATGTCCTCAATCTGGCAACCCAGGTGAGTGCCCAGTCTGAGGAGGATAAGGCGGGAGTAATTAAGATTTCCTTACAGAAGTGCATGCCGAAATGTGAAGATTTGTACAAACACACAGAGACAGTGAGGTAAAACAGCATTATTGGCCTTTTTTATATCTATTTAAATCGAGAAGAATCAAATCCTTGCTGCCTCTGGGTTGCAGGTGAAGTTAATGTTATATATAATGTTGAGTTTCTTGAACAGACCGGTTAGGGTTCATCATAAGACCTCGGTGTATCGAAAGGAGCCGTGGGTATTAGTTTTGTATTCACCGATATGCTTTTTTTATTCTGAAACCTGGGCTGACTTGCATTTTGTAAATCACCAAGGAAAACAGTTTCAGCTAAAAAAATTATTAATTGCTTTTCTACAGAAGAAGAAAGTCGCCTACATCTCGGAAGCCCTGAGGGTGAGTAAATTAACAGCATGTCTTCGTTTTTGGTTCAATCTTTTAACTACTCGCTAAAAACAATATAACGTTTATGTAACACCAGAAAAGCTTCAAAAACCATTAATTAACCTGACTGAAACACTGTCACAGCTTTCCTTTTATAACGAGGGCACCTATCAAACTTCAACAGTGCATTAACTTACACTAAAGGTCCATGAACTAGACCGAGTGCATAATAGTGTATATATAATTTGGGACAGTGTTGTTTGTTGTTGTAGTTTACCAGTAGTGGCTACTGAAACAAGTCTATTCACACAATATATCATCGAAATATTCTTTATAGGCTTAAAATCAGCTTGGTCACAATTTGAAGTGAATGCAAATTAAATGCAAAACTACAATCACGTGTTTAAGATGATTTTCACTTTCATCTTGGCCGGGCATAACTGACTGCTGCCCTCTAGTGGCAGTCACAACACAGCAATCCAATTCTCTAAACAAAGCTTAATTTATTAATACATCTTGTTTAGAAATGCATAAATACCTTGTTCACAAACCACATTCGTGCATAATCCATAGATGATGCACCGCACTGGAATGTCATAGTTTTAGAGTTATGAATCATGATGTATAAAGACCTCAAATGCAATGGCAGCAGTTACACCAGGCATAGCGCAATATAAACTGGGAACAAAAACCCTAAAAACAATGATTTACTGCATAGTATGACTTTCAGATCAGTACATATCCAAATTAACAAGAAAGTAGGGCGTTGTGAGAATGAGAATATGTTGGCAGTGTTTTGTGAATAATTTATATTTGTTACCAATGAAATTTCACAATGATCAGTACTGTAAATGGAAATGCTCTACAGTAATACTTTCCTATAACCCAGTAATGAGAAAAAAAAAACATAATATTTTCAAATTAAAATAAAACGGTCTTTTAAAGTCCAGTTCTGGTCATAAATGATGCACTTGACATGAACCTGTGCTATCTTGATATTTACCTGCTAGTACCAGCTTTACTAAATAAGACGAACAGTGCAATTTTACCAAATAGCCTGTTCTATTTGAGTGACTGCATCTATAGAGAGAGTCATCATGATCAAAGAAAGACTCTGTGTGTCCAACATGGACGATTGCACACCGAACTGCATCATGAAAGTGCTTATGTACAAGTAACTAACATACAGTATTCTCCATATGAATGATGAGTTTGGCACATTTACTGTTGTTCGTCGAATTTTCACAAGCAAATTCATTTCAATAGGAATGGATCCGAGCTGAAATTTTGCTAACATGACCATACCTCTACCTTGATGAGATGAACATGATCGGTTTAGCAGTTTAACATCCTGAATACTTTATGGCACGAAAGCAGCTGGTTAAAACAACTCATGGGCTTGTTCCCATAATACTTTTCATATAAAGATACAGTAACCCTGTAACCAAACCAACAGAAGTCAGTGATATCCAGTCCTGGTCCGCTTTAAAGGGTGCGATATGCATTAGTGTTAGCCTGTAGAAACAGTTTTGACACCATATAGACTGTTCCTGCGATGCGAGTGTTTGTTCAGAGCGTTGTCAGTCAGTAGTAAAGCAGGCAGAGAGACCTCTTTTGGCACAATCTTTACCTGCAACAGCTCAGGTAGGCGTCCCATATATACACTGTCCTGGCAGATCATAAACAAGGTCTCATTTATTACGACTTCATGGCCTCTCTGTTGATAACAGGGCTGAATGGCACTTTCTGGAGACGGGGAGAGGTCAGGGCTTGGTGTGTGTGTGTGTGTGTGTGTGTGTTTGTGAGGCAGCCAGGCATTGAGAGCTTCGAGCATCTGTCTTAAATCACCGTCTGTCTGTCACAGCTCAGCCCTCGAGAGGTGCGAAGAGACCTGCTGCCCAGAATCTTTAGTCATAATGGCTTGTCGATAACTGACACCCCTGAAACAGACGAGTGAGTAGTTTAGTTTAGGTTTAGTGGATGAGTTGAATAGAGAGGTTGTGAGAGTGAAGCAGACCTGCGTAGCTACGTCCGTTGCTCATGTTGGTGGGAATGAGACTCCATTTATCAGCTGCAGGGTCGTAGTACTCCACAGAGGACAAGTTGCACGAGCCGTCATCTCCTCCAATCACATACAGTAAACCATTTATGGCACACACTCCTAGAGACAAACACGAAGGTTAGTTCACCTGAGAATTGAAATTCTGTCATTAATTACTCACCTTCATGTCATTCCAAACCCATAAGACCTTTGTTCATCTTCAGAACACAAATTAATATATTTTAATGAAATCAGAGAGCTATCTGACCCTCCATAGACAGCAACACAACTGAAATGGGCTGTTTTACTAATGTTTCTGGATCTGGGCTCATGTGACCACAGTGTAGAGCCCTGCATTTAGGCCCTTTTTTACGCCCCTCGGGCCAGGCTTTGGGCCAATTTCTGATGTCATAGTTCAGACATTATCATGTCGAGGGAAAACAATAGGAAGACATTTGAATTATTTACTCATGAACAAGTGTTTTCTGAGTTGATCACAGATGAGTTCTTGTTTTCGATTTTTTCGATATTTATTTAGTTGGTAATTTAATGCTTTCTGTAGATATATTTATCATGTCTTTTTTGCTCGGTTTCGGTTCTGTTTTGTGAAACGCTCCTGTTCAAGACCAGAAGGCATAACGCGCTTGTTTTATGAAGTCACATTTACTGTCAGTGCACACAAATAAAAGTAGACCCTTTACAGTTCTGAATGACGTATTACTCCTATCTTTACCAGAGAAAATTA
>JAUCNO010001076.1:934223-954947 GCA_032353835.1 Enteromius viviparus
GCTCTTCCGATCTATATATTCCAACAGGTTAGATATCATTTATCACTCAAACCCCTTTCTCTACCTGTCCATTAGTCTCGCATATCCACCATGTTAGTAGTTTTTTTAACACTTTTTGTGTTTTTGTTGTTCTAATCAAATCCTCACCTATCACGCAATGTGTTGTGAGCATTATTAGCCGTTAGAGTATTCATGGATGTCTCCCTGAAATAGTAAACCACTAGTATGGGACATACTAATTCTAATTCAGAAAACTATTTAGGATGGATAGTATGCAAATTGGGATGCAACATAAGGCTATGTCTACATTAATCTGGATAAATACTGTGTCCAGGCACAATACTGATACAAAAAAAAAATATGTATTGGTACAGTGTGTCACATGACTAAACACGCATCATTACGCCTGTTTTTACAGTTCACACTACAATGCGAAAAACTTGTTTAAGTTTATTTGGGTTTTGGAAAAAAAAACTTGACAATGTGTCAGTGTGGATGGAAGGCATTTCCCTCATATATAAACCCAATATCAGAATTTGTTTAAAATCTCAACTGAACAAAATCGTCACATTTGCATCAATTTCTAACCAGCTTTGGCGTGCTTCATTACATCCCAAGGACTTGCTGTGAAATTGCGTGCAGTCATACCTGAACCAGGTAATCTCTGGATAGCAGCGGCAGTCGAACATGTTCCATGAGTTTAGGCATGAGCTCGAGACGGGCCTCTTTATCGTGCTTTATCCAGGCGATCATTGCTTCAAACACCTGGGGGTATAACAGACGAGAACAAAGTAGTCTTTTATATATATTATATTAATGCAGCTCACAGCCACATCAGACCAGACCACATCCTCCACTGACTATGTGTCGCTGCTCAGATGACACTAAAGCATCTGACAGATGACAGCTGCCATCAAGTGGGTGTGTGAGCACAGACTGGAGACACAAGTTACTCGTAAGCAGACAGCAGCTAATGCAGTGTGACTGACAGATGGCTCGTCGTCTTCTCAGTGCCACACCAGCATGAACATGTACAAAACCAACCATCAACCGTCTGCTGTCTACAAATCACGTGAGGCTGAGCTAAAAACAGGCTCTGTGACAGGGCTGTCAAAATGGCTGAAAACAAACCTGGAATTTTGTACTTAAATATCATCTAATTATAATCAGCATATTTTAAAAGGCATCATTTCAAAAGTGCATAATGTTTATAATAATGCTTATAAACCATTTGTAATTAAGTTGCTTAAACAATTAGAAACATAACCATTCAGAAAGAGTACTTTTTCTATTTAAAGGAACACTCCACTTTTTTTATTTTTAACTGCCCAAGAGTTAAACAGTAGAGTTTTACTATTTTTGAATCCATTTAGTCGATCTCCAGGTCTGGTGATAGCACTTCTAGCTGAGGCTCAGCATAGATCATTCAAATATTTTTCCTATGTAAAAATTGACACTTCTGTAGTTACTAAGACTGACGTAAAATAACAATTTGTGATTTTCTAGGCTGATCGGGCTAGGAACTATACTCTCGTTCTGGTGTAATAATCAAGGAACATTGTGGCCGTACCATGGGTGCAACACTAAAAGTAGACCAAGATCGGCTGAATGGATTCGAAAATGGTCAAACTCAACTGATTAACTCTTAGCCTATTTTAAAAAAAAAAGGGGAGTGTTCCTATAAGATGCAGTGTGCCACTGATAATCCACACCCAAAACTTAACGCAATGTTTTTGCATTTGAACAGGCATTTTTATTTTAAATTCCATGAATGTTCGATTTTTCATACTCATAAGGTGTAATGGATAAGGTAGAAACCGAGAAGCACAATTGGAAAAGATACAACGGGGACAATAAACATGGTAGTATTACCTTCTCTTCAGTGGACACGGTCAGTTTGTCACTGGAGATCAGACTGCACACCTGCTGCAAGGAAAGGGCCGTGAACTCCTCACCCACCATGACATCTGTGAAGTGCTGCTCTGCTTAAAACAAGAGAACTTGCTCAAAAAACTGTATCTCCACATAAAAATACATACTGGTGGTTTGCTTAATTCGCTAGCTTTTTCCGATTAAAGAAAGAAGAGGGCTCACCGGCGTAAGCGTGGGCCTGGCTTAGCAGTCCTGTGCAGGCGTGAAGGTCAGCGAATGCTCGGATGCCCAGGCAGTTGGTGGGATGAAGCTGCGTCTGCAGGAAGTCGCAGCAAACCTGTCGAACATCCATTAACTGCAGCAGGCTGGCGGCTGGGAGCAACACCTGGACACAGCAGGAATAACGCAGAGATGAAAACTCATTACACACACACTAAAGATGAGGTAACCAGGCAGACAGCTTGCAGACCGGATTCATCATGATGACTAACCAGTACAGGTTATGTAATGATGACTATTTTTTTTTTAGATATAGCAAAAGAATTGTGCATTATCTCAAACAATATAATACATATACGTTGTTTTTAAAGAAGTCGCTCACCAAGAATGCATTTATTTGGTTAAACATATAATAAAAAAACATTTTCATGCATATTTATATATATATATTGTTTTAAATTCACTAATATTGGCATCCTGTATCTGTATTGTTTATCCTTTTGATCTTTCGTTTAAAGAATACATAAAATTCTAACCTATCATTGAAGTTAAACAATTGAAAACAGGGAGAAAATCTCATGATGAAATAAATGTGTTCTCCAATACATGTTGGTCACAATTATTGGCACCCAATTATTGCTACGTCCTTTTCCCAAGATAATCATTCATTAGTATTAATATTATTATTATCAATGTTGACAGCACTTGTGCATACATTTCTGTGGAAACCATCCAATCCATTTCAGGATTTTTTGATTATTAGTACGTTCCAAATAACTTATTTATAATTATTATAATATATTTGGCATAGAAATCTTTTTTACTGTTACTTTGGATCAAAGTAATGCATTCTTGATCAATAATCATTTCTTCTTTACCTAAACCATCCTGATTAATTACAGTTCAGAGACAGTTATGCCTATCATTTTTCAGCTCTTTTAGCAGTGGTGATTCAGTAAGGAATTTTAAATGAAGTACATTTTGACTGTGACAAATATTATTATTGTTCCTCATTTTCAACGAAACATTTTAATAGAGTCTTATTAATAGATCAATGTAAAAGCTATTGTCTCCACCTCAACGGTTAAACTAAGTTAATTTTATTAGGTAAATTAATGTATTAGAAATATAAATTAATTTTACCCACCAACAGCTTCTTAGCATACAAGTAAAGGCCAAAGGGAAAAACAAGACTTTAAAATAGAAAAGAAAAGCGCATCTGCACATTTTAACTCAATGGCCACTTCTCTTCCTAGAAAAGGAATGAAAATAGCCTTTAGGGACACTGAATGGCATTGTTAAAATCCCCAAGGACCAACTAAGCTATGAACAGCCGCTACCCCCCACCAGGGCATCTGTCCATCCTATCCAGATGAAACTAGGCCATAATGGCATGAAGCTTCTCAGGTCATCTCTTCTCCACTGCTGTATTCTGTACATCCAAACGAAAGACCCACATACAAACAACAGAACTTACTGGGACAATAGAGCTCCAACACAAAGGGCAAAGTGCTCATGGCAGAAAACTTCCTTTCCCGTTCTGCTCGTTTCCTCTCCTAATAATGAGAGGAAGTACCCTGCCTCTCAGCACTCATAACAGAGCACCAGATCTCCAGAGCCAGGGAGCACAAACAACCTTTACACAAAGACCTAGTCATTAGTCATGTTTAAAACAGTACAGTCTTCAAAGGACCATTACCTGAACATTATCCTCAGACACTTCGATCTCTGCAGTGTAAATATAATCCACCAGCTTCAAGAGGGTCTGTCCATCAACATCCCTGATCTCCACATGGTGTGCCTTGCTTTCACTCATGTCACCTGGACACATCAAGCACAGAATCAGACACACAAACTGTTCAGATTAGGACATCACGTAATTAGATGGTCTACCCTCACTAAAGCTCACCCAGATTCTGTCATTTACTCGCCCTCATGTTGTTCCAAATCTGTTTTACTTTCTGTGGAGCGTAGAAGGTGTTTTGTATCTATATTTTGGGTTTCTAGTTAGGAATGGCACGGTGTGAGTAAATAATGACAGAATCGTTTTTTTTATTTAGAAGTCATAATTACTGGTCTAAAATAAGTCTTGAGTGCCATGATAAACATGTGGCTCCCATCAGTGTAGGAAAAGCCTTGGGATGGGATGCATTACCTGTGAACATGGCGCAGAAGTAAGGACTGCAGGAAGCTAAAACTACTCTGTGTGCTGGAACCTCCACTTCCCCCGCCACCAGCAGAACGTCACAAAGCATCCTTCGACTGTGATTAGAAAGAAAATAAAGAGTAGTGTTTTCTCCAATGTAGTGTAAGCCCACAGAGATCACAGAAACCATTGCTGCCAACAAATCTTTATGATCTACTAGACTGACATTGCTTCTGAAGAACCCAGACACGCTAACAATACAAATATAGCTTCTCACAATACACATTTTTCAATGCAGCATTACAGAAAAACATGGGTTTTTTTTTACTTTTACGATATCTTAATATCTTCATAACTTCACAATCCCATTAAATTAAGCAGCTGAGAAATGCTACATAGTGCATATCACCTTCATGTATGCCAATAAAGTTGGGTATACTTATATTTCCAACTATATATAAAAGACCTGGCAGATATTTTTATTTTTTGCAACCTTTTGTTATTTATTTATTTTTTAAAATCCATTCGATGTCAGAATAACAAACTGCTGAATAAGCTGCATCAGTTTACCAACCTTCTCAAGTCATTCATGAGCCGAAAGGCTTTCCTCATGTGTGTGTGACTGAAGGAGTGCAGCCCTGGGTCTTTGGCATCTTCCTGTGAGTCCAAACTAGGACAAGGACAAGGGACTCCAAATCTGATGAATGAATCAAAGTCATATTTGACCAAACATGTTTAATAAAAAAAATCTGTGTTTATTAAAAACATCTTCAGTGTACTACCAAAATCAATCCCTTGCTCTCAACACAAATTAACGTATACAACTTTTGCTTGACAGTTATAAACCTACAATATTGCTTTGCTTATCCTGGATAAAGACCATATCAATAGACAGGAAATCAGTTACTGCAGGAGGCGATTAGCACTAACGTTAGATTATTTTCCATGTCTCTTGAGCTGCTGACCTGCTAATACGTTAATTCACACATTTACGGAAGCTTTTACTATCGTTTATATATATATATGTAACACTTAAACTTGACGTGTGCTGTAAGCATGTTAAAATACAGAGACTTTAAATGAATACAAAACAGACCGCTAGCAATTTAGCCGCTACAAATAGTACTAATAGCAAGTAAAAATGCGTTCTCTAGGACACTTCACGGACCAAATAACAGCTTTATCTATTACTAGTCACGTCGGTTTCGTCTTTACCAAAAGATGCTATGTTGTTAGTAAACTGCATCTTTTCCCCCTCACAGCACACTTACCCGTCACAGTCCATGGTTTGAGCAGATCGCGCTAGGCACACGGCTAAAGCTAGCTAGCTACATCATTTTCGGCAGGTTTTGCAAGACTCAGGCATTCCGTTTACGTTCGTTTAAAGCCTCGTCAAACGCTGAATGTTTTCATCAGGATGTTTCGTGCTCGGTGCTGTCTCTCATGAGGTGGCCAGAGTCGTTTACTCGACTGGTTAGCAGCTCGCAGCTATCGCTGGGTTCGCCGTCTGTTACACACAAGAACGTCGCAAAGGTACTCCATCACCATCATCAGCTCGTCGCCTGGCAACAGCGATACAATCGCTTCAGGATCTCCAAGGTCACTCTTTAGAGCACCACTGCACTAATATGCTTCTGTGGCCCTTGTCAGCGGTATTAAAGTTAATCATTTACCATGTTATAGTATAAGCGTTACTCATTGCTTATCTTTTTTTTTTAATCAGGTAACACCACTAGATGCAGTCAAACATTAATAACAGACTCAAAAGATGTGCCCTTTTAAAAAGATTTTATTATTGAATTCAGACATTCAAAGACATGTTTGTTCTTTTTCATGTGCACTTCTCCATTATGCATTTAACTCCCGTCGAAAGGAACCGAATGCAGTCGTCCTCCAAGTAGCATTATCATGGCATCATCTTGTCACCAGGTCTTTAAAAAAAGCACAAGACACATTTTCCAGTCAAGTAAACATAATACGCCAAATAGAAACATTTTTTTAGTGTTACTGACTTGACAATCTAAATCTCAGTGATAAAAAAAGACCATGCATGACAAACCATGGTAAACTTTTTAAAATACGTTAAAAAAAAGGGTTATTGTTGCAAGATTATAACAATCACATTTATCAATTCTTCCCTTGAAATGGTAATTGCAATTGAATTAAAGCAATTTACATTAAATTACGTTTTGAATAGCATATTATAGCATTGTTTGAAGACACTGAATGCCATGTTTTTAGCATTCAGTTAAAACAAGCATGTTATAATGGTACACTAAATTAAAGATAATCTGCAGAAAGAAAAATAAACATCAAGCACCTAGAATAACTCTACTTTGAAAGATTGCCTAATATGTAATCTAAATCTTTTGACACTGATTGTCAGGGCTCAACATACAAAATCTCACCATGGGCATCTTGCCTCTCGGATGTCCACAGGAATCTGGCATATGCGTTCATATGCACACTCTGCTAGAAAGGAAAGGAAATATAATTAGTGTGACTTACTGTATAACAGATTACATTTTTAATTAAAATCCTGCTTACCAAACTCACTGGAGTTCTTGCTTCATCTTTCAGACCAGCTGGATTGACAGCGGCAGCAGAGGCGCATCAAGCGGCCGCTCTTAGAAGTGAGATTTTATTTAAATCCTTCCATTGCATTCTCTCTGTGGAAAAAAAAGACAGATGCAGATGCGTGTAAGCGTCAAGTCAACAAGCGGTGTCCTGAAACATGTCTAGCTACACAACCCCTTCAGATTTACACACTGTGCCTTTAAGAAGGGTCTATGTAGGAGGTGCTTTAAAAATGACAGCACTTTTGAAAAAGGCCAATGCCAAGAGGTTGCATCTTCGCTAGCCTCACTCAATTATCAACAAAATCCACTGCCCTCTTAGACTGCCAGAAATGTAGGACAAAACACGAGCAAAACACCGAGATGAGGAGGGGAGGGGGATTGATAAGATGTAAAGTAAATAACTGAAAGCACAAACCTTGCTTAATAAATGCAGATCTCCTTTGCATTTGATGTCATTAATATCTGGAACTAATGCATCAAGTATACAGGAACTATAAGCTCCGTTCTCCGGATTTGACCTTAAACTGGAAATCGGCTAAAATATTGGATTAAGACATAACTACATAGACCACAATCACCACAGCGGCACACACATTGAACTACAGAGCATGTTCTACTTGCCACTTTTCCTCTATGTTACATGGTCACCGCCAGTTAACGCTATAGTCACAGCTAGAATTTAGGAAATGCTGAAATAAAGTTGCATGCACGCTTTACGTTAACGACTCACAAAATACCTGATTTCGTTCCAGGTGGATCCAAAGTATGTTAAAAGACACACCTGATGTAATGTCTGGTGTATAAAGCATTTCTACAAACCTGGAAACCTGGTGCGTTTATCCTATGGATTTTCAGCTGGGTTTCTACATCTCTGGAGTAGCCCTGGAGAATCCAATGACGTAGTAGTGGACACAGCTAAGGTATAGATCCGTCTTATTTGATCACTAAAAGTATTGGAACAAAGCTCTAAACATATTTTAAGAATAAGACAACATATGGTTGGGAAAATATTGACATCCCCACACGTCTGATGCAAAGAAGTGTCATTAATGTGGAGCACTAAAGCCGAAGCCTGATAATGGCAAAGGTTGGCATCCAATTTTAGTCTTACCTAGATTGAAAAGACAGAATCGCTACACAGGCCTCACATGTGACCCAATAAATCTCAGCTGGCCATAAGCCATAAAGGCTACGGAATAATGACTTTTATTAACAGAAATACATACAGTTCAGTGGTATCTGAAATAAACAATATTCAATAGGTTATTCCGTTGAAGCAGTAATACAATGAGACAAGAGCATTTAAGTCCTTTACTAAGTGATTAAACGGTAGAAAAACAACTCAAATCGGTCTTCAGAGTCCCGACGAAAAGGTTCGCTGTAACACCAATGACAATATTTTCATGTGCTTGAACTATTTAATAAATGACACTAATTGGGAGGAGACACAAGTTAGTCACTATATTAATGGACGTTGAGGTTGTTTTAGGGAGCCTGAAACTACTTCTTTGACTTGCTACGTCGCAAAATTAATTTCTGTTTATTCCAACACGTGTTCGTACGAACAGCTTCTAGTTGCCATCATCGAGTCTAGTTAAAAGAAAAGTTCCATCTTTCATTGGTTGGCGGCAGACAGTGCAGCTAATCCAGCCCATCCACTTTTTCAGCTGCCTTGATTTCCTGGAGCGTTTTCTCCATTTGTTTTCAATAAAGTAAAGAGGTATAATTCACTCAATGAGCGATGCGTTTGATTTGAAGCAAAAAAAAAATAATAAGTTGAGTATGTGTAGATAGAAAAGAAAATGTTTATTGTAAAATAAGCAAATATACACAAAATAGTATATCACGCGGCATGATTTACGGGAATGGGTGGTTACCAAAACGATTATTCTGAGATGAAACAATGCCCACTAATAGCTTAAAATTAACACATAACATCAAATTAACCCCTAAGCCTTTTGGAGAACATGAATGGGACTTTTACTTCAGGTACTGTTGCGGCCAACAGATCACGTGATATGCAAATCATGCCTGCTGCCAGCCAATGAATTTTTAAATCTCTACAGGGGGTCCTGTGATTGGCTCTCAAGCAAAACCAATTTAAATGTAGGGCTGCAAAAGGATTTCAAAATAAAAGTTTGCTTATATATGCAAGCATACCGAGTATATGTATTATAGATATACCAATACACACGTGTATATATTTATATGTATACTTTATGAAGGTTTCTTAGTATGCATACATGTGTGTATTTATATATACATAATACATATACACTGTACATACACCAAATGTGTAAATAAGCACACAATTAATCATTTTGCAGCCCTATAAGTGTATTGAAAAGAAAACAGACACAATAAAAATACAATACATATACTAAAAAGGAGGAAAACACATGCCTACACTAATTAACAAGCAAAAATACTACTCTTAACTTAATCCCAAAGCACAAAAAACGTGAGTAACAGTTTCGCAAACAGGTAGCCTGCCCCGGACACCACTGGCCAGTCTTATAATAAGTAGAGATCCAGAGTAGTAGTCCTATGTCTTGCAGAAAAAAAGACTCCCTAGTACTTCAGGGAAAAGAGCAAAAGGATGTGTAGTAGTAGCAGTAAAAGCTTTGAGATGTTGAGTAAAGTCGGATAGGTGAGCCCTACCTATGATCTGCTAGGCTGGATAAAGTTGTGAACTCCTGAATGGAGCTTGAGTGTTTCAGTCAATGCCATGCCACATTAAGGTGGCTCAATCTGGCTACTTAGCTGAAGATAATGTGTGGTCAAAACTGTGATGTGGGCTGGGGAAGGAGCTGCTCTTAATTTGTGACCTAATATACGCTCCTGGCTAATACGAGCCTCCGTAACCCCCCCTGCCGTAACCACCACCACCACCACCTCCTCCTCGGGAGTAAGGAGCGTTGCTTCTGCCCGAGTAATTACCTTTCATTGGGCCATAGCCAGAGGACTGCTGGCCATAGCCGCTGCCAAAGTCATTGTAGCCGTTACCACCGCCGTAGCCCTCCATTTGGTCCCCGTAGCCTCCCCCATACCCGCCACCGTATCCGCCTCCGTAACCTCCGCCGTAGCCGTCATTGCCTCCATAGCCTCCACCGCCGCCGTAGTTACCGTATCCGCTGCCGCGCCCGCCGTAGCCGTTCTGCGGTCTTCCCATCCCCCTTCCGCCGCCGCGGCCACCACGACCACCGCGGCTCCCAGCGGCCTGCATCTCCTGCTTGGTCAGGGCTTTCTTCACCTCCACTTTATGCCCGTTAATAACGTGGTACTTGAGCACCACAGCTTTATCGGCCGAGTCGTTGTCCTCAAAATACACGAAGCCAAAGCCTCGCTTCTTGCCGGTCTCTTTGTCTGTGATCACCTCCGCCTTCTCCACCGCGCCAAACTGGGAGAAGCAGTCACGGAGGTGATCCTCCTCAATATCGTCTTTAAGCCCTCCGATGAATATCTTCTTTACCTTCGCGAGGGCCTCGGGTTTGCCCGCGTCTTCCCGGGCCACGGCCCGCTTCAGCTCGACGTTGTTGCCGTCCAGAACGTGCGGTCGGGCCGCCATGGCCGAGTCCGCCTCCTCGGGGTTCGAGTAGGTCACGAAACCGAAACAACGCGAGCGCTTTAGCTGCTGGTTTTGCACGACCACGCAGTCTGTGAGCGTTCCGTATTGCTCGAAATGATTTCGCAGCCCGTCGTCGGTGGTCTGGACGTTGAGGCCACCGACGAACAGCTTGCACAGTTGACTTTCCATTTGGGCCGTCATCTTCGCAACCTTATCTCTGCTGGGTTGATGTAAAATGGCGGAGAAATATAAATGGCGGCGGTGCGGACGGATGATGTCATGTAAACGTAACCACGCCCACCGCAGTGTAAGATCAACGGGTGCCGTGTTGCCAAGTCTTCACATGAAAAATACCATAGTAATTTATAGTAAACAGTATAGTGTTTGTGAACCATACTATAGTAAAGTACTCAGTTTACTGTGGCAATTCTATAGTTTGGTGCTATACTGTACTAATTGTAAAGTTATCTGCAGCCACAATTTATTGTAGTAAAAACTAATGTATGCTACAGTATTTATTAGAGTTCATTTGCTGTAGCATTTATTAACAATATGTTGGAAATACTACAGTATAGTTTAAAACACTATAGTAAACTAAAATATTTTTTTCATGTGGGTGTTTCTGCTGTTTGTGTTTCATATCAACAGGACTTTGTGATCAGTGCCAAATACCTGAGAATAAAGAACATGTTTTTATGTATTGCACAAAGTATTAAATTTAATTATTATCTAATCTCGGTAAAAGGTATATGATTAACTGAACGTGGATTAAAGACATGCTGGAATGCATTAGAAACAGACAAAGAATGAATTTTTTTATATTTTTTATTTTATTCATTTATTTATTTTATTTTTGCATGTTTAAAAAGTCTGGGGGTTGAAGCGAATGTGACCCCAGTAACGCCATATAAGGCGATCATTCTCCAACACAATTTTTTCCAGGGGAACATCACCAAAAAACGTATATTTTACCCTCAATTTGTTCATGAGGGGACCGGGGCCCCCTTTCAGAACGATAGTTTGGCGGGGTTTTGTTGTAAAAACCTGGCAACCTTGGATTTCAGTTACTTTGATTAGGACTTATCGTTTGTATTTCGGTAATATGTGTCCCTGGACCAAAAAACCAGTCATAAATAGCACGGGTATTTTTGTAGCAGTAGCCAACAAATGTATTGGTCGAAATTATAGATTTTTTTTTCATGCCAAAAATCTTTAGGATAATTAGTAAAGATCATATTCCAAGATATTTAGTAAATTTCCTACCGTAAATACATCAAAATTTCATTTGGACAACTTTAATGAATTTAGATAGCACCCTTAGATTCAATATTTTCAATCCTATTCTAACAAACCATACATTTTCCATCAATGGAAAGCTTATTTATTTATTTCAGATGTATAAAGTATAAATCCCGATTTTGAAAAAAAATCTTATTATTGGTTTTGTCGTCAAGGGTCATATGTTTTGTACAGTTTTCTAGAAACTTTAGGCTTTATGGCGGATCAAACATTTTCTTTACTGAAAACGAGAACGTAGTGTTCAAAAAGGACAGCTAGTGCGCATGCGCAGTGAAGACAACAACAGCCCACTACAGCAAAACAATGGCGACTGCCGTGGAGAATATCGTTAAAGTGTGAGTACATGTAGTTTTTAAACTCTTTGAATGAACATTCGTGTGGTATTCTCAATTTGTGGCTGATTCGGGACGGTTTTATTGTCAACAGTAAGGCTGAAGCATTGAGGTTGTGTTTGGTTGGCTAATAATGAAAATCTTCACCTCGTTCATTCATCGTTTTCTGACATCAAAGGGCTACATACAGCCATGTGTGTTCCTTTAAAATCAACCGAACTAACCAGTCACTAGTTATTTTGCCTCGTTGCTGTGTTTTCTTGTCCAACATATTAAAAAATTATGTGAAATATGTCTTTAGTATTGCCGTAGCTTTTTTTATACTGGCAAAAAATAGTACACAACATTGGGGTCCATTGATTTCCATTGTTTGCATATGTGACCCTGGAGCACAGAACCAGTCACAATGGTCAATTCTTTTCAATTTGAGATTCATACACATAAAATCTGAATAAATAAGCTTTACAGTGATGTATAGTTTGTTAGGATAGGATAAAGGGTGGGGAAAAATAAAGTATTAAGAATAAGAATACCCTTATTCTGCTTATTCTTACATCACTAATCAAAATTGATATATTTATGTCAGGAAATGTAAAAAAAAAAAAATATATATATATATCTCCTAATGGAACATGATCTTTACATAATGATTTTTAGCATACAAATAAATACAATTTTGACCCGTACAATGTATCATTGAATATTACTACAAATATATCTATGCTACTTATGACTGATTTTTTACCCCAGGGTCACATATCCACACATTGTGACGCACCAAAAGTAATAGTAAAAAAATCCCAAGCTATTTCCCCAAGACTATTATTTAAGTACTCAAAAGTGAATATGTTTACTAACTTCAAATCTAAATCACATGCTTTGAAGTAACTTGTATTTGATGTTATTGTGTGTGTGTGTGTGTGTGTGGACTGAAGGCTTGGAGAGCAGTACTATAAGGATGCTTTGGAGCAGTGTCACAGTTATAATGCCCGGCTGTGTGCCGAGAGGAGCATCCTCATGCCCTTCCTGGACTCCCAGACTGGAGTTGCTCAAAGCAACTGCTACATTTGGATGGAGAAGAGACACAGGAGCGCAGGTTCAGCATCAGCCCAATACACTTTTTCCTTTCTCAGTCTATCCTACTGGTGTTAACACATGCTTTTAATTTCTATTTAAGGTACTGCACCGGGACAGCTGTACTCTTATCCTGCTCGGCGCTGGAGGAAGAAGAGAAGAGCTCACCCACCAGAAGACCCTGCTCTGGTTTTTCCTCCCCTCAAAGCTGGTATTTGTTGTAACAGCCTGTTTGTAATGCTTAAAAAAATCGACCCTTATGACAGGTTTTGTGTTCCAGGGTCACATATGAGAACATTAAACTTATGATAAAAACAATAATAATACCTAAACTTTATTTGGTTTTATAAGGTAATAAATATAAATAATATAGATTGAGATATTCAAGTCTTCTTCAATCTTTTCAAAGCTGAGCTGGAACTGAACCTGAAGAAAGATGTTTTGGGCCCTTTGGATGGAAGCAGCCTGGAAGCCTTGCTGAAAGGAGAGCCGCTGGATAAAAGAGTGACCACAGAGCTCCGACCGCCCGAGGAAGAAACCAGCCTGACTGAGATGACTGGATCCAATGCGGCCAGCAGCCACAGCAGCTCCACACGCATCAGGAAGGTATGAAGCAGGGCTTTTCGCCTTATGTACTGTATACTCTGACCACATAATTGATGGATCTTCCTGTGCAAATAATAGCCTGATCGTTTCCTGTCGTTCTCAGAGAATCCTCGAGCCAGAAGACTACTTGGATGATCTGGATGATGAAGATTTTGAGGAGGAGACTCCAAAAAGACGAGGCAAAGGAAAGTCTAAGGTAACATGGCTAGTCTGCTGTTGCTTAATTAATTGAATAAAGAGTATTAAAGTGATAGTTCTGTGATGGTGAAAATTCTTTCATTATACTATGATAAATGCTTGAATGTGATTGGGTGATGAACTTTATAATGTGCAATTGTTTTCAGGGAACCGCACAGCGAATGTAGTTCCAGGCCGCTCTTTAACTGCATTACAGTTTCATATCACTCTTCGCCAAATGGTTTCTATTATTTCAACGCTCACAATGACACTGGCCAAACAAATAAATATAATAATCACTATCATAAAAACAACAGCTCATTTGCATGTTTTGCCACAAAATTCTGTTTTTATTATTTATGGCAAGCACACAGATGCACACACATTAACATATGTGCTGAGTTACTCTGATTTATGAAGTTACTCTTAAAATCAGCTTAAAAACAACTTGACTTCTCACAAGCGAGGTAACAGTGGCGCTGTTAGTGAGGAAAAATAACTTAAACTTTCACTGTTTTAGCCGAACAGACTGGGTAATTCACACACACACACACAACCTAGTTATTAACTGCATTAGTCTGTTATCAATTGCTCAAGCCTCCGTTACCAGGTCTACAATGATGAACAACAGAGACACTGGATGACATGTGAAAAGAAAAAATCCTACTCACAATAGCATTTTAAGCACAAAAATTGGAGAAATACCTTTAAATATATCAACTGATCTAGGTCTTGAGGTGTGGCCACCGTAGTATAAGTGGAAGAATTGATTTATTTGAATTTTTAGAACAATAATGCACACCCCAGGTGTAAAGGCTACTCCACTTACTTAATTACTCGCCCTAATGTGGGGGTGGGGGTGGTCATTAATCACAGAATTGTCATTTATAACTATCTTTTTAGGAATTTATTATCTCCCGATGTCATGCACTGGCCGGGGAGAATGGTTTTATGAAAATGTTGTTTTAATCTGTCAGGGTCGAGGAGTTGGAAATGGAAAAAAGAAAATGGAAGCTGCTGCAGCTGCCCAGGAAGATCGAGACAAACCTTATGCTTGTGACAGTGAGTTGTGACACATTATTTTGAGTGATCGTTGTTTTAGGAAGTCATTCTTTTGTAGCATTATGGTTATTTTTTTGCAGAAATCACTAGAACAATTAGATTTTTAGAGTTTTAGATAAGATTGAATTAAATTGGATATTTTTATGATGGTTAACTATGGTTCAGTACTATAAAGAAATGTGGAGTCAGTAATGTTTTTAAAGTGTTCTGATTTCTGTTCTTTGGAACTTTTTAATCATTAAAGAATCCAAAAAATGTCCCAGTTGAAGAAAAACATTAAGCAGCACCGTTATTTTAGCAAGAAGAAATGTTTATAAGAAACAAATCTACATATAAAATGATTTCCCAAGAATCATGCGACACTGAAGACTAGAGTAATGATGCTGAAAATGTAGTCTTGCATCACAGAATTAAATTACGTTATACAATACATTCACATAGAAAATAGTTATTTTAAATCCTAATAATTCTGCTGCAGTTAATACGATTTGAGCAATCACAGTTTAATTTGCTGATGTTTTTGATGTCAGGAGAGCTTTAGTACATTGATAACCTTTGAGACAGCAGAGAACATCCTGTTTTAATTTGAAACCTTTTCTTTTTATTAGTCTGTGGGAAACGCTATAAAAACAGACCAGGTTTGAGTTACCACTACACTCACTCTCACCTGGCTGATGAGGAGGGAGAAGACAAAGAAGAACCTGAGATGCACACACCTGTGCCACATGAGGAACCCAAGAGTGAGTTAATTCATGGTGGAAAGGCACATCACATATATCGCTGTGGAGTTTATAGGATTTAATGAGTACGAGATGTACTGTTTGAACCACACCCTTTATACAATATTTAAGAGTTAGATATTGTTAGATCCTTGTTTCTTAAGGACATTGTATATGGCATTACAAATATTTGTGACTTTTGTTATGACCACATTGATGGGAGCTTCGAATTGGATATTCCTGCCAGGCGAAACATTCATGAAAGCGGGTTCATCTGATCCTCTGTTTTATTACAGCCCCTAAGAAAGGACCGAATGGCCTGGCGTTACCCAATGACTATTGTGACTTCTGCCTGGGCGACTCCAACATGAACCAGAAAACAGGCCAGTCTGAGGAACTGGTGTCCTGTTCTGATTGTGGACGTTCAGGTATGACACACAACAAACTCTAACCCCCAAATTGAGATTAGAAATGTGTGATATGTATCGTCTGTGATAATATTGTAGCTGTTGCTTTAACGAGGTGTGATTTGATGACCGTTCGAAACACTTACAGACCGCATGCATACTTTTCTTGAAGTCTAGATGAGAGAGTGCGTATATAAGTGTGTTCTTTAACTGCATTAAAATACAAGAAACAGAAAAATTATATATTTATATAATTTCATATAGTTATCGCACACCCCTAGTTGAGAATACGTAATTCACACATGGCCTTTTTCTCTCATCCCTCCTCAGGACATCCTTCGTGCCTGCAGTTCACTGCCGTGATGATGGCAGCTGTGAAGACTTACCGCTGGCAGTGCATTGAGTGCAAGTGCTGCAACGTTTGTGGCACATCTGAGAATGACGTGAGTCTCCTCACATGATCGGTCAAACACCATTGTTGGGGACAGTTTGACAGATGGGTTTAGGCTAAACCGGGCAATTATAGTTAGGTTACGTAGTTTTTATAAACATGGCGTAGAAAAAACAATACTGGTGTGCTTCTCGAGACAAAACAAAAGCACTGACATATTTAAAGATCAATTAAATTCATATCTTAAGGTCAATTAATGTTTCTTTCAGTTGAAACAGCTCCGATTTACATTTCAGTCTGGGACTAGGTTTTTGATTGGTGTTGCGTTACTCCCTAAAAAAGTAACTAATTGCGTAACTTTTTTTTGGATGATAGTAATGCTATGTTACTTTTGAGGTACTTTTAAATCAGGGCTGGACTTGATGCTGCTGAAGAATAGGAGAATTAAAAAGGAGAATAATGTCCAACACTTTAAAGTAAAAAAGAAAAATTCTATGTTTATCTAAAGTGATTTTTGCTTATTAGAATAGTTTAATTGGATCATCAAAGGTCATCTGCAAAGGCACTGTATAATAAAGAGCGATCTAATGCTGCCAAACGATTGATCTTGTCCTAAACAAACGTTTGGTTACGTTTGTTTGTGTACTGTGTATATTTATGGATGTATAAATACATACACATGCATGTAAATATTTCAGAAAACAATTACGTTTATATATTAAATGTTTACATGATATGTATATGAATATAAATATATTAATGTAAATACATGTAAATATTTTCAATATATGCTGTATGTTTGTGTGTTTATATGTATGTATCTATACACACATGATGTAAACCAACAAAAAGCAAATTTGTATTTAACATATTTGTTATATTTTTTTATTCCACTTGAATGTTTTTATTTCTTTTGAGGAATGCTGAATCTTTTTGAAGTGAGATTAGTAAAAGCACTATTACGTTTTACGACACTAACATTTCTCTGAATTCGGAGACTGCAGAGCTGCCAGTCAAAAAATGGCAAAACACTTTTGAAAAATAACTTTTTGTTTTTGCGCTTTTCAGCGAGAGAAGAGAACATAAGCCCACATGAGTGCAAAGCTTTTTCAACTTTTTTATTTTTTTAAAGAAAACTAGCACTTAATAAATAAATAGTGCAAGTTTAATAAGGGAGCTTTTTAAAGAAAATTTTCCTGTAAATTGAAAACGAATGTGTTACTTTACTAGTTACTTGAGAATAGTAATCTGTTGCCTTACGTACCTCCTGCTACCTCCAACACTTTACAAAACCATCTGTTAATGTGTTCAAATCTTCTTGGACAGGACCAGCTTCTGTTCTGTGATGACTGTGATCGAGGATACCACATGTACTGCCTCAGCCCTCCCATGTCAGACCCTCCAGAAGGTACGAGCATTCGCTTTTATCATTGTTTACTCAGTCTTGTGTCATTCCAAACTCTCAGCACTTTTTGAGAAAGAAATTGTCAAGATCCATTCCAAAATAGTTTCTGATTCCTGGTTCTGGAATAGATTCATCGACTGTGGTTCTATAGAGCTCTCCTGCAGTTGAGGTCACGCAATCTAAACTCTGGCCTTTTGGCAGGCAATCAGGAGAGCGCTAGAGCAGCCATAACCTTGGTATCAACAGTTGTAGAACAATAATTTCAAACCAGACTATTTAGACCTTAATTAATCACCATTTGAACATTGCGGACCTCCCTTGGCCAGTTTCTGGACTGCAGAATCCTCTGCCGGCTGGTCGCTCATGCTTCACTACAAGCAGCACTTGCACTAATGCCAATTCTCTGTGTTTTGATACACAGAATTTCTATATTGGCAAATACAAACAACTTGAGTCCAACATCCAGCCGCGTAAAAAAAACAGTTTAGCTGCGACATGATCTTTAAGTGAAGCTTCTTCCGCTATTACAAAATAGAGAAATAACATTTTACATTTAAGTAAGATTCTTATCTTTAAATCTTTCATTTAAAATATGAATTTTCATATATATATTATATATACACACACACTCCATTTTCCCATTTCTCCATTAAGGATGGAAAGATGATGAGATATTTGTAGATATCAGGATAATGCAGGTCAGGAAATTTATCCATTCCTCGTTATATGGATCGGTTATTAAGTTTTGCTGTAGACAGGGGTATGTCTTTTGAATTAATGTAGGCAGTGAACTCTTTTGCACTCATGCTGGCCCCTTTCATTTCATATACACTCCCAGACTGTTCTTGCCTGCCAGCATGGAGGAGTAAACAGAATGGGTCATGTGACTGAAGGAGCTTTATTCTTTATAGATTGGTAGAACATGTTCATCTCACTGTGACTACTTAATACCATGTTTTACACTTGCTTTGTATTCATTGGATATTATCAGCTTCTGTCATCTCTTCATGTAGTACAGAGTGGCGTTTTAGACAACCGAGCAAGCCCATTTCACCCTTTAATGGATTTACTAGGTTATTCATTTTTATATACTTTAGATCTCAGAACAAGTCCAGGTCATCGTCTATATTGTACAAAGACTTTATTGCAGGTAACTTGGCCAGAGTGTAGGCTTATCAATATTTTGCAGTTGTAAGCTACTGGACATACAGGACCACTGAATGAAACCGTGACAACAAAACAAAGTGAATGAACGTGGTAATAATCACATATGGCTTTTTAAAAAATGTTTCAGTATGACACATCATGACACAAAACAGCTCCAATCATATTTTTGAATCAACTTTTCAAAAGACTTTCCGTTGATATTAGAGGCCAAGAGATGAATTATTGATTAGCTCTATGAGCCTATGAACGAGGATTTGCATTTAATCAGTTCTCCATTCCTAAATAAATCTGTATATATCTGATCATTTTGCAATCGTATCTCAATCTCTGAGAATTTCACAAAAACAGTTTAAAATGGTCCTTATGTATGCATAATGCATATTTCATGACTTTTTAAAAAAGAAATCTGTACTTAAATTAATTCTAGTACTTTATCCCTGAGATCCATAAAGCAGTAGTAAGTCATCCACATTGTGACAGCAAAAAAAAACTGAAACCAATATTGGGTAGAAAATAAAAATAACAGCTTAAGAATTGATATGAAATCCTTTAAAGGCTGGTCGTTCTCTTCAAGGAACACCACACATGTAAAAAGGTAAAGGACAAACAAAACCTGACAAAATGACTGGAAAACAAATTTGGGCTACCTTTAAGTTTTGCATGTCACACTGTTGACTTGTGTGCTGTATTCAAAGTCTTGTGATTCAGTGCAATTGCATTTCATGAGGAACAGAAAAAGATAAACCAGAAAGCTTTTAAAAGCATCATGCATGTGCATATTCAAATTATTTTATATAGCCACATCTTTGACACCAAAACAACTGCACCATCTCTGCATTTATTTGCTGTTTAAGTTGGTAGTAGTTCTGTCAAACAATCAATCACATTTAACGTTTTTCTTTACAAAGTGTGTGTGTGTGTACTGTACATATTTATGCATATATAAATACACATGCATGTATATATTTCAAAAAATATGTTGTTTATATATTAAATATTTTATAAGTGATATAAACTGAATAAATTATATTAATATGAATATACTGTTGTGGCAAAAAAAAAAAATCTACTAGAGGTTCTCGGTCAATAAAGACAAATCAAACGATTGCTTTTAAAGGTTTATTTCTTATAAGAAAGGTTCACAGTCAAACAGATACAGCTTCCTGAGTGTGACAAAGGAGGGAGTTATCTCCTCAGCTTTATATCTCTGCACACACAAGGATACAAACTAAAGACAGCTGGTGTTCTCATATAAAGAGGAGAAAAAACAGCAAAACACCTCTATAGATCATTCCTTCAAGACATCCTATGCCTATATTTTGAGTCTCTTCTGACTCCCTAGGTCATCCTATGGTGCTGTGGAGTCCTTGATCCTCAGTCACTCCCTACACAAGGTCCCTTTATAGAGGAGTTATAGAGGAGTCTGATCAGTGATCAGCACTTTTACCACCTACTGTTTTCCCCATACATTACACAAATCACACAAGCATGCAAAAATCAATCTGATTAATTTTCCACCAACAATACATATATATATATGACAATATTTACATGCATATATGTATTGTTGGTGGAAAATTAATACACACACACACACACACACACACACACACACACACACACAGTCTGGTTTGCCATCTTCGTGGGGACTCTTCATAGGCGCAATGGTGTTTCTACTGTACAGACTGTATGTGGTATTGC
>JAUCNO010001076.1:966075-980454 GCA_032353835.1 Enteromius viviparus
GGTGACATAAGCGCATTGTCACAGACATGCAAAAATCATTCAAATTAATTAATAGAGGCTTCGAGGCAGAGGATTTTGCCTCGATGATTTTTTGCAATCGAGTTACTCGAGGAATCGTTTCAGCCCTAGAGAATGGACCTTTTTTTGTCTGCTAACTACACCAGAGATTGACCAGCTGGTCATTTAGAGTCAGAGAAAGGATGGTAAAAGAAACTGCTTTTGGTGCAATACATTTGAATGCACATTATTATTATTATTATAATGCAAAAGAGTCTTTTGAAATCTGCACTTTCTGAGAGCTTGATCAATCCGTATGCAATATCTACTGAACCCTTTTATAAAATAAGTATATGTTGGGTTTAAGACATAAAATTGGGAAAAACAAATAACAACAGGTCACAGTAGTTCAGTGATGGATGTCAGGCTGACCTGAGAGGTGACCTGGTGCTGGTCAAAGTGTGAGAGGTGCTGGAATTTAGAGAAAATGTCTTCAGCGGTGGGAAAAGCCTCAGGTTTACTCCTCTTCCTCTTCTGACCTTCTTCACCTCCTAAGCAAAGACAAAAAAAAAGGTCAAAAATCAATTAATAGGTAGCACACATGAAAGAGAGTGAGCCCTTACAGGATTTTAAAATGGATGAAATACAGAGATCACGATCAAAATTATAAAATGCCCTCATCTAGCCACTAAAAATCAAACACTTTTTCCTGATTAAAAGCTCCCGGATGGGTGACTTATTCACGTACAGAGCTGCCACAGGGTGACGGGTCAGTGTTTTTGTCTTGCTTGAAATAGTAAGAGCTGTGGGTTGAGTCGTTTAAAGTCAGGACCAAGGCTCAGGCTGCTGCCAAAGAAATAATGGGATGTTCAATTTCCTCCATAAAAAAAATTTAAGCAAATGCGGGGCTGCACTTTCTGACCGAAAGCAGCTAAGCTTGAATATAATAAGACCATGATTGCTATTAGCATTGAAATGGGGCCATAGCTATGAATATTCAATGACAGCAAGAGGTTCAGCACCATGTTAATAATGGAGATAGAGGAGGAAACAGACTAATGAAATTAACATTAAAGATGAACGGTCTTTATTCGGCCCTCAAAGAGAAACGGTGATCTAAATGCGTCACTCAAAGCTGGAAGGTGCAGGTTATGTTCTGGGTTAGTGATCTCAAAACGAAATTTGACCAATCAGCTTCCAGCAAGGTGACACATGTCTGATGCTATAAAGCCACTCCCTCAGCTCTCTTACTCCAAATTAAAGGAGGCTACATAGTGAAACATTGTTTGAAGGTAAAATCCATCCGATTTTTTTGAGATTATTATTTTTAAAATTACTTTATTTTTTATATAATCATTATCTTTATCATGAGAAGTAAATCACAGTTTCAAGGCATTGGCTGGTCATTGCTGATGTCACACTTTCATGTGCACATGCTACATTAACTCAGGATCAAGCCTGAATTGACAGAAAAAGTTGATGACCAGCTTTATAGTACCAACAAACCCAGATTGAAGTGGATTGGTTTGGTCAACTAAAAACTAATTCGGCAACCCTGAGTTTCTTCAGCCACCATTATGGTACAGGCCCCAGGATTTTTGCCCATATAATGATATAATTTAAGAAAAAACAACAACGTTATCTGTGTTATGTTTTTACAGCAAAACACAAAACTGATGCAAACATTATCTAAAACGTTGCAGCGCAATTATTTAAAAATAAGAAAACTAGCCAACAAAAATCCTGAAGGGACTCAAAAAAAGTGTTTGCGTTTGACATGAAATAACAGCTTTCTGGCTTCTAGCAACATAAGGGTTAGTTAATGAATGACTTTATTCCTTTGCACATACATTTCAAGAGGAATTTGTAATACAGTCATCAAATTCTGTGGGTTTGAGTTGTGTTCATTGACACACCTGTCTCTGCTGTACTCTTGCGGTTGAGAACCTTCAGGATATCTTTGGTGATCTTCTTGATGGCATGGCGAGCTTCATCTCGCTGTTTGCCAACCCCATAGAGAACCACCAGACGCTGGTTACACTCGTGACTCGCACTCTCCTCCTGAACAAACAAGTTGGACACAATATTAAACACATACACTTTCTTTCAAAACTGTGATTGGTAAGATGTTTTGAAAAGGAAAGGGGGTGGATTCTCTAAGGAGTTGGATTCTCATGCTAAACAAAAAAAAATAATTATAATTTGGTATCTATTGATGGAGCAACTCTGTGACAAATACACTCCAAATACACAAAAAAGTATTTTTGCCCTGTGAGCACATCCCACCGTGATATTACACAACCAGAGCGAGAGCAAGAGCAACAATCATAAAGCTGTATTTATCTGTATTCATACTAGGATTAAAATGAGATTGGGTGAAACCATGTGTGTTTGAGAGTGGGTGGCACGATCAAAATTCAGTTTCAGGTTTGGAACTACTTGAGGGTGAGAAAATAAGAGATTTTTTATTTTTATTAAATAATGAAAAGTACTTCACTTTGTTTAAATCTTCTTTTCCTGGTAAATTATTTATTTAGTAAAACTTAAATCTTTATTTAGATTAACTGTCCCAAAGCAGATTGATATTACGTGCAACAAAGGTGCAATTAAACTTTAAATGTTGCATTCTCAGTAAATAGTCAATTTGCCTTATATACAGGATAGATTTGTTTTAACAAGCAGGTTCTTCGTTAACCACACCAACTTATTTACATTTTGAAGTAAACAGTCTAAAAAAATCTGTTGTATCTGTTATTTAATTTCACTGTATTGATATACCACGCAACCTTACGTGTGAGCTATGTCTTCTTAAATATTTTTGAAAGAAGTCTTTTATCAACCGGCCTACATGTATTTGATCAAACAAACAGCAAAATCCTTAATGCTGCGCAATTATTTCAATGTAAAATAACTTTTCCATTCAAACATACTTAATTTACCAAATCCAGTCTTCAGTGTCACACAATTTTTTTATGTGCTCAAAAAACATTTATTATGATCATAATAGGGACACTTTAATACTTCTAAAGCATATATTAATGCCTTATTCTGCATGACCATACTTGGCATCCCCGAATCCACCCAACAGCTATATCTATGCATGATGTGAAAGCATTAATTCCCATCAGTCCTGCGGGAGCTCACCTGGGGAATGGGGAAGTGGGTGGCGTACTGTATGTGACGGGGCTGCTCATAAACCAGCGGGAAGGCTGGGTCCATGCCCTTATCCTTGGCAGTGTTTTTGCTCTCCTGCTCTGAGGCCGGTTTCTCTGGAGAAGGGCTTCCCTTCGACTCACAGTGCATTGGAGGAGAAAACATCTGCTGAAGGTTCAGACGACAATACATTTAATCAATGACCTTGGTTAGCAAACATCAGGCACCATCACTATTACAAAACAAGTGTAGTGAAACGCTTTCTCCAACCTCATCAAAGTTTGCGCTCGAGTTGTGATCTATCTCTATCGACTCAGACATACCAGTATCCTAAAAAAAACAAAAACTGAATTAATAGCGATAAAGTCCAACCAATCATTTTTCACCACATTTTGTCCGAAGCAACTTGCCTCCATTTTCACACTGCTTCCTGCATCCTGCTCTTTGCGCTCTGATTCGTCAGAGGGTTCGTCGCTGGGGGAACGTGGGCGGGGCAGATGGGAGTCGGAGGCCAGATCACCGCGAGAGATGAGGGTGCACATGTAGATGTTGTGTGAGAAGACGTCATGACGGATAAGCTCACAGAAGAGGAGCACGAGATTGGAGAACTCCACTCGCTCGCTCTCGTTCCCAGGTTCAGCTTCAAAGACACAAACAGGTGCAAAGATTGAGTTCATTTCAAGTCCAGTCAAGCTTTGTTGTCATTCTGCTACATGTGTGGTCCTATAGTGTAACGAAATGTCCTTTCTCGCAGGACCACAGTGCTAATCAATCATCAATTAATTTTCTATAAGAGATGCAATCTATTAAAGCTATCATGGTCGATTAATAAGTTTCATTTTGGGGTGCTTGAGGCTCATGCACAAACAGCTGTGAGTGACCGTGAAGGGGCTGAATCTTTCATGAAAATACTGCACTAATGTACAAACTACGCACTTAATTTGATCCAAACTTTAAACATACATTAAAACAGATACAACTCAAAGATTATTTTGTATTGAAATGTAGTTATAAGTCATGTTTTATTATCATGTTTGTAGCCACTTCACTTTGACAGGGCTGCCGACTCAAACAGCACAGGTGTATTCATTTCTAAAACTTAATTCATTTGTTCCTACGACATATTAGTTTGGGTCTACTGACCTTTTTTCATGATCTTTTCCAGAAAAAAAACAACAACCAAAAAAACCCCATAATTTAACTTAAATGCAGGAACAATTTAAGTGGTAGTAACAAATTATTCATCTTTAATTCGCCCGCGTTTACCACATTATGTGAAAACAATGATTAAAAATGAACAACCATGAAATAAACCTGTGAATATATAGAGTGAGACAGCGAGGATTCAGATCTCTGTTGGGATTTGAAACAGCACAAAGTATGGTTTTTATGATCCTATGCAAAACTACAGTGCGCGCTCTGAATTTGATCAAATGATCATAATCACATTTATTCTTTTAATTTGCTGTTACTAGTCTTTTATTTAGACTAGAAAACCTTTTATTTGGGTGAGAATGCTGGCATAAATTAATTTAAACGACATTCGATTGTGTAAATTATCAAAAATTGACATCCCTAATAAACATACAACACTGCAAGTGAATAAGACAAACAATAGAGCTATACAACAGTTACCAATCTGATTTATGGCTTTATTATCTGTATATTAATTTTTGGCTGTCAAATAATTAATAGCATTTAATTGCATCCAAAATAAAAGTTTGTGTTTTCACAGTATGTGTGTGTACTGTACTGTGTGTAACCTTTCACTTTAATCAATGCAAAAAAAAATATAACGTTCTTCCAGGAAAAACCTTTAAAATCATTAAGTTTTTTTCCCTTATTAATGTACACACATCACCCCATATTGACAGAAAAACACAGAATTGTTGACATTTCTGCAAATTTATTAAAAAAGAAAAACTGAAATATCACATGGTCATAAGTATTCAGAACCCTTTGCTCAGAATTTAGTAGAAGCACCCTAAAAGTAATTCGTAAGCTTCAGTTGTCAAAATGTAGTTTGGACCATGGATTGAAACTGAAAGGAAAACTAAAATATTGACTCACTGAGCACAGGAGCTTGTGTGTCCAGAAACTGCAGTAGGACATCCTGAAAAACAGGCAGAGTGGCAGCAGACAGAGATCCTGAAGACACAGAGCCCTTCTCATCCACGACCTCCGACTCTCCACACCGCTGAAAACACACAGGAACATCGCACTGTAGAAACTGTCCAGCTCAATATAATGAAGCCATATTAAGGCTAAAGATAGGATATGACGACACATGGGCATATCGCCAAACACTGAATCATAATGGAAAATAAAGGTTTTCAGTAGCACCTCTGCCTCAATCTCCGTCTGCCTCTTCTCCAGGAGTTTGGCCACCACCATGGCTCTGTGCGGCCCTGACCTTTTACAAGAAACAGCCCACTCACACAGCAGAGTCACCACCGCATCATCGTCTGGACTCATCTACAGTTATCAGCACAGTTAACAGCAAACGTCAGATCCAGCTCAGTATTATATAACTAGTATGCAAAACACCTCAGTATTATATAACTAGTATTACATAGTTATTAAATATTAAATACATTGTTATTACAACAACGTTGTCACCCGTTGTATCACAAATCAGCAAAACCCCATAACAACAAACGAAAAGCACAACTGTATGTACCTCGTGTCCATCTTTGCTTTGTCCTGAGCCAAAGATCCGGTTATACAGCGAATCCAGAGAATTGCTGAAGTCAGACTTCTCAAAGCTATGGTTATCCAAGACCTCCAATGTATGCAGAACCCGACTGATAGTGAAACCTAACGGACACACCACAAGGATCATACATTACACAGGCTTAACCAGGACAAACCAAATACTGCCCATACTGAGAAGAAATCATTCAATGATTATCTTAAAAATAAGAAATGCAATCTTTCATTAGATAAAAATTCAGATAAAAACAGTACAAAAAATTATATACATATACATTCATATACACACACACACTTCTTAATTTTGTGATTTTAAATTGTGATTATTTAAATAATTATTTATAATCAAGATAAAGTGTTCAATAAATCAGGGTTTTGATTTTAGGTTAGGGTTAGTCTTATTCACGCCCACCTGCTGTTGTCTCCTGACACTTATCAAAAGACCAGCGGAACTCCACCGCCTGTCCTCTCTCTTTGATCTGGTCTTCAATCTCCCTCACCTTGGCACGGACCTGAGAAACATCACATTCTTTTAGATGAAGTGCTGTGATCAGATGAAGTGCCAGTCGATCAGATCATGTAAAATCATGAATTCAAACCTGCTGGTTAAAGCTGCTGTTGCCGCCAGGCATGGGCAGGTTCGAGGGAGCAATTGGTAAGAGGTCTAATGGCGAGCCGGTCTTATTACGGCTATCTGTCAGAGAGTAGTGCCAGACCAGAGCGCTGGGACAACACAACACGATACTCTACAGCGGGACAAACAGAATAAACCAGCGTCAAGAAAATTCAGTGAAATCACTGAAACACAGTAGGAATGACTTATATACATATATATGTATATATATATATATATATATATACACACACGTTATACATGCCATTACCTGCAGCATGCAGCTAAGTCCAAACACCACAGGCCTGTGCTGAGGGCAGATGTAGAAGTCTGTGAAGGGTGTTTGGGGCTGGTTGCCCCCTGCAGGCTGGGAGGTCGGGGTCGGAGGCAGAGCGTTCCCTTGTTGTGCTGAAATGCTGTGGGCCGGGTGTCCGCCTGGACCTGGTCCGAGACTGCCATCACTTAGCAGCAAATTGAGCCGGCGTGTGCAGAAATATGCCAACCGTCTAGATAAGTAGGCCGACTGCACAAACTCTCCAGAGTACTGCATAAAATAAAACTGGGGTCAAAATAAATCACAAGCCATCCTGAAAATGTCCGTGTCAAGAAAAAAATTAACAGGAAAAATGTCATCCAGAACCAAGGCAATTGAACAGGCATTACTGGACTCTTTAATAACGTTGGTAAATAAATTGCTTTTCTTAATTATTTGGGGGTTTTCTGCCCTGATTTTGGAACAAAATTTGCAGAAATCTCTGGTAAAATTGATTTGAATTAAGCTGAAAGTATTGAATGACTCTAAACATTAAATGAAATACAATAAACACATTTATTAATAATTATCAATTCAATGTAATTTATTTTATTTTGGCTAGTTACCAAGGAGTATTGCTCATATTAAAGTAAAATAGCTAAAATTTGATTAAAAAAAATAAAAACAGAGCTGCTGGGGTCATGCAGCGTTAACTGACCTGTAACAAGAGCGGCAGCAGGAATCGCAGAAGCTCATCCTCTCCAGGTCTAATCTTCTCAAAACACTCCAGCACCCAGGTAAGGAACTCATGTCTGTCTAACATGCCATCCTGTTACACATGAACACATACACACAATAAATAATCCCATCAGCATAAACAGAATCACTCCCCTTTTCACAAATGACAAATTAATGTCAACAGTGGGCAGTTTGACATACTCACTGCATCTGTAATTAAAACTGGGCCAGCCTACCTGAAACATGAACATGGCCAGCTTCTCGTTGTACTCCCACTGTTTCATGGCAGTTTCCACCTCAGCAGGAGGAGCAGGCAGAGGAGACCCACAGCCCTGGCTGGGAGACTGTCTATAAAACTCTGCCACCTTCTGCAGCTGCTCCCAAAGGTATTTAGTAATTATCTGAGTCCATTCTGCAGGAGCCAGATAAAACTAGTGAGGCATTGCAGCACAAAGAACAATTGTACAGCAAAACAACAGAGAGGACACTTTATATGCATAAAAACAAGGACAGCGTTGCATGTTCCATAAGAGACAAATTATTACACTAGCATTTAGAGCGATGCACAGTAACCGCACTAACCTATGCAGGGGTCAATGACATGCCTCTTCTTCACCTTGGTTTCAGTTATGGCAGCGTGATACGCACATGTCATTTTAATCATCCAAGCAGATCGCATCACCGGCACAGAGTACTTAGCAAGGTAGCCAAACACTTCTTCTTTCTTGCTGAAGATGGGAACCTAGTAAAGACACAGTAATCAGTACAATGTAAAAGCCAAGATCACAAACCATTTGACTAGCAGCATGTCAGAAGCCAACCTTTTTAGCGAGCTGAGTTAAGGGTTTAGTCCCAGCCAAGTCAGTGAACCAGTTATTAATGGAGCTCTGTGACCGGGCTGTGACGAGCCAGAAGTTGTCCTTCTGATTGACCTGCGGCTTCCTCTTGCCAGTGTCTGGAAATGTGTTGCAGCGCAACTTCTCAGCAATGATGCTGCTGAAGTTTGAGCTGATCTGAAAAGCAGAAGGTAACAGTGTAAACGAATGAGGTTGTGGGTTTGGTTGGGGTTTAAACACCATGCCAGCTTCCTTGACTATTTTCACAGTGAAGTAACAAGTTAAAATAACATAAAAGGGCAATTAAAAAACCTGCCAATTTTTTTTTTATCAGAATCAGAAAGAGCTTTATTGGTTTTATATTTTAAGTATGTTTGCACATACAAGGAATTGGTTTTGGTGTCACAGCTTTGTGGCAAAGTGATTTTCTGAGACCTTTTCCTCACTCTGGATGTGAACAGTTCTTAAAGGGGGGGCAGGGGTTCACCAATAATCCTTTCAGCAGATCGAACTGTCCTCTGTAGTCTTCTGATGCCTGATTTTGTAGCTGAGCCAAACTAGACAGTTATAGTAGTACACAGGACAGACTCAGTGACGGCTGAGTAGAACTGTTTCAGCAGCTCCTGTGGCAGGTTGAACTTCCTCAGCTGGCGAAGGAAATACAGCCTCTGCTGGGCCTTTTTGGCAATGGAGTTTATGTGAGTGTCCCACTTTAGGTCCTGGGAGATGATGGTCCCCAGGAACCTGAATGACTCCACTGCTCCCACAGTGCTGTCCGTGATGGTGAGTGGGGGGAGTGCAGGGTTCCTCCTGAAGTCCACGATCATCTCCACCGCTTTGAGCACATTGCGCTCCAGGTTGCTAAGACTGCACCAGACAGCCAGCTCTTTAACCTCCTGTCTGTAAGCAGACGTGTAACTGTCCTGGATGAGGACAGTACATGGAGCTTGAGAGAGGGGTATTTAGGTGCGCAGTCGTTGGTGTAGAGGGAGAAGAGCAGTGGGGAGAGAGAGCACAGCCCTGAGGGGAGACAGGTGCTGGATGAGATTTGTCCCATTCTCACTAGCTCTTGCCTATCTGTTGATCCACTGACAGACAGAGCTAGGGACAGAGAGCTGGGTTAGTTTGGTCTGCAGGATGTTGGGATGTTGCTGAAAGCAGAGCTGAAGTCCACAAACAGGATCCTCACATAAGTCCCTGGTCTGTCCAGATGCTGCAGGATGTAGCGCAGTCCCATATTGACTGCATCACCCACAGACCTGCAGTGGGTCCAGTAAGGGTCCAGTGAAGTCCTTCAGATAATCCAACACTAACCTCTCAAGACACTTCATGACCACAGATATAGGTGCCACCGGTCTGCAGTCGTAAAGTCCTGTTAACCTGGGTTTCTTTGGGACAGTGATGATGGTGGAGCATTTGAAGCAGGCAGGGACTTGCAGGGGGATGGTGTCTTGTAGCTAGTAACTACAATAGCTTTCAAACCTTCCAACCCTAAAGCTGGGTCACTGAAAATTAACTGAGCTTCCAACTTTTTAGCGTAGCTCCTCTTAGCTGGGTTAATCTCCTTATTCAGTTTGTTTCTGGCCTGATTGTACAAGACTCTGTCCCCTTTCCTGTAGGCGCCCTCTTTGGCCTGATGAAGATGAGTTTTGCTGTGAGCCATGGCTTGTCTTTATTGAATGTTAAATTAATCCTGGTCGGGATGCATAAATCCTTTTAGAAACTGATATATGATGTTACAGTCTCTGTCAGCTCGTCCAGTTCGTTGAAGGCAAATTCAAAAACAGTCAAAACCTTGTAATGACCGCTTTCAATGGTCCATCTCTTTACTGCAGGTTTAGCAGATTTACGTTTTTTGCCGAAAGTCTTAAAGCTGCTCTGGGGACGGAGCAATATATATCCGTAATTGTGGTGTAACAGTGATGCAAAATATTACTGTCTCTAGTGTCACATGTAACATGCTGTGTATTTTCACAGGAGAGATTTGCTTTTGTTAAAGGCCCCGAAAATGATAGTAACAGAGTCCGGGTGTTGTCGCTCAATCTCTGTGATAAGATCAGCAAGTTTCTGTAAAGCTGAGCTCGCATGTGCTTGCGAATGTAAACACTCACAAGAATGAACTCACGAACAATACTGCTGCAAGTAGAATGGCTGAAAGTTAATGAAAAGCACGGTTTTCCCATTGACTCAGTGCCGTGATCCGTTCCAAACAGCTGGAAGCCTGGCAGACTTAACACGCCATCCGACGTCACGGCGTTCAGCCAGGTTTCCAAGAAACACAGAGCTGCCAAGTCTGAAAACTCTTTATTTATCCGGGAGAGCAGAAGGAGTTTGTCCGTTTTGTTGGTTAGAGAGTGGAGATTCATCACATGAATGCTTGGCAGTGCCTCCTCAAGTCTGCGCGTCCTGCAACGTTTGATCAGCACCACCGCTCCGCTAACGGTAACGTTCAGCAAAACGTCAGTATAAATGAAATCTGGTGAAAGGCCGTGTGGTGCGTTCTGCTTAATGTTCAGCAATTCGTCTCTGGTAAAACTGATTGTGTTTGACAAACAAAAAAAACAGGAAAATCTAACAAAAACTCTTGTTTCTTTTCTATACATTTATTCATTCAATAATTTACAATTTACAATAACCGTTTAAACAATCTATATACTTGTTTCATAAATTATTCATTTATATTATTTTATTTGTATATTATTTTCCATTTGTTGTTTTTAGATAATGTAACAGGACAATGTTGTGAAGCAATTTTTCCATTGCTACCATTTGTGGTGTAACAATACTTGATGGATTTGTGCTGGTCAGATGAAGTCTGAGCACTGAAACATGCACAAACGTGACCCTGGACCACAAAACTAGTCATAAGGGTCAATTTTCCAAAATTGAGATTTATGCATCATCTGAAAGCTGAATAAATACACTTTACAATGATGTGTCTGGCAAGATACCACTATTTAAAAATCTGGACTCTGAGGGTGCAAAAAAATATAAATATTGAGAAAACAGCCTTTACAGTTGTCCAAATGAAGCTCTTAGCCATGCATATTACTCGGGATGGCACGGTTCATGAAAAAAACCCCAGAACCGTTTGGTTTGCTTGTCTCGGTTCGGAGCATGCATGCGTCGCACGGTTTGACGGTTCATGACATGTGCAATGTAGCCTCATGTCCCGTATGTGACGTCAGTGTGTTTCCCTTTTGCGAGAAAGAATACAGGTGTCTACGGTGTGGAGTGAGTGCTGCAGGTCACAATACTGTACGTGTAGAAACGGCAAGTGGGAGAGAAAAGGAAGGCTGCCCGGAGTTGGAGGATGCGCCAGTGTCGTATAAATCTAGTGTGGGGGAACATTTTGGATTTCATGTTACCTATTAGAGAATGGATACCTGATCTGATCCCGACGGTACCTGACGGGCCGGGCCGGGTTTGGACAGATATTTAGAAAGGATTCGGGTTCGGTCACATCAGCGCGAATGTGTTATAATGGCGCTTTTTGGCCCGTGCGCTGATGCTCTCATCTGTCGACATTTCCAAAGGCCTTCCTACAGTTGCTTAATAAAAGCGGGCTTTCCACACAAAAAAAATGCATGTGTCATTAGTATGCGAAAAAAATTCGGTTACAGCTCTGTCGAACACGAACAAGAACCATACAGAAACCGAAAATCATGTCCCTAAAACGATGAAACAAACCGAACCGTGGGTTTTGTGAACCGTGCCACCCCTACATATTAATAATCAAAAATTAAGTTGATATGTTTACAGTAGGAAGTTTATTAAATATCTTCATGCAACATGATCTTTACTCAATATCCTAGTGATTTTTGGAATAAAAGAAAAATGTATCATTTTGACCAATACAGTGTATTTTTCCTACTGCTACAAATATTTTTTTGTGCTCCAGACTGGGTCTGCTTTTGCTCTTCTCCGGCTTTACACAGTAGACTTCTTAGCTGACTGAAGATTAATGCCGTTTTGGATACCAGACAACTCAAAAAATCTGAGGGATCTGAATAAATGTGATATTGAATATCAGTGAGGCACATCTGTGCATTGCTTGGAATACCACACAATGACCAATACCCAACAAAAATAGATAAAGTTTTCAACAATTTGTAAAAGAATGAGTATTTGACTGATAAAATGCATGTATGCAGATAACACTGCACTGATAATATTACCTTCGAAGGGTTGAAATTGACATTTTTAGCACTGCCATGCTCATCGCCTGAAACAGCTGGCTGGTTGTTAAATCCTTGCTTGACGTTCAATGCCGTCAGCTCATCCTAACCATGAGAGAGAGAGAGTTTTAGTTATTAAATGACTCATGTATGCATGCATATCCCATTCTCATTTCATTATGCAGCAGGGTTAATCAAATGACAGATATTTAATCACTCATTTATCCTAGTGAACTCCCAAAATGAATGAAGACAAACACTGAATCCAGACAGAAAAATCTACACGAACAATTGTAAGATTACAAGCAATGCTGAAAAATAAAATGAAGCAGATATTTAAATATGCTTTCATGTGTATTGTTGCTTTTATTAGCTGACAACTGAGACTGTGTCTAACTAAACAAACCCCTAAAGGAGTTTTAGGCATCATAGGCACGTACATAATGTCTTTTATCTGTGCTTAAAAAGATCATTAATTTACAAAATGCTTTACGAACCCATGATTCTCAGAAATACTTCCTAGCTAGACGGCTTGCTAGGTTTTAAAACGCATCCATGAAAAACAAATCAATTCAAGAGGAGTTGTCAACAAACATACACATCCCTATAGTACCACCAGGCTATTGCGTTTGTTTACATCTTTAGTATTTATTTGCAAGTAATATAGCTTGATTTCTTTCTTAAAATACAAGAAATGATGATAAATAAAGGTTATAGGTTTTATATGAGGCACTTTTAAATGGCACTGTAAAGACGAAAGAGCTTTAAATAAAAAGCACGGTAAATAACGTTACGTTACAGATTCTCAAATCATTTTAAAAGCTGGGATTTACAAATAAAACGACAATTTCCACTCTCTAACCATCTGCAATAACAACCACAGATGAAGACTGAAATCATTTGAGGCATAAATGTTGTTTTTCTGTTAAGCTAACCGAGCCGCTGGTTTCATTGTTATTGGCCGTTAGCTGACGGCGGGGCCTGATCTCAACAGCCCTGAAAAACACACTTTAATTCGCTATTTAAATATTAAATGTCGCTACAGAGGAAGAGAGAAAGTCGTCTAACCTCCTTTTGCTTCGGGTCCTGTGGATAAACGTCCGGAGGACCGAGTCTGGGCCGTTTAAGAGGCCTGTGTTCGTAGCTCAGAATGCCGAAGGCAGCCATCATCCCCGCGGCATGTCAGCCGGTGTGTGGCCGATTCTGAGAGCTGCTTCTGCGGCTAGAGCTTCGCTGCTTCACCCGCTGCTTCCGCTCCGACGAGAATGATGGGTAACTACGAGACAACATAAAAGTCCCTCCAGTACAAAAAAAATTGAGCTTCTTTGAAGCCTTTTTTCTTTTTTATTGCAGTCTTTAGAACAACGAACATACAAGGACAATTACATAAATTACATAAAAATAAATATAATAAAAATAAACAACAAGTAAAAATAACTCAAATAATAGATTTAAGACTTTAAAATAATTCACTTTTGCGCTTCGTTATTTCTTGTTTCCTGTATTTAATATAACTTAACTGTTCCAGTAAAAATGGTCGTGTCAATTTGTAAATTCTATGGGTCTTGCTTCCAGTTTTTTTTAAGCTGTAAAAAACTCTTGTTTTGTCCTGTCATATTATTTTAGTGTATTATCTTAATAATGAACACATTGGTTTGTATAGCAAGCAGTTTTACTGCGGTCATTATTCTACACTTGTCCTTATTTCTCTACTGCGGCTAATGAAACGGAAGTCTCTATAATTTTATATAAATAAACACTGCCCGATTGCATTTGTGGATGAAGAATTTCCACTGTATGCTAAAATAAAATAAAACATCTCTTCGAATGCTTGGCTAAAAAGATGTGTCTTTAATCTAGATTTAAACAGAGAGAGTGTGTCTGAACCCCGAACGTTAT
>JAUCNO010001076.1:1067996-1080511 GCA_032353835.1 Enteromius viviparus
TGTTAGTTTGCTTCTTGTGCCCAAGAGCATATTTATTAAAGCCCATATATCTTACTAACAAGAAACTATGCTTCTAAACACAGGTCCAGTGCTGTAGTTTAAACAACGTACGTTTGTGACTTTGACTGCGAATGTTCGTTTGAACTATGCTTTCGGGAAACACCGAATCCTTGAACTATGCTGGTAACGACGAAACTTGCGACCATAGTAGACTAACTATGCCTTTGGGAAACGCACCCCTGATCAGATTAGAGCACAAAACTTTTAACATTTTATATTTCTAATGAGATTGAAAAATTCTAAAATTAAAAAAAAAAAAAAAACAGATGATGCAGCAGTTTAATCTGCAGTTTAAATCCTGTCTCTTAAACACATTTGTAGTCTAAGATTACATTACATTTTTAGATCAGATAGATATCTGCTAAGCTTTATAAATTTCAAATAGTAACATTCGTTTAATTGTTAATTTAAAATTTACTCATTACCCATCCTTTCATGTCTAAAAATCTTGTAAATGTGCAAATTGGAGTATTACAATGCAAGAAGTGGGCTAGTGAGATAACAGTATCTCCCACAGCTGCTTTTGTGAAGTCAATTTATGTTTAGAAGACATTCACTATTATTATACAAAGACGCACTTAAAAAATATTAGTCTGAGTCTCACATAAGGAGTCAGATAGGCCTATATTATATAAAGTTGGCATTAAAATCGTATAAGAATCATTACCGGCAGTTGACAATTAACTAAGTTAGGATAGATTGTTATGCCAGTAGGTGGCAAAAAGGTACCGTCTTATTAATAACTATATTTAAGTTTAAATAACCATTTCAACAATATATATAGCCGCAACTAGGCTACTTGAATTCACTCAGTAGGCTATAAATTTCATTTTACTTTTCACTTTTAACAAGAGAGTATAATTTAGTAGCCTATCCAGTGTTGGGAAAGTTACTTTTAAAGTTAATGCATTACAATATTGTGGTACTCCCTAAAAAAGTCACTAATTACGTTACTTTTTTGTTCCTTTTGCATTTACCTTTTAAAAACTGTAAAGTAGAACACAGGAGAAGAAAGTTCAATACTCTTCAGCAATAAAAAAAACAATGAAGCAAAATAGTTAGTTTATGAAGTCATTTTTGCTTATGAGTATGATTGAACTGGTTGAAGACATTGATTAATAAAATAGGATTAGATACATTTACGTAATTTAATTTTTGCAGGTTTGAGTCATATTGTAAATTTATTTTAATTAATTTTAATGAATATTACATTTTTTGAGAGTGTGCATTCACATTTAGTCTAGAACTGCACTGTATTCACACAACGCACACAATACATGGGGTCAGGAGACTTGTCAGCCAATTAATAAGAAAAAAGTAAATGGCGTTACTTTTTTGAAAAAGTGCTGATCTAAAATGATTCACAGATCATTTGATTCAGTTCGGGATGTTGGAGCGTGAAACTTTGAATCATTTATTCAGAATTTCGGGGTGTGTTCGTGAATCTTTTGATTCAGATTGGGACTTTAGAGCGGATTCGTGATGACAGTATGTGAAATTGAGCTTAATTGTTATTTTACTTGTCTCTTTTGAGTAGTCAAGTGAATGACATCTTCCTCAGAAGAGTGACCAAAACAGCAGATCATTTTGTAGTCTGACTTATAATTACACCAAATTTAAAGTAAATTATCTAACTGTTTTACTCAGATAGTCTGTTGCTTGTTGCATCAAAGAAGAGAGCTATAGATTCCAAAACTGGACATCACCTTGTTTTAACTTTCGAGCACTATGACTACTAAATTGACGTTATAATTATCCATATTTTTGGTCGAACATTTAATTGAATGTCTGTCATCATTATGTCCCCACTCCCCACCAATGCCAAAACCAAACCTACACCCTTGCAAACCTCTAAAAACCTTTAGATGTTTTATGTAGCCTTATGCAGTCTGATAAGCTCCTACACGAGCAGTCTTAACACACCTGACTAAAATAATGTTTAAATGATGAGCTTGTTATGTTTTGATATGATTTAACAGCATTCCAGCATGCCCCTAATGAAGCTGTTTGAGTGAATGAATGAATGAATGAATGAATGAATATAAGAGCTGTGTGAGTTGACCAAACACGGCTGGTATGACAATATGAAGTGTTATTCTGCCCTCTGCTGGTTTACTTCCCATGATGACTAACGGTTCAATAAAAGGCCATTTATATAAATATAAATACAGTATATATATATATATATATATATGTGTGTGTGTATATGTATATATGTATATATTTTTTCTTCTTTTTTCTCCTTACTCAGATGATTTAAGATCACAATGCTTGCTAACCTTTAATCATAAGGATCATAGTATAATATAGTATAACAATATAATTATTTATTTAATAATTGATGGATGGATGGTAGGATGTATGGTTAGGGCATTTCTTGAATGAAATCATCTCGAACCATGTGATGTGAAGGTGTTTGTATTTTTAAGGATGCACTGTTTCACACGCATGCATCAATAATTATTTTATTTGCGTACATGTCTTACGGTCTTGTACTTTAGACATTGCACTGTCCTTATGGTTTAGGTCAATAATTTAAAGGTCAGAAGAACAAAAACTACAAAGCTGAAAGGTCAGGAAAAGAGTGAAAAGTTTAACTGAATAAAGCACATGCTGACAAAGTTCAAGGAACATTCTAAACAGACAAAAGAGTTATTAATAATGTCTGTGTTGTGTAATGCTGCATAAAGTGTAAAGTGCTTAAAATATGTTATTTTATTTCAGTTATTTGCAAAAGTAACATTTGCATGTTTTATTACAACTTTTTTTATTTATATGAATATAAAACAAAATAAATATTAAAAGATTAATAAATATAAATATTACATAAAATGAAAAAAAAATATTTATATGTTTGGGATTTATACTTATCCCAGGTTATTGTAATGGGACTGTTGAAATGCAGTGTAAGATGCCTTGAAGAAAAGTGTCTTCTAAATGCTATGTAAATAAGAAATGTCAGGGCCTGTAAATTGATCGTGCCATTTAGAAACCTTCTGCATGGCCTTTCTTTCCTCTGATATTGAATGCTTGTTAATAAGGGCATATTTCATAACCTGTCTTTAATCAGATTGCAGTTACCGCTGAAAACCAGATCTTTGCGTTTTAGAACTATATTTAGAGTTACGTCCGGAAAAGTGGGTCAAATCCATTTTCACGCTTTAAACACCAATCTTATTTTCACAGTCATGAATTACTCTGTTACACCGTTCTCATTTGCCTGACATCACTGAGGTGGGCGTGGTCAAGCTTCAACGCCACCGATCACAACAAGCACATGGTAAGTGCTATAAAAAAATACTGCCTTTCATTAGAAATGAAATTAGTAATCATTAATATCAAAAATATTTGAATGTGCAAATGGCTCTCAATAATGTTAAATTGTGTGTGTGCCTTTGTAAGGATATTTAAAGTAGTGTCCCAATTAGCTTAGCTAAACGTGCTAGGCAAAGTGGGACAGTAGCTATATGTTAATGTGGGACAATACACTATTCTGATTAAGTATGATTATTCATCATCTTATATAATCTATCATATCATGAATCACGTCAGAAGTATGATGTTTACTAATAATCCCACTGACTAGAAACTGGAACTGAATTTAGCTGTGCTAAACTGGATACTAATGTAACGTATTTCAGATATTATATATAACTACATATAAGCCTATATATATTAATAGATGACTATCATATAATAGTTCATAATCATCTATAATAGTTAAACTTGGCAGTGTATATAGCAAATTATAACTTAATAAATAACTGAGTTCTAGTTCAAGCTGGAAGGTATATACTGTATGTGCAAAATATAATAATATTAGCTGAATAATAGGGATGCCAGAATATTAGGCCTAATTCTACAACATTCTGACTTTTATTTTTTAAAGGAAAAATGGAAACGCAAAGCCAATGTAAAGGAAGAAAAGGTCTGAAGATGAATCAGTGGAGTGAGGAGCAGATGAAAGCTGCGATAGAGGAGTATAAAGCGCAGGCTGAGTCAGGGCACAAGCCTGCGCTACGGTTGCTGGCAAGGAAGTGGAACGTGCCAAAAACGACTCTTCAGAGACGCGTGAAAGGGCTCGTGGAGGGATCCGAGCATGCGTCTGGAAGAAAGCCATTCATGCCTGTTGAATCTGAGCGGGAGTTAGCGCGCCTTCTCACCTTGCTTTCAGAGAGAGGCTTCTCTTTGAGGAAGATTGATGTTCAGTCTCTCGCTTTCGAGTTTGCCAAGTTAAATGGCATTCGAGGGTTTTCAGAAGAGAAGCAAAAGGCAGGCTATTACTGGTTCGAGGGCTTTATGAAGCGAAACCCCGGGCTGAAAATAAAGAAACCAGAGGCCATTTCACCAGCTACAAGAATGAATGAAGAAGAGCTGGAAAAATGGTTCACGATGTATGAAAGCACCCTTGATGCCTTGGGAATTAAAGACGTTCCTTCACATATTTGGAAGTGTGATTTATCAGGACTAAAAGACAAGTTCTCCACTCAACTACCTGTCAGGGAAGAAGCAGATCCCTGTGTTCAGATTGAAACTGAACAGGAAACGGCCTCCACTATACTAGCAGCGTTCAATGCCAGCGGTGCATTTGCTCCTCCGCTTATCATTTTCAAAGGAACTAATGTAAGAAATGAGTGGATGAGTGAGTCTCTGTGCGTGAGAGCGTCAGATAATGGCTGGATAACAGCAGAGCTGTTCATTGAGTGGGGGGAAGTGTTTGTGGCGCAGCTCCCAAAAGATGATTCCAGGCCCCACCTTCTACTTCTCGATGGCCAAAGCAGCCACGTCTTCAACCTCAGCCTCTTTCGGCTCTTGAAGCAGAACCATGTGGAAGTCGTATGCTTTCCTGCGCTGCAGCCAGCCAGCACGGCTCTGTTCGGGAGCCTCAAACACAACTGGTGCGAAGCGAGCCACAAGTGGAATCAGCAGTGTGCAGGAATGAAGTTGCCCAAAGCACATTATTGTTCTGGATTCATGGAAGCTTGGGTGAAATCAGCCACTGCGGAAATAGCCAAAGATGTGTTCAAAACAACAGGGATGTTCCCGATAAACAAGTTTACCTCCATTGGGCATGCGAGCACCATGCTACCTGCAGAAGACGGCACACATTGCAGCGCTGAGAGCAGCTCTGATGAAGTGCCATCATTTACAGACTTTGTGGTCATACAGAAAAGTCACAGGGGTGTGAAGACACCCAGAGCAAAGACAGAGCCATATTTACAAAGACACACAGAGCACCTTCTCTGTGATGAACATTTTAAACAAAGAAATGAACAGAATGAAACAGCCAGCTCCTACAAGTGCAGAGGCTGCTTCATGAACCACGGCTCAGACAATGATCTGAGAGCTGCTGAAGCGTGGATCAGGTGCAGCAACTGTAAAGCCTGCTACCATGAGTCTTGTGCAGAAGGGGGTGGGATTTATGAATGGGTCTATGACGGAAATGGTGCTAATTGATGAGCTGAAGGGTGGAAAGAACAAGACAATTCACATATGATATCTGAAAGCATTTGTCAGTCACGTTCTGGTTGTTTTGAAATAAAATGTGTGTTAAAATGAAAATGCTGTGAGAATTCAATATCAGCTACAATTTTAAGACAGTTATCCACTGTATAGTTCCTTAAGTTAAACTGGGAGTTTTTCCCATCTAAAGTTCTTAAAATCCTTGTACACATCGCACTATTTACATCAATTATACAACATTTTATTTAATTACTCATTTCATTATTATTATTTTTTGTTATTTTTACGAATAATAATACTTTTGTTTCGATTGTACACTGCCCTCCAAAGGTTTGGAAATACCCTAGAAAAGTCTAGATCCTCGCATAGTACCTCCACTGACATGTATATATTGACATTATTATGTAATGACACGTGTATTATATTTCTTCTTGTGTTGTCAATGCACCCTGCAGGAAGTGCCATGTTGGAGCTTTATTTTTTGTCCTATAGTCTCTTTAAACTCCAAATAGTCACAGATTAGTCACAAGCAATGTCTAAAATAATTTTTTAGACTTGTCTAAAAAATAAAAGCACTAGAACATTTTCTACTTTGTTGTACTATTCAAAGATTATAAAACCAAACCCAAAAGATTAGTCCTTTGTTCTGTCTCGACGCACTTCCCCTGAACAGATGGGTCTGAATGGCTCGAATATTGCACATCTGTGTGCAACTATTGTCTTTTTATTGACTGCTGTATCCGCATCTAAATACAGATTGTAAGACGTTGCTCTTTTTGAATGTTCTTTAAAGAAGATTATTGTCTAAAAGCTATTACTATAAAGCCCACATAGCCTACTGATACTTCAGTCAGGCCAAGCTAATTAAATAAACGTACTTATTTGCTTTTTATTTTTGTATTTATTTATTTTTTCATCTTCATATTCTTCATTAATATATAAAACAAAAGAAAAACAAATGCATTTACAAAGACAAGTAAGAACAAAAGACAATAAGGGTCACAAACAAAAATTCCAAAGCATACAATGTTGTCTACTAAAGAGTCTTACATGCAAAAGAGATATTAGAGTGATCTCTATATCTCTAGATATTAAGTATATATTACAGTTTCTTAAAGAGATGACATACACATCAAAATCTTTAATGAAAATAAAAAAGGAAGGTGTTTTCTTTCAGTGCTTTGCTACAATCTGTATTGTTAAAAGTGCTATATAAAAAAGTGATTGATTGACTGATTGTATTTTCTTTTTTGGGGAGGGCACTCTCTTTCTCTTTGGCATGACGAGGCTGCACGGAGAAAAGAAATAAAAGCCCGCCCACACTGAAAGCTTATTGGCGTATTTTGCTGAGTAAACCAGTCAGGATGCTCTCTCTCTTTCACTCCGTCTTGTCCTCTTGGTCTAGATTCCGGGATATTTCATACAATTTTCGGGCAACAGGAAGCCACTATCTATATACGGGAGACTTTCGGGAGATTTGGGATGTCTGAATATTTTATTCCACAAATGTTTACATCACGGCAGTGACATCACAGGTCATATAACATCCAGAGTTTCATTGCTTAACAGTATAAAAAAACAATTAAGGGGGTTTTAGTATCACAATATAATAAATTATAGCAATATGAATAAGAAAAGTGGCATTTAAAACAGTTTCGACGAAAACCAGATAGGGCTTTTATTTTGCAATACACGTCGGAAGTGAGGAACTCGTTTGTATTCATTTCCGCCTTAACGTTTTGCGCAGTTGTCCTAGCAGTTGATCGCGTTTCACTTCGTGCGACGTGAAGGACATCAACCCAGATTGGGAAAAGGAAAAAAATGTAAGTAACCACACAGTGCATTCGAATGACGGATATTGTATTATATTATTTTGTTTGAGTACAGACATTGAACAGCCCCGAGCTGCAGAGTCGCGTATTTAAAGGTTGCGGCGTAACGTTAGGCCTTGTTGTGCACGTTTAGACCTGTGGCCTTTTTTATCTTTGTTTTATCTCACTAATTCGTCCATGTGTTGTTTGAAGCGGCTATTTTGTTGGATTTAAACGTATATGATTCGCCTAAATGAATTATTTTCACAGTTTCTCGGTTAACGTAAGCTTACAGCCCTGATATAAGATATATGTTGTTATCGTAACATCAGACTGGACGCTCACACTCATTTAAATCTGTAAAATGCGTCGATTTTCTGGGATATTTCCTCAACACTTGAAAGGTTTCTGTCCAATATATTTTCTGCTTTTCTTTCAATTGCACTGAATCAGGATAATAGTGCCATTGCCACATTTGTGCTGAATTCAATGTTTAATAGCCCCATTCCTATTCTGACTTACACTGCGCTCATACATTCTCCTTACTAATGCATATAATTTCAAACTTAATCAGTCTTCTCTCCACAGTAATATTGTAAAACATTCAAATCTTATCAGCTGTGGCTATTTAAATGCCTTGCATCATAGCGTTCTTATCTTTCCACCTTTCTCTCTGGTCTTGCCATAAGTTTGCATTGCATTTACTACTCAAAGTCTTTAAACACAAGAACACATGCATACAGACCCTTTCCACTTCTCATGTTCAGAATGTGAAAGTCATTAGTTCCCGCCCACTTTTTCAGCAGCCATTGTCAAGGAATTGGTTTTCGTCTCTTTCATTTTCTCTCTTGCCTTGAATCAAATAAAACAAGGTGAACAGCAGCATTGCAAATTTTGATTTAAAGCAGAACGGTATGAGAAGAGGATGAGAAGACAAAACATGCAGGGCTGTGTACTTGAAGGCTTTAAAAAGGAAAAAGACTGGAATCCAAAGTATTGCATAAACAGTTTTTAAGAAGTTTTGCCTTTAAACAGTCTGCCAGTTATCTTAATTTTTCCTTCTGGAACCCACTTCCTACGTTTAATAGTTAAAATCTTCTTTTGCTTTTCCAAGATTTAGCAGAAACAAAAAATGGGCATTTCATTAGATATAAAATGTATTTTAGTATTAAAAACAGTAATAATGAATTAGGCCTAAGTAATAGTCATGTGAAATTCGTCCATAACAAATAGTTGCAACAAGAACAGTATTTTTTATTAGTTGTACAGATGGAAGGACTTTCAATTTTGTAATAGAGGAGTAACACATAAATGACAAGGTAAGATTTGAAGTAATGTTAAATGCACTTCAATTTAAGTTGTGTTTTAATGACCTTTTCAGCATTCACATATAGTGCTTGCAGTTTTTGATTGTTCCTGTCCATGTGACGCTTTCATTCATACAGTCCATCAAAATGCTTTTTTGTGCATGAAGAAAATCAGTCGATTTCACCGTTTATTTTGGTATTATGTATTTAAAATGAGTCTGTTTTTGGTGTTTTGGCTGCACAGTAACCACTGTTTTTATATACTAATGCTGAGATGTCTGCAGATGTCAGCCTGTTTTCTAAGACACTTTTCTCATTTCAGCTTTCCAAAAGCAACCATCTGAAATAATGAAAAAGTAGCTTTCAAGAGAGACACTGTTATGTGTATATAGATTCCCATTTTTATACCATCTTTTCCATTACAAACACCACAGTTTCAAGTCACTGGTAATGTGTAAAATTCACTTTTCTTTGGATGAAGATACATGCCTTGTTCAGAAAATCCTGTGCTCTTTTTGCACCCCATGTGTTTCACTTGAGCCCAACTATTGGCTGTTATCAAGACCTCTAGATGCCAAATTATTTAATTGCTAAAGTTGATTAGCTTCATTTCAGATTAAATTTGTTTCCGTTCATGGGTTTCTGATTTGTAGTTGATTTTGGTCATGAGGTACAACTTAAAGGCATGAACACTATCTCTCCCTGGTTCTCTCCTGACCAAGAAACTGCAATGCTTTCCCTGTCTTTCCCATCCACATTTAAGGATCTAAATTGTATTTTATTTTTCCTTCAAAGCTCTGTTGTACTTTCCCAATAAATTGCACTTCGTGGTGCCTTTTTAAATCTTCAGTTTATGGTCTATTTGGTCAATGTACCAAACTTTCCATTTGTAGCCCTGTCATTTGTAAATAATTTTGACTTCTGTTACTTGCATTGTATGGATTTGTGGAGCTCACTGTCTTGCTTTCCTATGCCACTGCTAACAATTTCGCGAGCATGCTAGAAATCATTGCTCCATTGTGTTTCTGCAGACCTGTTTCATTCTGGAGGAGCTCTCTTTTCTCGATCCAGGCTTAAATCGGCGGATTGTCTTTCTGAAGACTTTTTGATTCGCTTTGTTCCTCTCTTTTTCCACTCGTCCAGAGCGCCGTCATGTCCCAGAAACTGACCGGTGATGATGTTCAGAAAGGCTTTGCTGTTGGCCGTGGGCTTTTGGCAGCCGCTGAGACTTTGAACTTTAGTATGGGTGGGGATCACTCGGACCCCTATGGCTCATCTTCCCAGTCTCATAGTGGCATGTCTGGTTTGGGTGGAGGGGAGGGAAAAGACCATGACTCTCAGCTGTCCCGCCGTGCGGGCAGCCACATTGGCAATACCATGAAACTGTTCGCCAGCCTAGGCCTGTCGCCCACCGATCTGGACGCGCTGGCGCAGGTTCCAGAGGAGAACATCAGCGTGGAGACCTTGCCCCATCTTATCATGCAACTTAAGAACCGCAAGATGGAAGCCGGCCGCCGCATGACTGGTGACATGTCGACCCTTTCTTCTGAGACTTCGTACAGAAGCGGCCGAGACGACTGGGGCAGCTCGCAGGGTGGAAGATTGGACCGCTCCGGAGGGCAGGCTCAGAGCCGCTCCCAGAGCAACTTCGGTTATACTTCCATGCAAGAATCATCCAGTCGTGGATACGACATGTTAGATTACAGCAGCGGTAGCAGCCGAGACCGCCAGTATTCTGATCTTTCCCATGACTCCTACCGCAACCTTGGCATGTCGACGTCATCGACATCTGACGACATGTTCATGCAGAGAAGAATGGGCACACCGTCTCAGGGAAAAGTGCAGGATTTCTTGGGAGTCATGCCCCTCATGTTTCCCCATGTGTGCTCCCTTTGTGATTTTGATGTGCACTCTGTCATGGTGAGTAATTTAAGCCGCTTGCCTTCTGCACACACACTTCTTTCTTCTTGAGTCCTGCTTATTAAAGAAGACCCATTTGTTGCATTTAAATCAGCACCTCTTAATTTTGCTTAATATCAAATTGGACAACAAAAAATTGGACATGAACTGTTGTTAGCTGTATTACTGGTCAGTTAGTATGTACATGTCTTTTCACATCCATACCAGTCCTCATTTGTTGCTCGTACTTAGTCAGAAAGGGCAACTTGTCAAGCCTTGAATTTAGATCTCACAGCCAATTTACTGCCATGTACGAGCAATGTTGTTTTATTATATTAAGATAATATTTTTTTCTGCACTTTCCTGTGTTTGTGAAGGAATGGACTCAACACACAAATGGTATTCGACACTCTGAAAACCGCAGACTCCTTCTGCAAATGTAAGTGAAAACTATTTGCGTGTTATGCATGGTGTTTTATACATGCCTCTTTGAAACACGTAATTTTCTACAAAGCCCCTCCTCACATGCAAAACAACATTTTAGCTATTTTAATGCAGTCTTAAGCCTAGTTATAATATAAACGTGCAGTTAAAAACAGTGTAGCCATGTAAGACTTTAAGACATGGTTGCTAACTTTTGTTCTTGCAGTTTCTGAAACTACATTTATTAAACATTTAGAGCTCAGCAAGTCAAAAGGACATTTTTTCTGTTTTATAGGTACCCAGACTGGGATCCTCAACTGCCTTCTAGTCGCAAGTATGTTACTAATAGTTTTTCAAATACATTTGATGCAACCTGCTTTTTATGAATAAAATAGTTAGTATAGTAATTAAAATGCAATTCTTTTCAGGTCTTCGTCCCTTTCCCTGGACACAAAGAATCGCTCCGATGGCTTGTTGGGGGCAGCTCCAATTGGTGCTAGCCTTCAAAGAACAGGGCTGAGCTCCAGCTGGGGTAATACATCTGTGATCAGATGCAGTCTGGTCTAAAACAAATAATTTATTTTTGCTGAATCAGCAATCTACTTTCATTCTGTGTCCTTGAGAGCAGTCTATAATGTAATTGTCTTCCTGTGGGTTTGACTGATTAACAAAAAAAAAAAAGTGAACCTAAAGATGACCATCTTTTTTTGGGATGCATTAGCTTATTTTGAATTTAATTTAATTTTTTTCTTAGGATCTGATTCCGGTATGGGAATGACAAGTAAAATGACGTCGTATTCAACAGTAACACCCAAGGTAATAATGTACTAAAAGTTATTTGTTTCTGGCAGTTATATATATGTATACATGGCAGTTATTATGTACAAATTTTTACATTTTGGGAGCACATTTAATTTTTAAGGAATTCTTGATATTAACTAGCATGTGTTATTAATACTTGAGAGCAGATGTTATTGCTTTATTCTGCATGAACATATTTTACATCCTTTTATCCTCATAGAGTTAACAACTAGCTTGCTAACTGTTAATAAAATGCAAATTAGGAGTATGTTAAAGTAAAAATATAGAATTGTTAGTCAATAGTGAAAATTGCAGATGTCACGCTGGGACTTTTGTGAGCTTATTTTTTGGTGATAAATCAGAATTTTAAACTGATTTGACATAGCACTCAGTTCTCAGCTTTTTGTCAACTATATATGTATATGTGTGTGTATATATATGTATATATATATATAAATAAAAAATCAGGACAATAGTTGTAGTGTGAGGTCTTTTGATTAAGTGTATGGTTATATTAGTGCTTGTGAACTTATGAATGTTTTTGTTTTAGATAAGAAGCAGGGTGGTCGTGGCAAAATACGAAAGGAAGCCATTGTCTCCAAACAGCTTGTTTGCCTTGGCTAAACCTTTTGGTACCATCTGTGAACATCTGATACTGAAAAACAAGGTAGTACATATAAGTCAAGTCAAGTCACTTTTATTTATATAGCGCTTTTAACAATACAGATTGTAGCAAAGCACTGAACATTAT
>JAUCNO010001076.1:1080611-1092504 GCA_032353835.1 Enteromius viviparus
CACCATTACACCTATGAAGAGAGAGACCCCAGAACACATGGAGACACTACAGGAGTGTGTGTGTGTGTGTGTGTGTGCAGGATGAAGAAGAGGCTTTCATGCGTCGTCTGGCGGCTCTAGCCCGTGTGTCTCTCAACAGTGTGAACAAGGATGATTTCTCAGGTCAGAAACACACATCTAAATAACTGATGTTCATCTATAAAGGCCTTTCTTTGGATTTCTTGTCTTTCATTTCCACAGAAACCAGATCAAGATCTGCTGAAGACCAGACCAGCAGGAATGAAGGAATCTCACATTTCTTATCCTGAGGATCATCCCAAAAATATCTCAGTCATGCCTTGTTCATTAGTGAGAAATTGCACAAATTGTAAATTAAAATGTTTATTACTCGCTTTTTTGATGATCTTTACACATGTGACTGTACTTTTATTCTTTGTAATAAAAGGAAAACTTTATCAGTTCAAAGTTTATATAGTTGAGAAGTTTTAATTTTTGAAACTAATAAATATCAGAGATATTCCTTTACAGTCAGAGATGCAGAGAAATGCCTGGCTGTTGATTAAACAGAACTGCCAGCTTATTGTCATTATTATTTTTATTTATTTGTTTTATGGCAGGAATAATAAAAGGAAATAATGTGTGGAAGAAATACTGTTTGTTTTTGACTCGTGATTTATAGATATTGTGATGCGGATGAAATGCGTTAGGCGGCGCTACTGCCCTGAAACGCGTCAATAACTGCCAGCAAAGAAGAAGTGACGCTGTTGCGCATGCGCGGATTTCAGACAGCCAAAATGGCGGCGAGTAACGGCGGAGGAATGGAGGTAGACGCGACAGGTGAGAAAATCACGCGTTAGCGCTGCCGAACGCTCTTTATTATGACAGGTCCACTTCACTAAGCATAAAAACCACAGAAGATCACTAGACTGAGATCACGGATTATCTCCAGCTGTTACTGACTGACTGATTCTGTCTCGGCGTTGATTTTGATTGGTCAGGAAATCTAATAAGTCCCGCCTCCTCGGCGGATTCTGTTCTGTGATTAGCTGCGGCTGAAATCTGCTGCTGTCTCTGACAATAACAACATGAACAGCGTTTCTGCTTTACTTGAGCACTTGCGGGCTCTAGTTGTTGTTTTCGGGGTGTTTATCGGGAAACATGACTTTATTATCTGAAGATTAAATGTAATTGTTCTGTATTAGCCTCATTAGAATGTGTCCAAATGTAAGGATCCGAGTGAGTTCGCCTCAGTGTGTTTAAACCGGCCTGTCCAACTAACGAGTGTCTTTTTAATCACCACAGCTGTCCTTTCAGCTAAACATAGCTTCGTTTTGCTAACGTTCCCATTAAGTTATGAAAACGTTATGCTTGAATGTTATCTGAATTTGTATTTTTTAAAATTAAGGCAATGTTACGTTTTATAATCTTGCAAACTATTTCAATCCTACGTTTGAATATTGTATGAAGTAGTGGCTAATAAATAAAACTCCACGAACACTGTATAAATGTTTTGAGAACTGTTAGTAAAGAGTTCTGTCACTGGAAGAATGTTTGAGAGAACAGTGCCCGAGTCATACTCACATCTGTGTCCCTGGAGCATATATTGTAGCAATTTCTGTCTCTCTTTCTGTGTGTGTGTGTGTGTGTGTGTGTGTGCTGGCAGCGAGCCCCAGTGTGATGGCGTCTGGAGTCACAGGGAGTGTGTCAGTAGCGCTGCATCCTCTGGTGATTCTGAATATCTCTGATCACTGGATCCGAATTCGCTCTCAGGAGGGAAGAGCCATGCAGGGTGAGTGTGTTAGAGAGACTCACAGAGAGAAACGGTTGCTGAATGAAGCAGTCGAGTGTGTTGTGATGTAGTAATGTGTGGTGTGTGTTTGCAGTCGTGGGCGCTCTGATCGGAAAACAGGAGGGCAGAAACATCGAGGTGATGAACTCGTTTGAGCTGCTGTTTCACACCGTCGAGGAGCAGATCCACATCGATAAAGAGTATTACTACACTAAAGAAGAGCAGTGTGAGTAACACACACACACACACACACACACTAACATTCACGCTCTCCTAATGTTTGGGTGATGTGTGTCTTTGTGATGTTTCTTCTTTCAGTTAAGCAGGTTTTTAAAGACATGGAGTTCCTTGGTTGGTACACAACTGGCGGCTCTCCGGACCAATCAGATATTCATATTCATAAACAGGTGGGTGGCACTGAGAATAAACTCCTCCCATTTGCTGTGTGTTGTTCTGAAGCTGTGTGTGTGTTTTGTAGGTGTGTGAGATCATTGAGAGTCCACTGTTCCTGAAGCTCAACCCCATGACCAAACACACCGACGTGAGTAACACACACACACACACACACTTTTGTTTTGTTTTGTTTCTCTGTGTTATAAACTCTAAGGGCGGGGCTTGTAAACCGGGGTGTTTTTAGGGGCGTGATATTCAAATGACGATTGTTTTCCTCCACCACATCGTATGATTATTTGTACGATGAGATTGGCGGCATTTGAATGTTTCATGAATCACACGTGAACTCTGTTGATTTGGGCTCGTTTCTACATTACATTGATAAATGACGCCCACTGTGTTTGTGAATCCTGACCTTTGACCTTATGTGTATGCAGCTGCCGGTCAGCGTGTATGAATCTGTGATTGACATCATCAGCGGAGAGGTGAGTGTGTGTGAGGCTGAATATGAATGATGATTATAATAAATGCTCAGCAGGACGGGAGGAATGATATGCAGATGAAACGCTCCAAAAACTGCTGAAATTCATTGCTTGATCATTTTTATTTTGCATTTAACCCATCTGAACACACACACACACACACACACACACACGAATACACACTCAGTCAGCCTGTATGTGGTCCTACACTGACCCTACACCTAACCCTTACAGGAAACTACAGATTTTCAATTTCAGCTGAAGGTATTTCATTATTGAGTGGAGATCGAGTTCAGTCTCAACAGTATCTGTGTATTTAAATCAATGATAATCAGTGGAGTGTAAATCTGTGCATATTTCATTAGTAAATGCATAATTTGCATATATAAACATAATATTAGAGAAAGTGTGCTAGAGTTGATGTGAAGATCCGCTCTGTGTGTGTTAAGTCTGTATTCACAGAAGGTCTGTATTTGTACCGTCTCAAGTTTGGAGGTCAGAGGTCGTGACCGTTTGTGCTCTTTGCAGGCGACTATGCTGTTTGCTGAGCTGCCGTATACTCTAGCCACAGAAGAAGCAGAGCGCATCGGAGTCGATCACGTCGCTCGCATGACTGCCATCGGGACAGGAGAGAACTCCACCGGTACACACACACTTACTAATACACACACACACACACACACACTGATACTCACACACTGAGTGTGTGTGACTGAGCTGCGTGTGTGTTTCTGTCAGTGGCGGAGCATCTGATCGCTCAGCACAGTGCTATAAAGATGCTGCACAGTCGGGTGAAGGTCATCCTGGAGTACGTCAAAGCAGTACAGGCAGGTGAGTTACTCTCTCTCTCTCACACACACTTCTTCACATGTCAAGTGTCATTATAGAAGAAAGTGTTTTTCACACATGTGGTATTAACAGCCACAAACTCTGTGTGTCTATCTCAATTCAATTCAATTCAAATCAATTTGCTTTATTGGCATGACATACTTGGGTACATATTGCCAAAGCGCTGTACATCAAAACAAAAGGACAAATACATATACAATATACATCCAAAAATAAACACAAACAAAACACATTCATATACATACACATAACTCTATAAACATTAATGGTACTAATACTGCAGATGTGCTCATTCTTCTTATCTTGTGGCATTTATAAATATAATGTGCTACTAAAGAGGAAGTAGGTCCTTCACCCAGTAATATTTGTCTCTCTCTCTCTCTCTCTCTCTGTGTGTTAGGGGAGGTCCCGTTCAATCACGAGATCCTGCGGGAAGCGAACGCTCTCTGTCATCGTCTGCCGGTTCTCAACACACTCAAGTTCAAGACAGACTTCTATGATGTGAGTGTTTCTGTCCCTGTCTGAGAGTCAGAACAGAGTTTGATTACAGACTCGTCACGACTGAGACGCTGTGATGAATCACGTTCACTGAAGTGTTTCTCTTCCTGCAGCAATGTAATGACGTGGGTCTGATGGCGTATCTGGGAACCATCACCAAAACCTGCAACAGCATGAACCAGTTCATCAACAAGTTCAACGTTCTGTACGACCGTCAGGGCATCGGCCGGCGCATGAGGGGCCTGTTCTTCTGAGCTCCTGCTTCTGTTTGTTTAATAAAGCTCGTCTGTGTCCAAGCCCTGCTTGTCTTTACTTCTGCATCTTCAGATCTCACACACGGCCAGGTTTATTTATCAGCGCTTCATAGTTTCATTCTGCCAATTAATATCTGACATAATAGTTTGAACTTTGTTCAGTTAGCTCAAACACAACTCTTTATTTTTAATAATAAATTTGAAGAGATTCTTGCACAATCAGCGGATGGATACTGAGAGATTTCTGAAGCCCTTTTAATAGCCAACACCAAACCCAGCAGCACTGACAACACACTGGTAATAACAGGCTCTGTGTGTGTGTGTGTGGTTTATTGTGTTTTGATGCTCACGCTGCAGAACACTAAACACTAACAGCTGTGAAGCAGCAGCTAATGAGGCTCTAACCTGCTGCTTTAATAGTCTTCACGAGCGTCTGCTTCCTGCAGCCACTGGAAACCCAACACTAAATACTAACGAGGAGACCGGAGGCGGTTTGGTTTGAGAGGGTGTCAGTGGAGGAGAGGCTTCACTACACTGAACAAACAGCTTTCAAACATTGTTTATTGAATTAATAACATATCAGCAATACTTTCAGATTTGACTATTTTTAGAGTTTAACACAAAAAACTGCAGTTTTAAAAAAAAGTCACAGATTTTGGCGACAGGTGGGATTTAGTTTAGGCACTTCTCATACATTCCTAAGGTATCTGTGGTATTCAGTGAGGTCAAGGCTGTACTGTGATGGTTATTAAGTGACACAGTGATACAGACCCTCTCATGACTCTACAGTAAGACGATCTCTGGCCTCAGGATTCAGGACACACTCACAGCGGTGAACACATACTTTATTCAGCTTTCTTTACATCAATCAGTGAATGAAGCAGAGAAGTAGCTCTAGGCGCTGTCTGGCGTCTCGGCCATGGGGTACATGTGTCGGACCGGATCGTAGAGATCCGAGCGGTAGTTGTAGGGATAATGGCGGCTGTAATATGGGTTTGGTAGTTTGGGCAGCTCTGGCTCCGGCTCCGGCTCCTCATCCTCCAGCACCGGCAGAGCTTTACCCTTCACGGGCCGTGGAGGCTGATCGATCAGGCAGTCCGGGTCCCAGTAAGGGTCGCAGTCATACTCCATTCCCTTGAAGACGATGGGGGCTGGTGGAGGGGGCGGGCCCGGATCGGGTTTCTTGGAGGGGGCGGGGTTAGGGGCAGGGCCTTGCAGCTTGCAGTTGGGGTGATATCTCGGGTCACACAGCACTGGCACGGCTCCGCTCGGCATGTACACGATGTGGGGCTTGCACTGTGGGTCTTTGCTGTTGCACAGATAGACCACATCAGCCTGCGCGGTGGGCGGAGCCACAGGGGCTTTGACTGCGGCCGGGGGTGGAGCTGGGGGCGGAGCTAGCTTGCAGTTCTTGTCTTTGGCCGGGTCACATTTGGGAAGCGGAGGCAGAAGTGGAATCCCGAGCTTGCTCTGGTAGTACGAGGCGTTGGGGCCGTAGACCTGCTCCAGGTGCCTCATCTGCTGATACAGCATGCGGATCCTGTCGATCTCATACAGCTGAAAGCCAAAACATACACCAGATTAGTCAGAGATTATACATGTGATGAGGCAGTGATGTGTGAGGGTATGTCATCATCTTACACCCTCCGTGTGTCCGATGCTGCTGTAGTATCTGTAATACGCCTGGAAATCTGGACTCTGCCTGTGCCAGCGTGGATCAGCGCTGCGTCTCGGCCGAGAACTGGACAAGAATTCATTCGCCTTGTTGGAGTCGATACTGACTGATGCAGCATCTAACACACACACACATACACACTGAGTAATGTTTCTTCAAGACATATAGGGGCAGTTTCCTGAACAGGGTTTAACCCTAGTCCAAAATTAAAATAAATGTTAGAACTGTCTAAAATGGAAAATGCTCCCAGGTAATGGTTTTTTGTAAGACATGTTTCTAAAAACTACTTAAATGTCCTAAATTAACAAAGACCTAGTCCTGCCTGGGAAACCACCCCATAAACTATTAGATAATTTTAGTGAGTGTTCACCTTCCTGTTTGAGGATGTTCATCAGGGATTTTGCCTCGAGCTGACCTTGAGTAAAACATTTTAGCACAATTTACCTTCATAAGAGACAAAAATTCTTAAAAAATGGACACATTTGCTCATGCTATTGAAGAATACACAGCACATAAACGAGAACAGAAAGAAAGCTCACATGGCAACAGCAGAAGGAACGCAGACAGCAGCCTCACCGCAGACATCTTGACCTCTGACCTGCAGACATGCATTATAAAGTTTCTCAATATATACAGTGGAGCAAGGAACAAAGTCACGAGAAGCTCATTCGGCTGCAGCTTTAGTAAAACTGTCTCTAAGTGTCCCTGGAGCAGGGTCACAGTCTTCTCTCACCTGTCCCGTGATGCCTCTCTCCCAACACCGAACGAGCGCAGGTGGCTTTATACCTGCCCTCCGCCGCTCTGCTGTAACTCACTCGCGCTCAGCGCCGCTATTGGTCAGATCCGTGGAAACCACGCCCACTGCTGCGTCGGGTTTTAACAGCGCGAAGCACAGTAATAATAAAGAGTAAAACTTTGAACTGCTGCGGTGTGCTTCTTTACATAATACGAAACAAGGACCATCGATAGTTTGACCATTAAAAAAAATTGGTTTGACGGCTTTCATCGGTGCTGTCGCGTGTGAGCGGCAGTCGCCGGATTATTATCGGTTTAGTTAAAAACAGATGTCTTCCGCCAAGCTGAAACTTTAAAAGCTGCTAATAAAAACGGCTTTTTGCAGACGAGACACATTCCTTAACATACATCCCCTTTTATCGCTTTTATTTTCATCCTGAGGAAAAAAATCTCAAACAGGTCTTCACATGCAATTTAAGAAACACGTTTGAAGCGAAACGTGTGTTTTATGTTCTCGTGATGGTTATGTGGAGAGAAAAAAAAAAATTCTGTTCCGCGTGGCAAATGTAAAGGTCCATGAAATAGAATTTCTTTAGAGCAGAAACCTCATGAATCAGGGTATCTTTACAATATTTACAAAGACGGTGGAGAATAAACGCTGCTGAATGGGATGATGGAGAAAAGGCTGTCTAATACGACAAATTCATGTGTCCAACAGAAACGAATTCGTTCGATGTTCCGATTTTCATTGTTAAAATTTTATTTCACTCAACACATGCAAGGGAATAATTTTAATAATAAAAAATATTTAAATATCGATCTTATTTGTAGTCTTGGGGCACTCAAGAAACAGTTTATAATAAGGTTTTATTTTATTTTTTTAAAACATTTAAGTTAACGACATCTGCCTTAAAGTAATCCTTTAAAACATGTATAAATATATATTGTGATGTCCCGGCTTTGCTGTGCCGTTTTGAGTTGCATCTTGTCCTTCCTCCACATAATAAAGTATTAAGCGTTCTTGGGACTATAATACATGTTGCCTTTCGACCTGCAGGAGGAGCTGATGTGTTTCAGGGTGTGGTTTCCTGTTGATGGGAGGCAGAATAAGCTGTGGCCTGAGTCCTCATCTCTCCAACCCACAGCCGGCTGGCCGCTGGAACCTTTTTTTTTTTGCATTATACATACATTTGCTGACATGCACTATATTTTATAGTTTCCTTTTTCTGTTTTCCGTTTACTGATTATGTAAATATAATTTGTAAATAAAATCATGATTATAATTTAACGTTGCCCTGTCTTTCTATGTCCTTACTCTTTGAGCTGAGGAGTTTGTGACAATATTAATTTCAACATTTACTTTATTACAAGCAAAAGATGTATTTATGTCTCCGATAGGCAGTCATTAGTAAAAAAAAACCCTGAGAGATTAACATTAACATTAACAAGACACGTTTGGTACCGTTACCCTTTCCACTTGGCACTATTCTCCGCAAACATGATGTTTCTTTTCATTTTTATGCGGATGATTTACAAATTTAAATGCCCTTAAAACTAAGGCAAACTCATTCCGCTCGACAGCTTTTAGACTGGATTGAGGAAATCAAATCCTGGTTGTCAGTAAATCTGTGACATCTTAACGACACAAAGACAGAGGTTATAGGCTACTGTTTGCTCCTAGCGATGCATCTGGGTGTTTTGACACAATACCAAAAGTCTGCTGTAACTAATCTAGGAGTAAAAATGGACTCAAACCTGAAATTTTATGCTCAGATTAGCGCAGTAGTCAAAATAAGTTTTTTCCAATTAAGACAATTGGCAAAAGCCAAACCTTTTCTTTCTCGGCATCATTTCGAGAAACTAATTCACGCTTTATTACAAATCGCCTAGACTACTGTAATGCACTTTACTATGGGCTCAGCCAGGCGTCACTTGCACGATTGCAGCTCGTACAGAATGCTGCTGCACGGCATTTAAATGAGAGCACATTACTCATTACATTGGCTCCCGATTCACTTTCGTATCAATTTTAAAATGATTTTATTTGTTTTTAAATCTCTACATGGCCTGGCCCCTCAGTATATCTCAGATATGCTCCAGCTTTATTGTCCTGCCCGTTCCCTTAGGTCAGCTGATCAGGTTCGTTTGGTCGTACCTAACCCTAAACATTGAGAAAACTCAGGGGGGACCAGTCCTTCTCTGTTGCTGGTCCAAAATTATGGCATGAGCTGCCATTGCATTTATGGTTTTCAAGTCATCACTGAAATTTTTTTTACTCTCGCTTTTAATTAAGTTTGATTTGTTGATTGATAATTGTGTTACTGCTTTTGATTTTATTTGTGATGTATCCAACTCTTATTAGGCGGTCTACAGCACTTTGGCTAACCTCGCAGTTTTTTTAAGTGCTCTATAAATAAAGCTGGATTGGATTGGATTGGATTAAAATATAAAAAGAAACACTACGAAAACTTGACTTTTAAAAAAAATAATCAGGAAAAGATGTACCAGGGAAAAAATAACATTTAACTAAGCAAATTAAGTGTCATTTTGGTTCATAATACTTTTTTGCTTTTCTATTTTTAATATTGTGCAAAATAGTAGTTTCTTTTTATAATATGTTCACAATTTGGCTTAGCTTTAGCTAAAGTTAAGACAGTTCACGCTGCTCAGACCTTAGCCAATCATTGCTTAGACCACCTGAGTCAACAGCCAATCATTTTCCAGCAAACCGCGTACTCTGCCTAGTAACCCGTGAGAGTTTTTCGCGCTGTTTGTCACTTCAGTCAGCACCCGATAGTAATCAATTATTGGAAATCTTCTGAAGTTGGCCATTTACTGATTCTGAGGCGAGTCTTCTTCAAACTATCGAGTTTAAAGGGAATTTATTCCAGAGTTTCTGATTCTGTGAGGTAAGTTAACAGAACTCCTGTTGGGTTATCTTCCGCTTTAATTCACGTAAAAACATCAGATTTAATCATTTCTTTGGAGTGTAGAAGGCTTTTCTTGTTCCTAACACTTAACTTATGTTTGTGCGGTTTTCCTCCCATTTTATGTCGATTAAAGTTATACTGGTCTAATGCTATATCAGCACCAATTTAATGGAATATTAAACATAAGGTAAACTGACGGTTGAAAACCAACACAGAACCCAAGTGGCTTTATGAGGCTAAATATGAAACAAGTCATCACAATGTGTTATTTCGGTCAATAATCAGCCGATTTCCTAGATTTCCACATACTTTAACCATAAGAGGCTCAAAAACGGGATTATAATAGGCCATGAAAAGCACAACACATTTGTGACTGAAAAAACGCGTTCAAATCTCTGAAGGCATCTGTGAGTCCAGACAGGGTGTCTCTAAATAGTACATTTCTCCTTTTCTCATGTTTCTTTTCTCTTTCTCATGCTCCCCTTGAGCTCCCGAATCCGACTGGTGCAATCATTTATTTGGTTGTGGGTTGTTCTGATTGGGTTTTTAAAAAGCAAGGCGTGTGGCAGAGGAATTAAATGCAAGATCTCGAGAGCCGAGAACGGAGGAGACACCTTTGGCGTGTGTTGTCACGTGTAACGTTAGTTAGGACACAGGGTTATACGCAAAGTGACGCACGTAATTAGAGACTAAACATAGCTAGAGATTACCATGCTTCAGTTATTAACTCATTTCGCTTCAAGTCTTCATTAGTGAGTTCTTTCTGAGAGATTTCTACTCGAATGTTTACTCATTTGTGTTTGTATTTGTATGTAATGACACAAGAACAGCTTTTTTTTTTTTTTTAGCTATAATGCAGATTAAAAAGGGCATTTAAAAAATTAGGCTTAAATGAGAGTGTCATTATATTTTGTATGTCATAAATTATATAATTCTATTTCATGAATTAAGTGTAACAACTGTGACAGTAACACTGGTGATAAGTGCAAAACACCTCTGATCAGACTATGAACAGTAACTTATGACACTTCACACAAAGCAGCGCTCCTTGTCCACTTTCTGCTTGTCTGTATGTCAGTTTGTAGTGATCGTGCCAGTGTCTTCAGTGCAGATTTCTAGCTGTCTGTCAGCTGATCGATTGATGTGAAGGACACTGAACCGCTGATCAGTAACTGATTTGTGTTTGTGTTGATCTGTAGAGCAGCATGGATGAGTCTGAGCTGTACAGGTAAACTGAGAGACCACACACATACAAGTGCTTTCAGTAATGATGTCATCTTGCTCCTGACCAGCTGTGTGTGTGTGTGTGTGTGTGTGTGTAACACAGTTCAGGGGATGAGGATGTCTCTCTGACAGGAAGTGACTTTGAGTTTCAGATAAAAACCTCCAAGAGGAAATTGAACTCAACTCAGGGAGCAGCAGTGAGTACGCACACACAAAAACACGCACACAAACATGGTATGAATGTTTATTTTTAAACCTTTCTCTCTTTCTCTGGAGTCTCCTAAGAGGGTTTGTCATCCGTCAGTCAGCGGCTCCACCCAATCGCAGAGCCCGGTGGAGTCCCGCCCCCTCGGTCATCTGTATGAAGCGGTGCGGTCCGGACGAAGCGCACTGATGGTGAGATACTACCCATGGTGAGGGGGGGGGTTCATGTGTTCAGTCCTCTGATTGGCTGTCTCTCTCAGACGGTGGTAGATGATTGGCTAGAGGAGTACAGAAGAGACAGAGAGGGGGGGCTTTTGGAGCTCATCAACTTTGTAGTTCAATGCAGTGGCTGTAAAGGTGACATCAGACACAAACATCACCATGTGTTTCTAAAGCACACACACACACTTTTGCTCTTGGTCCCCTTAACACACACTAAATCTCTAATACTGCTCTAAAATGGTATTACATGCTTGGGCTATTCCATCATGCATTGTGTTTCAGAATTAATCTTGAGACTTTTTGCTAATGTTAAATATTAATATAATTATTAGATATTACATATAATTTGGTAGAAAACAAAGTGGTGCACGTGTTTTTTGATGCAAAGGTATGTATGTATGTACAATATTTACAACTGCTTTTAATTAATTAGATTAATTAGAAGCACCACAAATTAAATCGTGTCATGTCGCTGGATCTACTTCTGTCTGTGTACGGCTGAGACGAATCACGCAGGTACTGGGCTCCTCCGCATCCATACCTACCAGAACCTGTCTACATTAGGGATGGGAAGATTCCCCGATTCGCTCGGTGCATCGTCTTAAAAAGTTAACGATTCGATGCATCGGTTTAAAATG
>JAUCNO010001076.1:1107573-1120606 GCA_032353835.1 Enteromius viviparus
GGGGGGGACAAATTGTCCTTCTTTGAATATTGGGGGGGACGTGTCCCCCTGTCCCCCCATAAGATTACGCCTATGCTAGCCGGTCAATCGGTGCATCTCTAATATTAATGCCTTTCAGACAAGTATGTTCTATGGTACATTTAGATACCCATATATCTGGGATTGAACCATATAGAGTCTTAAAAATAAAGATACTAAAAGAAAAGTTTGTTATGAACAAAATTCTAAAAGGATATTAAAATAGATTAAAAACTACTTAAGTTGCAGGCAAATATTTGAAGCACAAAAAGTGCTGTTTCCCATTTCCCATCATTGACACGATGCAACACTAGTTTCTTAAGTCAACAGATTTTACAGATAAATATAATTAAAAATAAAATGATGATGCTTCAGTATCTGTAAAGTCTAGTTTAGGCTGTAATTTGACTCTGAATCGGATTTTAGCTCCCCTCTTTAGAATAGTGGATTACTTAGTAAATATGTGTAATATTTCAAGTTTTATTTAAGTTGTCTTTCTCTAGAAAAAATGAAGATGGGCAGATTTCTGAAAGGTAGTTGATTTCACCCGGGAAGACCCTTTTTCTGTGGCATCACTTCAAAACATGTATTTTAGAAACATTTTTAAGGGTGTTCTTATAAATATAAAGGATATCAATTTTATTCATCATGTCTGAATTTAAATAAAGCAAGAACTGTTCCTTTGCATTGCAAATCAATAGAAAATGACCCTGTTTTGTCATGATGGTATTTTAGGTAAAAATAGATTGGGGAAATGTTATCTGAAGCTGTGTAATGGTAGTCTTTGGCTGTGCCGCTAGCTCTTGACGGAGCGTTTCTTCCGCTCTGCTCATGCTGGCGGTGCGTTTATGAGTGTTTGCTGTCCGTAGGAACCCTAGCCCCGCCCTGGGGGTGGAGTTAAACACCCTGCTGCTTCCAGGGGCTCAGAAGGCTGACAGGTACCCCTCCCCCTTCACCCAAACCCCGCCCCAATCCTCCCAGACTCCTCCCAGCCTGATCATGTATTCATATTCTCCTCCTATTTTTTCTCTTCATTCTGCTCAAGCATTTTCATTTTGCAAGATCGTTCCCGTTCTCATACGGCTCCTTTTCCGTTGTGTTTTACTCAAGTTGTTGTGAAGTGTTCGAAGAAAATTTTTCGTTCGTTTTATATTACATTGTGTTCATTATTTTTTTTTTTTCATTGAAATGCAGCGTTTTACATTCATGAGTGAATCTCACAGGTCATGTCAAGAAATGTCTGAGTTGTATTGCACCCGGGAATCAAAATGAAAAAATAGAAAATTATATTTTGTATGAATGAAATTTAATTTAATTTTCTTTTATTTGTTTTAGAAAATGTCTCATTCTCTTTATTGAAATTTTAAAGATATGTTATATATTGAACAAGTGCAAGTACACACAGTGTATTTATTTATCTAATAATACTAATGTCTGCTTGAAAAAATATATATATTTAGAGATTTATGTTTTCACATTAGATTTTAATGTGCCTAAACATTGCCTAAAACAAACAGAAATAAAATCATCGAACATAGGCTGTTTTATTTATTTATACATTATATATTTTATTTTACTTTATTTAGTTTGTTTATTTACAATTCTAAATCTTTATTTGTATTGCATTATTATTATTTTGTATTACGATTAATCGCATCCAAAATAATAGTTTTTGCTCATATAATATTTATGTGTACTGTTAATTATTACTATTATTAATTATTATAATTATTATGTATAAATGCAAAATATATATATTTAAGAAAAAATATGTAATGTTTATATATTAAATATATTTACATATAACAAGTTATATGAATATAAATATATAGATGACACGGTACACAAACATGTTATGTAAACAAAACTTTTTTATTTAATTTTATGTATGTTTATTTATTTAATTTTTGAATTTGTGTTGCAATATGAGGCAGATGTTTCTTTGTGAGGTTCACCCTTATGTGTATTTTCTGCCACAGTGTGTGTGTGTGTTCAGTGTTTGATTGGAAGAGCGTTGCTCTTATATCTGTCTGAATGTGAAGAAACTGCTTCGAAGCTGTTTAGTTTCTTATATGAGCTCTGATGTTCACATTGGTTCAGTACACAGTTCTTTCTGTATTTGGTGACCCGTGTCAGCTCAGTGTGTTCTCAAACAGCGTGTGCGTGTGTGTGTTTTCAGACATCACACCGTGACTCGAGGAATCACTAAAGGTGTGAAGGAGGATTTTCGGCTGGCGATGGAGCGTCAGGTGTCACGGTGCGGAGAAAACCTGCTCACGGTTCTCCACCGCTTCTGCATTAACGAAAAGATCATCCTCGTCCAGTCATTACCCTGAGCGAACTCTTGACCTTTAACCTATGGATCAGCCCAGCTTTGTTACTTCTCAGACATTTTTGAAATGTGATCAACTTTGTTGCACCAAAAATGAAGCTTCGGTCATGATGCACTGGTCATCGAGCAGATGTCATTTAGGTCATTGTTTTATTTTAGGTATTAATTAACAAACATTTAAACATATTCAGCATTTTCTTATTATTTGTCTGTAAAATGCAAAATTCACTGTTTGAGCAAATGCAATATGTTCACATTGTATTGTTCTTGTTGTAAAATACTTCATACTAACTAGACTGTCTTGTGTAATTGTTTAATATAATGTTATGCTGGCAGCTCATAATAAATAAAACATATGTTCTTTAGCTGAATATTTAATTTAATGTAGCTTTTTATTTATCAAAAAATGTTCTGCCTTAAAATGAAAAATGCTTAAATTTAAATTGTTCTGTGATATATTTAGTAATATTTTCATCTTTCTATGATGTATTTAATAATGATATATTTATTTAGAATGTGAAATCTCTGTATTCTAGTACGAACTTTTAAAGTTAAAATCCATAATTATGGATAGATTTTTAAAACACTATATAGTTTTAAGTTTAGTATTATTATTATCTAATCCATTTTCCAGGTCAATAAATATTTAATTACTTATTTCAAACATTTTAAGTCATCTTGATGTGAAAGTTTCCTGAAGACCTCTGGTTGGAAACCACTGCTTTAAATAATTTTTTGTTTAACAGTCTGAAATGATTAGTAAAATTTCTCTAATTACTATTCTTCTCTCTCTGATGGACTGGGAAGGTCGGCCTGCAGAGCTGCTCTGAGATTTGCCCAGAAGAGCTTCTGCTTGGCTCCCTCTGGTGGCCACTCCAGATATGTGCGTCTGGACATCATAGACTTGAGCTGGTAGTATTTGGAGGGAATGAGATACAACGGCAGAGGCTCCAGCAGAATGAGGATGATGCTGTCCATCCCTCGGGTCATCCGCTGGTGATTGGCGAAGTAGAGTTCATAGTGGCACCATTCGCTCTGGACGAAGTGAGAGGAGAGCACAAAGACGCACCTCCGGCTCTGCTCGATGCATCGGAGGATGTTCTGAACGATCGTCTTTCCCGGGATGAAATCACGCTCATGATGACACACTCGCAAGTCATAGTTGCCTTCGAGCTTGGGAAGAAATTGCAATTTGACCCAGTCTGCGTTCCTTTGGCTGTAAGAGACGAATGCATGGAAGCGCAGCCCTTCCAAGTCTTCTGATTTCTTTTGGGAAGTTATAGCATTATGTTTGGCTCGCGTCCATTTCCAGATCATCTTGAGGTACCATGGCACATCCAAGTGATTGCAGAGAAGGCTAACAGCGACTATTAAAGTGATTGTTGGGATCAGAATAGTAATAGCCAGGATCCAAGCGTTGCAGGAGATCTCAGGAAGGTAGAAGTCTTCTAGTAAGGAGTTGCTCCAGGATTCTGGGTAACTGCATCGATATCCTTCTGGCCAGTGTCGAAGAGTCAAACCAAGAGTTTCTCCTCTTGGGCGTTTCGCTCTGTCTTTGATCAGAGCAGTGAATTCACGCAAAGCACAGGTGCAGATGAAAGGGTTGCGACTCAAGTCCAGATCTTTAACATGCGGGCAAGTCTTAAGGGCTTCTGGTAAAGGCGAATGAATAGAGTTGGATCTTGCAGAGAGCTTCTGCAGGTTTGGGAACCCTTGGCAGGTGGGAAGGTCTAGAAGGCGGTTGTCCATAAGGTCAAGTACAATTAAGCCATCCAAAACCCGAAGATCTGAAGGAACTGAGGTCACTCGGTTATTCCGAAGGTTTAGGATCCGTATAGTATTGGGCAAACACTTGAAGACACTCTGGTCGAACCCATTCGAAGACAAATCCAGTTGGACAACTTTGAGAGGCCAAACGCACTTGCCTTGTTCCTCGGAATAGGTGAGTGTGTTCTGACTTAGGTCGACGTATTGAAGTGAATCCATGAGATGGATTCTTGAGGTCAGCGGTCTAAGGAGCTTCAAGTTGTTGCCCCTCAGAACCAACTTTACCAGGTTTGTCAATGTACTGCATTCAGTATCTGGATCCACCGAAAATACTTTTTCCGTAAGAGCGCAATCGGACAAGTCCAACACCTCGATCTGGCTAACGGTCGAAGGACAGGTCATAAAGATGATTGGCGTTTGAGTTAAACTGACATTTTTTGCAGGCATGTTTATGAAGAAGTCATAGAGCTCTTTTTGATCGAAGATGAACTCGGTTACGGATGCTCTTGTTGTAGAGAAGGACTCCAGCTTGTGACTTGTGGACAACGGCATGCCGTCTTCCATTTTTGTCATAGTAAGGTCTGAAAAAGAAAGCTGTTGAATTGTAGACTCCAATACTGTGTTTACGCAGCTTGTTAGAACTTCCCAGGTGGTTTTCACTTTGGAGATTTCCAAGCTAACGGTGCGTAAGATCCCTCTGCGGTGTATCTGCTGGATGACCTTCATGCCGCTGTCCACAGAAGTGAACACAACTTCTTTAAACGCTGCAAAAACATCAACGGCCATTGCAATGGCAAGGTTGCTTTCGGGCAAGGCGATGATGGCTTTTTCTGAGCGGACTTCTGTGAGACTGCTCTCCTGATACGTCTGTAGGCCTTGTGCATTAATAAAAAGGGTTTTAAGGGTAATATTGGCGATGTAAGTGAAGTCTTGGTTGCTGATTGATTTGGCGTTCAGGCCCAACCACTGCAGGCGTTTCAAGGTGGAAAATTCCCTTCCTAGTGCCATGATGGAAAACAAGTTGGAGGACAAGTCTAAGAGCTGCAGACATCCTGTTTTAAGCAGGTACAGTTGGTCTGAGAGGTTTTGGAGTCTGTTGTGCGACAGATCCAAGATCTCCAAAGTCAGTGTGGAGTTAAATGTGTTCATGTCTATGTTCTCCAGTATATTCCAGGACAGATTGAGGAAGTGGAGTCGTGGGGTTGTGATGAAGTCTTTGGCAGTCAGTGTCTGGATGTGATTCAACGATAGATCCAAGTCCTCAGTTGACGGTTTGAGGCCTGGGGGAACCGAGGACAGGTTCTGAGATGAGTAGTTCACAAGGATCCGCTTGATGGCCAGGATGAGAGACGGCTGGAAACACATGATATAAACAGACAGCAGCCACCAGCCCGACGGCTTCATCTTCTGAAGAAAAAAAAAAACTTGATTTCAATTCCTGTTTTAAGTGAACCGCATTCTTTTTTAGCTTGTCAGTTTTCACTTCTACTCAAGTAGCAATTTGAGTTTTATGGTTGCGTAGCAGTATTTTAAACGTGCTGAAATTAAAGAAATTAATACATGTAAATGAAGGCTTTTGGGAAATGCTGCATTTGGACTACTTTTACTGTAAATCAAAAGATATTACAGAGTAAATCTTATGGAATAATATGGTGAATATGGTAATGTGATTAATATGATTAAGAGGGAACAACCGCACACTTACTTAAGCATCGACTATGTATTACCAACATTTCTACTGGTAGCCTTGCCAAAACATTGGTTAGTAAATAGTCTATGCTATAGTTCACCCAAAAATAATAATACTGTCATCATTTACTTGCACTCGAGTAGTTCCAAACCTGTATTATTATTTTTTTGTGTGTGTGTTGCTGAGCACAATAGAATATATTTTGAAGAAAGTTTGTAACCAGGCTGATTTTCATCATTCACTTCCATAGTAGGAAAAAAATACTATGTAAGTCAATGGTGACCAAAACAATGGTAAACAAAGGAAAATGTCTTCCTTTGTGTTCGGCAGAACAAAGGAATTCATCAATATTTGGAACTAATTTAAATTTTTTTCCGATACAACCTGCACCTCTACATATGGTGATTTGCCTTACTCACTATATTAAGGATATGGTAATGTTGGCATTAAAATGCTGTAAACTGCACATCAGTTGAATATTTAAACCTCCTATTTAATTAGCATTTAAATGATCTTCTTAACATACGTCTGGGTTGTTTTCCTGTTACCTGTATTTTTTTTAAAACTGATGAAATTAATTTTGGTTCAGCATACTCTATAACTAAATGCTCCTATTGGCATCAGATTGCATATATAGATAAATGTATAGATTGACAGACAGACTGACGGTCAGATAGATAGATAGATAATTTATCTTACCCGTCTGCAGTAGATGAGGTTGCTCTTGGTCTTATGAAACTAGTTCACATTTAAATTATGTTTCATAACTTCTGCTTTTCCCCCCCCCCAAAGTTTCACTTCCCTAAACTACAGTCATTTACATATAGTTTACTGAAGTTATTTACTCTCAGATATGGAGGTAATACTTTGACTTTGTTGCAAACCTCTTAAATTTTCTCAGTCAAATAAACCGCTCATGTCACAGTAAGTGGGTGATAAATGTTCGAACTTTCTGGTCAACTTGTCTTAAAGAACGTTTCTAGTTTTGTTTTGTCTATATCTGGTTTGTAATATTGACATATGTGACCCTGGAGCACAAATGCAGTCAAATGAAGCAAAGGTATATTTGTAGCAATAGCCAACAAAACATGTATGGGTCAAAATTATTCATTTTTTATGCCAAAAATCGTTAGGACATTAAGTAAAAATCATATTGAATGAAGATGTTTTGTAAATGTGCTACAGTAAATAGCCCTATATTAAAATAATTTTTTTTTTATTAGTAATATCCACTGCTAAGAACTTAATTTGGACAAATTTAAATGTGCAGTACCATGTTTGACCAGCAGATGATTTGGTTGCTTTTTCTTTTACCTGTTCCGATCCTTTAGAGTTAAGGAAACACTGGCAGATAACAGACAGCATGCTTAGCACTTCATCTTTCATAAAACAGATATCCATCTGTAAACAAACTTTAGCGTACAGTGTGTATTTTTCCGGAGGACTGATAATGTTTCTGTGAGGGAACATAATTGTGCATCGCTTTATTTACCTCAGACGCAGTTAATGCTGTTAACCATTAGGCTACAAACACGACCCAAGGCTCACTAAGCGTGACTAAGCAACCATGATGTTTTATTTGAACATTAGGTCTTTTATTTCAAGATTCTTGAGTGTTTTAAAGCACAAGGCAACGGCTTGTGATCCTAAAGCGAATGATGAAGGTAATTATGAGCAAATTAAGGCTGCCTTTAAAAATGAACTTTAGCCTGTGACATATAATCAAAAGAGTGTATAGGACAGATATAATATATCATATATACACCATATATTAATCCACACACACACACAAATCTTTTTTTTTTTTTTTGCACCCTCAGATTCCAGATTTTCAAATAGTTTTGTCAAATAATACTGTCATATCCTAGCAAAACGCACATCAATGAAAAGATGATTTATTCAGCATTGTACATGAAGTATATCTCAATTTTATTAAATTCCTGTGGTTCATGGTCACAAACATTCATTACAGTGATATTACAATAATGTTAATTTAAGGATAGCTGATCTTTAACAGCGTTCTCAAAACCTATGCACAAAACATGATTTTTAAAAAAATATTATAGCTAAACAAAGTTTTCATAAATGGTAACATTAATAAATATTTGTAGCTCATATTTTAGTTAGCTGTGTGTGAGTCGAGATGTTTAGTAAGTTCACTCTCTAGAGCTGTTGTATTTCAGAGCATGCTGTCTTTAAGGGATCCTGAAGACAGAAAATCTGGTTTTCTGTGTTTGTGTCTCTTGTCCCGTGTTACACGTGTTGTTTTCCACTGATCAAGCTAATTTTTGTCCAGAATCCTCTTTGAACGGTAGTCTGATCTAATCATACGCTCCCAAACACAATCACATGCACCGCTGAGGCTATAAAACTACAATCACATGTCCTACAACTGTCATCCACTTTAATTGAGTTTGATCTTCAGCCCTGAATGTCTTTCGAGGGATATTGAAGCTGTTCTTCAGGAGTGACGGGAGAGATGAAAGAGAGAGATTTGAGTGCAGTTCTTAGCCAATGTTCATATCTAGGTGTTTCTTTAAACATATTCATTTTCATGTAACCTATTTTATCATAATTTGTATTAAAAGTATCAGATTTCCACCTTTTTCTTTGTTTATATGAAGTTTACATTTAAAGATTTTAGATGCTTTGAATGTAGGCTCATGGGCAAAACCGTGGGGTACTCCATACTGCACTTTTACTAAGTTTTATTTAAAAAACTATTTTTATTTTATTTATTTATTTTTTAAATTGGCTTATTTATTATTTCTTTCTCTTTATTTAATTTTTTATTATTATTGTTATTTTTGAAAAAAATATATTTTGCATCCTATGGAAAATTTATTTTAAGGACTTTGTGTTTAAATATAATATTTATTATTTTTATATATTTATTATTAAATTTATTTAATCATATTGCATGTATTTGGAGTATGAGATAAGTGCATATTATATTAGATACTGTGGATAATATAAATTATACCGAGTATAAAAGGTGTGATCTAAGGTCCACAGAGACATCAGCTTGTGTTTCAGAAAAAGACAAATTAAATTTACTCTATTGATCTGCAGGATAAAACATCCTTCATTGTCTCTGCTTCATTCTTCTTCTTTTCTCTCCGTCCATCCATCATCTCTTGCTTTTTCTCCCTCTCTCTCTCTCTCTCTCTCTCTCTCTCTCTTTCTCTTGTTCTGAGACGATGTAAGTCATGAGTGGATCAGAGTTCATGTTAATCATTGATCCGAGCTTCATCTTCCTGCACTCTCAGATCTTCAGTGTTTACGAGCGTCGCTCGTTATGAGCTTCTTGTTTTCTGTTATTAATACTGTTCTGGTTTTCCAGCGTAGCACGATGAGTGGGTTTGTGCTCCTGTAGTGTGCTCATGATGTTTGCTGTCTCGTCTGTGTGCGTCTCTTTAGTGCTGATCTTATGGGGAAGGTCTGAGGGAAAAGTATCTAAACTCTGGCTTCAGCCGCTGAACAAGACGTTCCCGCAGAGCGGAGTGTTTCCGAGCAGCTTTCTGTGGGGCGTTGGGTCCGCGGCGTTCCCAACCGAAGGATCCTGGGATGTGGATGGGAAGGGCGAGTCGGTTTGGGATCGGTTTACTCGTCATACAGATCCCTCCAGCGACAGCTATGTCCGATGGGAGGAGGATCTGGAGTCAGTTCGGTATCTAGGGGTAAACTTTTATGCTTTCTCTTTATCCTGGACACGGATTTTCCCGGACGGAAACCCAAAGGGTAACCCCAACCCAGCCGGAGTGCAGCATTACCGGCGTTTGATCGGGAAGCTGAAAGAGCTTGGAGTGGAGCCGGTGGTGACTCTGTTTCACTGGGATCTCCCGCAGGTCCTGCAGGAGCGTTTCGGGGGCTGGCTCAACCGGAGCATGGCGGATGTTTTTGCAGAGTACGCTGCTTTTTGTTTCCAAGAGTTTGGAGCAGAAGTTCACTACTGGATTACGATGCATAACCCCTTTCTCCTGGCTGTGCAAGGCTATGGGACCGGCGCTCATGCTCCCGGAGTGACCGGAGACCCCGCTGACCCCTTCATTGCCGCGCACAACCTCCTCAGGGTGAGTCTGGGGTCAGAGGTCAAAGGTCAGGCTCGACATTCAGCTCAGCTGAGTAGAGAGTGAATGCAGAAGTAATGCAACGGTGTGAAGGGATTCATGAGCTTCCAGTAAACACAAATGTGATATAAATTCAAACAGTTACAAATAAAACATATCAGATTGTTTTTTTTTTTTTTTTTTGCATGAAGATAAAGCACATTGAATTGACATAATTTCTGTGACAATTATGCATATTTTTACATCTTTTTCAAAATAACAATCCCAATTATTTTGTAAATTATTATTATTATTATTATTATTATTATTATTATTATATTCTAATTTATAGATTTTATTAAGGAAGTTTTTTTTTTTATTTAATAGTGATTCTAATAATACTCATAAATGCATTTTAATTACAATAATGTAATGCAGTTATTTCATGAATATTTATTTAAATCCTATAGAAGCCATGGATTTATTTTGTATTTTTCATTTAATTATGACATTAGCAAAACAAGTCAACAATATCAGTTTTATCTTAAAAAATAAAACTAGACCAAAAAATCTGTAATGCTTCTATAATATATATATATATATATATGTATATATTTGGGATAATATTTATATATTTTTAATAATTTATAAAATCAGCCTAATAAAGGTGATGATTTCTGTTTTTTATATGTTTACAGGCTCATGCGAAAGCTTGGCACATTTACGATGAAAATTTCCGGCGTCTTCAGCATGGGAACGTCTCCATCACGCTCGGCTCTCATTGGGTGGAGCCTCTTCACGGCCAGGCCACGCCCACCAATCAGGAACTGTGTCAGAAGGCCATGGAGGCTGTGATTGGATGGTTCGCCGAACCCATCTACGGAAGCGGAGATTACCCCGAGTCTCTGAAGGCGTCTCACCGGGGCGTAATCCCAGAGTTCAGTGCTCAGGAGCGGCTCTGGATCAAGGGCACCGCCGACTTCTTCTCTCTGGCCTTCGGGTACGAGACGCTAAAGGTGTGTCAAGGCCTGGCTCGGTTCGGGCAGATGGTGAACCTGGATCTCAGGAGTGTTCTGGTCTGGGTTCAGGAGATGTATGGAGATCCACGGCTGCTGCTGGCCGAAAGCGGCTGGTTCTCTGACGGTTCGGTCGGGGTCCAGGACACCAAGGCCATTTATCTGATCAAGAGCTTCATCTCACAGGTCATGCAGGGTGAGCGTGGCTTCTAAACCCTGCTCACACCTGATGTTGATATGCATCTTGGGTCAAATGAAATTTTCTTGCAAAAAATATTTATATATTTGTTTGTTTGTTTTTGCTTATTTTTGTTTAATAACAATGTTTATTAATGCATTTTATCACAAGTGCATTTTGTGTATTTGTAATAATAAATTAACAGTGTTTTTATATATGTATTTGTAGTAAATACATTTATTTATTAAAAATAAATGTATACTTAATTTTTAATGAATACTATTTATTTATGAATACATACATTTTTGTATTTTTCATTAAACAATAATTAAATATTAAAAATCACAAATAAAGGCAGTTATTTATTTCTCTGAATATATGAATAATAATATTTTTTTAGAAATGTATTTAATTATTTATACATTTAATTTTAATAAATGCACAAAGTAACCATTTCTGAACATTTGTTTTTAATAATTAAAATGTATTTATTAATATATGTTTATAAATAAATCTATCCGTTTATTTGTTTATTTACCTAATATTTAATTATGTATTATTTTTTATTAATACATATTAATAAAATATTTATAAATACATTAATTTAAATTATTAATATATATAAATTTTTATATAAATAAATAAAAGGAATAAATACATTTATTTAAAATTTAAAATTATATTCAATATATTTATTTAAAGTGAATAATACATTTTTTGGTGTCTTATGTGCCAGTGACAGCCTAGAATGATTTAATGGTATTTAAATGTTGAAATGTTTCCTGAATGCATAAATAATTCACAAAGCATTTCCATAACACTTGAATGATTAAAATATAGATGCACTTCTCTAACTTATGTATACTGAGCACTGTAAGATTAAAAATGAAACACTGAATTAAAGGCAAAACTAAATAGTAAATGACAGATGAAGGTGGTTTGTCAGTGATGTTGTGGTGTCTGTGTCCTCTCAGCTGTGTCTGTGGATCGAGTGCGTGTGTTTGGATACACGGCCTGGACTCTGCTGGACGGCTTCGAGTGGAATCATGGTTACAGCAAACGGAAAGGATTATTCTACATCGACTTCAGCCAAGCTGATCGCCGCAGACTCCCGAAGACCAGCGCTCACTTCTACAGACAAGTGGTCAGAGACAACGGCTTCCCCGACGAAAACCCACCCCACATCGAGGGCCGTTTCCCCTGTGACTTCCAGTTCGGTGTGTCTGAGTCAGTGCTACAGGTCAGAGAAGACAAAACACTGCTTCAGTTCTACAGTACAGTATTTTCTGATTTATTAGGCGTAATAGTGGTCAAACCAAACTAAAATTATGATGTCAACCTTTACATTGCTTAATTTTTGCATTAAGAATTTTTTATTTTTTTGTGAATGTTTTGATAATAACATAGTTTCAGGAGAAGCGTGGCACGAATTAATCACAGCCATCTCCACATTACCTAATCAATCACCTCGTTAGCTATCGCCAATCACTATCTCCCTTCTTACTATAAATAAACCAGTTTTCCTTTCATTTGCATCTCGCTTTAATGCACCCTCCACCTCCCCTTCTCCTCCTAAGTCCACACCTTCCTCCAGGGGGCATGCGGAATTTTGCCAAATTTGCTTTATTCATTCACGCTGAATTTGCTTTATTCTTTACTAATGAGTAAGCGCAAACTCGTGAATAAAATTTAATTTATCAACATTGTTTCTATAATGACAATTCATAATGTTAATTTCCTAATATTATTATTTTTCTTAACAATGTAAATAAGATAAACTAATACAATTAAAACAAACTGTAGTAATTAATACTGTATTAAAAACATTATATTTATATGAATTATTTTTTATATTTTATGAATTATATTTTGATTCCAACATGAAGTTTTTTGTTTACATAATATATTTAGTGCTGTCAAATGATTAATCGCGATTAATCGCATCCAAAATAAAAGTTTTTCTTTACATAATATATGTGTTTA
>JAUCNO010001076.1:1120706-1148074 GCA_032353835.1 Enteromius viviparus
TGTGTGTGTGTGTGTGTGTGTGTGTGTGTGTGTGTGTGTGTGTGTGTGTGTGTGTGTGTGTGTGTGTGTGTTTGTGTATTGCATGCAGGAGCTGCAGGTGCATGAGGGGAATGCAGATTTTCTGATTCCAGAGTATCGCTGTATACTTGATGAATCCGCCCAGCTATTAGAAGAATATAAGAAACAGCCAGCTCACTTAGAAAGATTGTATGGTGAGTAAACTCAGATGAGCCAGGGAGATGGTGTTTTACAATATATTTTTCATATTTTATATGTTAAATTATTCATATATATATTCATTTTGCTTTCTTACAGGTATGATCACTGACCTGTTCATTGACAAGTTCAAATTTAAAGGACAAAATGTCAAAACAAAAGTTTCACAGCTACTTGCAATTTTGAACAACTATGAACTTGATTCATTGATGGAGTTTTTCAGTGAAGCTTAATGGAAAGTAAAATTAAAGCACTTTTTAGGAATGTATTTTGTGTTTTTGCAAAACATATTTGTTATTCTATAGGAGCTGGTTGTACCATTAGATATTGAAATGAATAATAGATATTGAAAATGTTCAATGTGATAAACACTAAAACCATGTGTGACTGCAGTTGATTTATATATTTTTAGAAGTCCCATTCATTGTCTAGTTTGACAACGTTTTTACAGAAAATAAACATTTTCATGAAAGTGTGGGTCTCTTTTTTGTTTGTCTTTCAGTCAGGACATAAACGTTCATTTAAATATGTTTGGAGAGTTTTATTTATTTATTTATATATGTATGTATATATATATATATATATAACTCAAATGTGGTGTGATTTTTTTTTCATGTCAGTGGAATGAGTAATATTTGCTATAATAGTGATTACTTCCTAAAATAGACGTTGTGCACATAAATACCAATATACGCAGAAATTATTCATATTAATAGATTTTTTTGTTGTTGAGGTTATTTTCATTATTTTAATTAAGTTCTGCATGGCAGAACCGTTTCGCAAATGTAAGATTTACTCCTGTATATTTATATACTTGTAATTATTAAGTTTGTATAATGTATAAAACGTGCCAGCATGAGCTTAAGTTTTACATCGCTCTCAAACTGTTTCAAAATTCCTTTGAGCCAATGAAAGAAACTCAACAGTTCGGTTAGTAAAAGCAGAATCGCATTTGTACTTCCTAGGCTTCCATATAATCAATGACGTTTGGGTGTGCTGCATTCTGATTGGTCCGTTTCAATAGTCGCGGGCTACTTGAACTGAGACAGCCACAAAATCAAACCAAGCAGCTGCAAAAAAGAAACAAGGCGCCGTTTGACTTCATAGCAGCGTCTTTTGTGAGCTCTTCGTGGCGTGTTGAGGAGTTTTGCACACCGGCATGGCGCGATTTCAGTAGGATAGGCCTGTAGCTGATTTATTTTCGAATTCCAGTTTTGTAAGACGCCGCTGGCAACTGTCTATATAGTGTTTTTGTCCGGATTTCAACAGCTCACTGCTTCCAGCTTCCCTGGTTGGTCTGCACATCCATGCTTTTTTTGTTATTCGTGTGCGAATTGTTTGATCGAAGGTCTTAAACAACATCAAAAGCTGCTGTTTAAGTGCTTTCAAACATCGATCCATCTTGCAGGGCGACTTGAGTCGATCTGCTGCTTAAGGATGTCATCTGTCGGTCAAACCCAAGGAAGTGCGGTTCAAGATTCGGGGGCAGAAATTCACAATCAAGAAAACATGCTTTCTCGACTACGCGGTGCAGCGAAGAACAGAATTGAAAATCGTGAAAATGTCAACCCTAAACCAGGCAACAGGACCGTGCTGGGCGCCCTAGAGAACAATCAGCGCCGACAGCCCGTTCTGCGCGGCGCTAAACAGGTTAGAGCCCGCATGGCACATGACAATGAAATGTGCTTCTGTTATGGAACCGTTTAATCAGCTTAAGTGTAAGCATGTATAACTAACGTTATCTAATTCAATGATAAAAGTGTGATCTGCTTTTTAACAAGTACTAACTTCATATGATTCATCATTTGATGAACTAAACGTTTAGCTGAACCAGTTAGTGTTCGCATCTATTGTCCTTTTGAGTTGAATTTAACTTAAATTTCTTTTTCTTGACTTCCCTTTTGGGTCAAACTGCATTTATGGCGCCACAGGTTGAAATGCAATGCAATGTTAAATACCCGCAGTTCATTCCCTCCCAATGCACAGACCGCCATTTTACAAACCCATTCACTGCTAGTGAACCGGGCTGGCTGGTTAAAGAGGTAGTCCAACAAAAACAAGTTCCTATCCTGGTCCCTCATTTTCCAGATGTTTTGTTTTTATATCCGCTCTTAATGCCACAGCAGATGTTTGTGACTTAGGCTGTCATTCTACTAAACCTCATCCATTTCTCCACATAAGAAACCATTATTTTGTTGTGTTTTTTTTTTTGTTATTCATGTGCATATCCACTTTATATTTTTTTTGTTAATTGTAATGAGTTAAAACGTGACCTTAAATTGGGTTTTTGATTCATCACACAATGGGGGGAAAAAACTAGGTTATGTTATAATATTGCTGGCAATAATAAGCTTGTTTTGTTTTTGGCTTTGACCATTTTTAAGTTCATTCCATATCAGCATGTTGATACTTTTGCGTGCATGTTCATCTTCGGCACAATTGAATTAAACACAACAGCTCAAGCTTGTAATTGGTCATATTACCCTACTACATAGTGAAGTTATTGCAAAAGGGCCTGTAATTGTCCCTATAGTGTATAGCACTATTTTTACCAGCACTCTAATCCAGTTTTCTGTTTTTCAGGTCTCTGCACCCCAAGTAACTGCATGCAAATCTGAAGAAAATGGCAGAAGCTTTGGAGAGAAGCCCTCCACAAAGCCACCTGCTTTTCAGATCCATGTGGATGAGCCTGATGGTGCATGCTCTAAGAAACCATCTACCCACAGAGCAACCATGGATTGCTCCCCTCTCACAATAAATCCCACCGTGACCCGCCTAAGGCAGCCCCTCGCCACTATTGAACTGCCAATGGAGGCCAGTTTTGGTAAGATGCGCAACTTTTAGGTTTAATGCAATTCCTATCCTGTCTTTTTGCGCTGTATAGAAACCTAAAATATAATGTATAATTTTCAATGCATAGATTCTCCTATGGATATGTCAATAATTGATGGCGAGGAAAGGCCCACAAATGTCAATGAGGTCTCAGATTATGCAACAGAAATACATGCACATTTGCGGGAAATGGAGGTGAGGATATGAAATGTGTTGCATGTGTCAATTTTAATCCGCATGATGCACATTCTGTACTAACTGGCTCCATTTTTTTTTACGCTTTTTGTCACGCAGGTCAAGTCAAAACCAAAAGCAGGCTACATGAAGAAACAGCCGGACATCACAAACAGCATGCGTGCCATTTTGGTGGACTGGTTGGTGGAGGTGGGAGAGGAGTACAAGCTCCAGAATGAGACCCTTTACCTGGCCGTGAACTACATCGATCGCTTTTTGTCTTCCATGTCCGTCCTGAGAGGAAAACTACAGCTGGTTGGCACAGCTGCAATGCTTTTGGCTTCGTAAGTATCACTGCCTTTAAAGTCTCAGACTGCACAACCTCCCCCCTCCCCTTGCCATTCTCCATGCTCACACTTCTCTGTTTGACTGTAGGAAGTTTGAGGAGATCTACCCCCCAGAGGTGGCAGAATTCGTTTACATCACTGACGACACCTACACAAAAAAACAAGTGTTGAGGATGGAGCATCTGGTGCTAACAGTTCTCTCGTTTGATCTTGCTGCTCCGACAATAAATCAGTTCCTCACCCAGTATTTCTTGCACCAGCCTGTGAGCAGCAAAGTGGAAAGCTTATCAATGGTGAGAAATGTTTCCTGCAGTTCAGTAGTTATATTGTTTGGCCTTTTCCCTGTAAGCGCATAAAATGTATTGACTTTTTATTTCTTTTCTCCTTTCTCTCCCTTCAGTTTCTTGGTGAGCTGAGCTTGATAGATTGTGAACCCTTCCTGAAGTACCTCCCATCTCAAACTGCTGCTGCAGCTTTCATTTTGGCCAATCGCACTATTGCAGGTGGATCATGGGTAAGTCTGCACAGTTAAAACTAGTATATTTGCCCTTGTGTATACGGTATGTTGTATAGACAACCTACTAGTTTAGAATATGGCGTTTAAAGGATCAAATTGGATGTTAATGCACAAGTGGGTTTCAGTTTTTCCTCATTGTCTCTTGCAGGCGAAGGCACTTGTTGAGATGACTGGCTACACTTTGGAGGATCTTATGCCGTGCATTCAGGATCTGCATCAGACCTACCTCGGTGCTGCTCAGCACGCACAGCAAGCAGTTAGGGAGAAATACAAGGGCTCAAAGTAAGTTTGCTTGCTCTACGCGTTCAACAGTGGTGTTGGCATTAGCTAATGTTTCTCCTCGTTTCCTCCAGGTACCATGAAGTCTCTCTCATTGAGCCTCCAGAGAAGCTGATGCTAAACTAACCTGTTCATCAACATTGTTCATCGGTTCCATACCTCTATGGGAATTTTGCATCCTTTTTGGTGCCTTATTTCCGTAACTCCCAATAACTGAAGCCATAGCCTCAATTTCAGGGGAATGGTGAGATCTTGGTGATATGTAAATTTTTATCTGCAGTCCTTAAGGATTGTGCTTTTTTATAATGCTTGATGCAACCAGATATTTGTACATTAGGTAATCAAGCATTTTAATATTTCAGTGTTTTGTATTCTATTTTTATGAAAGACTCCAGCATTGCACTTGTTTTTTGGGTTTTCTTTTTTTTCCGTCTTTGGTCCCTTATACATCTTAATAAAAGTGCTGCTGGTTTAAGGTGCTTTTTGTCTAGTTTCTATTAATGTTTGAGGTCCGCATACAACCTGAAACCAAGTGTTTGATAATCGCTTCTTGGGTCTACCTTTTAGAGTGAAACAGGCAAGTGGTTCTCCAGTCACTTAAATGCTTAGTGAGTTTACCCAACCTGTTAAATAAGGTTCTAAATGAGTGTTAGATAAATATTGTGTCTTAAAGTTACAGTGCATGCTTAGGTTTAGATTTAGATCATCTCACAAACTAAATTTGTCTTGTACTATTCAAACCGTTGAAAATAGTTTCTTATCCTTGCAAATTACTAAAGTTAAGCACTGCTTAAGGCAAAAATAAACTTGAATTTAAATTATCACTTTTGTAGTCAAAGTAACGTAAAGGGTCTTGTGCTACTAGCAAAAATGTTAATTATCCATACTTTTAACCACTCATCCACTTGTTCTGTGGACTGGTTTTATTTTATTCCAGAGTGAACCCACTGCAACACCCTCCATACATTTCAATCCTTAACTTTGTGTGAGAATAAAACGCATGCGGTAGTAAACATTTGAAGTGGATCAAGACCTTGAATCAAAGTTGCTCAAGCTATAATACCTGGGGCTGGCTGCATAAAAGACTAGTCTTAAAAGTTGGTTACATAATGTATATTAGTGTAAGGTTAATACAAAAAATAAAACCAGTTACTATTGGCTAACGGCTAGTTTGGTCAGACTAGCTCTTAATACACCGTCTGAACATGAAGGCTAAGTTTATGCAACTAGCCCCTGTTGCTGCCTTAGGACAACTTGGGGAACTTAAAAACCTTTCACACCAGTCTAGGTATTTTAAATCGTTAGTGCTACATACAGATGAAAGAGTTCAAAATCTGAAATTAAACCACATCTGGTAGATACAACTATCATATTTGATTTTATTCATCTACATAGACCATAGTTATAAACAGAGGCAATAAATATAGCGACAACATGCCTTGAACAAGCAAATAATTGACAACCTGCCCTGACAAACAGCATTGAAGGCAAAACAGTTGAATATAGGGCTCTATGCAACAGATAAGAATCACAGAATATTTGACACCTCGATCATATGTTCACATGAAAAAGGCATCAAGTAACATCCTGAACCCAAATGGCATTCAGACCATTGTCAAATATTGGGAAAGGCTCAGGGCAAGTTACATTAAGATTTTCAAGATAATCCAGTACAATAAAAAAAAACAGGAACATAAAAATGGAATCAAACTGAAGAACAGACAAGCCTAGTGACCGCTGAAATGTGATGTGTTTTCATTAGAAAGACAAGCTATTAAGAGCTATATCTATTTACCCTAACGGTTAAGATTAAACATCTCAAGGGCTTCTCTCTACCCCCAGAAAATCAATATGAATATAAAAGCTGTAATGAACTGAAAACAGTTGTACCCCTTATCAGACAACTGTGCACAGAGATGCATCATCTTGTTTGGTTTTTTGGATGTAGTCTGTCAGATTGATAGTCTCTCCAAACATGGCAAACGCCTCAGTGCAGAGGAGGACATCCATTTCTGAGTGATCAGACTTGGCCATCTTTTTCAATCTCAAAACTGTCCCAATCTATGAGCTGTGTAGTAGTAGTAGTAGTAGTACTATGTGTATGTTAGTTAGACACCAGTGGGAGCAAGGCGGCTAACGAAAGCAATGCTGTTGAGGCACATCCGCCTGAAGAAGGCTGGACAGCTGGGCTTCATCACAAAATGCTCCAGTAAAATCCTCAGCTCCGTGAACAGAGTCCTGACAGGACAAAAATAAAAATCACACAGTGTTTATCGACACTGATAATCGATTTAGGACACCTTTATAATATATTTATGATACATTTAAAAGCTACTCTGCTTCTCAACTAGCTGCAATTTTACATCTTTCATGAAATTGAGAACAGCATGCATTACCCCATATTTTGGGCACAGTGTGCATGTGTACAAGATACAAGATTCTTACCGGCAGTATGGGTTGCGTCTTGAAGCATAGCGCAGAGTGAGAAACCTGTAGTAGATGAATGGCTGAAGCAAGCTGCCCTGGCCACTGTCAATCACAAACCAGACATCATTCAATCTTATTACAACAAACACGGCATGGTAAAAACTATGCTTTTTTTCAGCAACAAACCACCTAATAAAACCTACTGCATCATATTTGATACTAACATTTCTAAGACTAAACTATTAAAACTTTGCTGAAAAAAACCTGTGCAATCTGATTATACTTTGTAGCAAATAAAAATGTAACTACCTAAAATATGTCCCCTATCCATTGTTTTGTATAATTTGCGTTATTATCATTTCAGGAATACTTACCGGACAGAAACATTTTAGGTTTACATATTTTATCCATTAAGATGTAAGTGTCTAAAATGATAAACAAGGCTTTTGAGGAATCTTTATTTGTACATCTCGCAATCACTATTTTATTGCATTGCATTATATGTTTTGACCAAACGATAAGAGCTTTGATCTGAAAACTAAGCATTTAAATAATAAAAAAAAATTAAATTAATAATAAAAAAATTAAATCTTAAAAATTATTGGGAGATTTAGAATGACAACTGATATTATATGCATCCATTTTAGAATTCTTTTACATTATTACAAAGATTTTATTTTCATGACAAGCTATAAGAATGTCATATTTTTTAGGTCAAATAAATAACATTAACAAATTGAAGTATTTGAGGTATTGAGTAAATTGAGGTATTTTTCCCTCCTTGTGTATGAGCTCCAAATTCTCTATTATCATACTATATGAATCATAAAAGCCTAATGTTACATATAAACAGACATTTTCTTGATTACATATCCATATTTTCAGGCTGTTATTTCATGTCAGGATGAAATGAAACACCGGACAAAACAGCTGACCATCAGGCCTTACCTGAAGAGCATAAAAACTGTGGCTGGCATCAAGAAGATCTCATTGCAAGCAATAAACTTCAAGATGTTCTGCTGATTGGCTGTGAGCTTGTTTAAAAAGTTCCTTACAAACATGAGGCTATTTGGCCCCACGGCCTGAAAAAAGATGAAACAGACACAAATCTCAGGAAGGAATTATAACAAATACACATCTCAGCAATATGAATCAAAAAGGCAGAGACTTACATCAAGGACTTTTTTAGTGTAGGTGGTGGCATGAAGAAGTGAGAAGAGGAACACTGGAAAAATGCTCACTAAGCACACAAGTCAAGGATACTTAAAGACAAAATGATGCTGCAACACAAGAAAAACGTATTTCCCAGAAGATATTTCCAAAGCAATGGGTTTTTCAGATAGGATACTTGTGATTGGGTAGGAGTTGACAAGGATGAGGGAGTAGAGGAGATAGTGGCAGCTGTCCTCCTGTAAGGCCTGGGCCAGGAAGGCTCTGCTCAGCTGAAAGTGAGGAAGTCTCTGGTGCAAACGCAGAGCGCTGGTCAAGGCATTTGCCAGCAATGCCCTCTGATAGAAGTTAGTAGCTGTTTGAGGCCTGGACAGAGAAAAAGCAATTCTTCTTCATCCAATTAGTGACTTATTACTTAGAGAGTGTGGATGTGGTCTTTAATACACTAAATAGTCCTTATCTTACTAATGCAAGCCACAAAGTACAATTTGGTTAATGCCTATTGGGCTGGGGTCAATCTGACCATCACTTAATTTTCAAATGGCTTGAAATAGTTATTTCTTCTTGAAACGTAACACTGCAACATGCAAAAATTCAATAGAGATGTGTTTTGGAAAGGCTGTACACATTTTAGGTTGAAAAATTAAATACAGGAGAACTTACAAAATATTCGAAATTGAGACTTGTTTTCTGTATCATTAGAGGAAAAATCACTTTTTAATCTAGTTGGGTTGCACTAAATCAGAGATCAGCAACATCAGTACCTGGAGGGCCGCTGTCCTGCAGAGTTTAGCTCTAACCCTAATCAAACACACCTGAACAAGTTAATCGAGGTCTTCAGAATTACTAGGGCTACCGGCAGGGGAGGTTTTTTTTCAGGGTTGGAGCGGCGTTGACTAGAGCTGCACTAAACAGTATCTGACAGACTACAATAGACGTTTTGTCATAGTGTCAAAAGTGCCTTGTAAAAGAACATGACTCACCCAAGCAGTGGCAGAATAAACATGATGGAGCAGTAGACAGTGAACAGACGTGACAGCCACATAGCTGTTTCCAGCTTATTACTCAAAAGGAATTGCTGCAATACATGAATATGATCAAGGTTATAATGAAAATATGAACCTTCAGCAGTAAAATGCACTTATATATATATATATATATATATATATATATATATATATATATGTGTGTGTTCTGTGTATATTTATGTATATATAAATACACACACAATCAGTATATATTTAGAAAATATTTAGAGTATATACTTGTATATATTTATATTAAAATAATTGTATTTACAAATAAATATAATGAATAAATTAAGATATTTTTTCTTAAATATATACATGCACGTGTGTCTATTTATATATATATATAAATGTAAAAAACATACACAGTACGCACACATATATTATGTAAATAATTACTTTTATTTTGAATGTGATTAATTGGGATTAACAGTGATTAATATCTGGCTCCATGTATGGTGCAGTTATCATTGTGTTTGATGTGAGTTTCTCTCTGTGTTTGTCTCAGGTCCATCTGCTTCCGTTCTCGCCTCAGTTCACCGATCCTCAGCTGTACCGCTGGAACCTGTCGGGCAATGGCGCTCTCTCGCCCGTGACGGGCGTCCTACTCCACACGCGACCCGCGCAATGCACTGACTTCCTGTTCATCCAGCGCCACCTCTTTCTGCTGGGTGTCACGGGGTCATCGCACTACCGCTTTGCACTGGACTGGACCAAGCTCTCGCCTGGCGGTGACCCGGAGGTGGTCCGCTTCTACCGCTGTGTGCTGACGGAGCTCCAGCGACGAGGGATCCAGCCAGTCGTGACTCTCTATCACCCCAGAAACCGCTCGGCCTCCCTGAGCCTCCCCGAAGCACTGCATGCTAACGGCGGGTGGAGGAACGCTAGCTCTGTGGAGGCTTTCGCTAGCTACGCTGCGTTCTGCTTTCACGAATTCGGAGACTTTGTTTCGGCGTGGGTCACCATTAACGAGCCGAACCAGGTAACCAAATTATACAAAGAAGACCGGACAGCTGTCGCGCGTCATTTGCTGTTAGCGCACGCGAAAGCATGGCGTATTTACGACGAACGGTTTCGACAGAAACAGGGTGGGGCTGTTAGTTTGGCTATTCATGCTGATTGGGTAGAACAGGCCAATCCGTTTTTAGAATCTCACAGATCTGCCCAGCAACAGTTTATGGTGTTTGAAGTGGGGCGTTTTCTCGACCCTCTGATTGGTGGAGGGGATGAGGGGCGTGACAATGTTCTGATTGGCTTCTCTGACAATGAGAGGGCAGAGCTTAAAGGGGCACTGGATTTCTTTGCTTTCAATCACTTCACGACGTATTTGGTGGCTCCGTGGGAAAACACGATGCCATTGAGGCCGGAGCATGGCTGTGAGCTGATGCAGGATGTCATCTGGCCACGGTCACACCTGAGGAGGGCGCTCGTGCCCTGGGGCCTCCGCAGGATGCTGGGTTGGGTGAGGGATCGCTATGGCGACCGCCTCCCCATCATTGTCACGGCGACAGGAGTTGACGATCAAGAGGTTCATGATGACCAGCTGAGACAGAGATATATCAGGAGCTACCTACAGGAGGCGCTGAAAGGTGAGCAGATTTCTGATTTAAGAGTTTCAGAAGAAATTAAATTTGTCTTTTTCGTTATTTAAACTTTTGTTTCTGTTTTAATAGATTTTTTTAGATTACATTTTTATTAGGCTATTTTTAGATGCATTTGTCACCGTAAAGTAAGTGCCCACTTTTAACATTTTAATCCATTATTATTTTTCTAAATTAATTAGAAAAATAAAAATAAGCATTTAAAAAATATTTGAAACGTATTTAAAACTAAACCAACCAGCTCTGATATATATGTGAGTGTGTGTGTGTGATACTTTTTGTGTTATTTATAAGTGATTTAATTATTTTATCATATTATTCTTACTTTATTGGTATTGTCATTACTGTTATTATTAGCATTTACATTTTTTATAATTTTGTTTCATTTATTTTGTTCCATTTGTTATTAAACTATTTCAATTAAATATTTATTTTAAATAAAAACATAATTGTTATTACAAAATATGTTACATTTAAGTATGATATAATTACTTTCATTTTTATTATTATTGCTATTATTATTATTATTGTTATTAATATATATTGTTGTATTTATTTCTGATTCTTGCATTCTATTTGCCATATATTAAGCATGGTTAATGTCCACTTTTAGTGCTTTTTTTAACCCTTAGTTAGATTTACATTTTAAAACACTATTCTATTCTTTATCCAAACCAACCTGCTCTGAGATGAACAAGAGCAGAACAATATTTGATTTGAAGCAAAACACTGGAAGCTTGTTCCCTTAAATTTCTGATATTCTGGTCTTCATGATAATAGAGGGTGTGTTTAACTATATAATTGTTAAATATGAGCAATATTAACAGCCATTCTAGGCTCATCAGAGAGCACTTATGACCCGTGATTATGAAACATGTCCTCATCATATCTAATAACAACATGAAGGATTAAACAGCCGTGTTGCAGAAGTGTGTGTTATCTAGCGTTATCTGTTTTACACGTTGTAATCAGCCGCTTCCTGTGAGGTTTAACACCAGGGTCAAAGGTCATACTGCTGTAATTCTGTCTCAGAGCTGTTAATGAGCGACCTTTGAGATGTTATGCGCACACAGCCGTCATGTGGAGGCCGTATGATCCTTGAGCCCAGAGCGTCTGCTTTTACTGTGTTTGTGCGGATGTGAGTCATCGTCGCTTCACACTTTAATGAGAGTGTGATCTGACAGATTAAGTGTTAAATCTGTGGACAGTGTGACCTGTTTTTACCTGCGTGCATACATAGAAAACGGGGTTGTGTGTGCTAAAACTAAAAGGTTTATGACACAGTGGTTAATTATAATAAATAAATGATCTTTAAGAAATTACAGTTAGATTCAAATGAAAGGCATATTGAAAAAATCTTCTATATAAAATATTTTGCTTGTCAAGTGACTGTTATCTACAACAGAGAACTTTAAATATGCAAATGTGTCAAATTATTAAATATTAATTAAATAACATTTTATATTAAAATGATTTATGACAAAATATATAAATAAATCATTTTAAAATATAACACTAAGGCACTAAAAGGATCAAATATTTTATTAGTTTAACTGCATGTTATAAAATATTAACCGATAAATGGTATCAAAAATATCAAAATGCATACGAAAAACTAGAATATGTTTGCTTGCTCGCATAACATGTGACCATTTATCAACAAATGCAAAGTATTAAAATAACAACAAAAATGTTGTACCTTAACTATGAACATGTGAATGTTATTGAAATATATACTAACAAACATGTTCAATTAAAATGCATTAAGAATTACAAAACATCAACAACAGAAAACATTGTAAAATCGTGTCCACCTGAGCCATGCACATTAAAATATAAATGTATAAAATGAATATTAATTCATTAAAATACCAACTAAATCCTAAAAATATTAAATTAAAATGAATGAATAACTGTAAAATATATTGGTATTACTGTAAATTACTGTAATACTCTTGCTATAAAGATACAATATTTTATTTGTTTACATGCATATAATGTGACCATCGACCAAAGTGAATGCGACTTTGATTAAATGATTGAAATATTAACAAAAAAATAAAACAATGCAAACTAAAAAACTTGAATTTGAACATGATCAGTCTTTGTTTTGTGAAAACCCAAGTATGGAAAGAGATATGAAATAGCATCTGTTAATTTATTTACACAATTGAAATTGAATGTTGACTTAAATAGCAGTACAAACCCTAGTGCTAGTGATGGTTGAGTTAAACTCTTCCTCTGTTCTCCGAGCAGCTCGTGAGTTGGACGGCATCGATCTGAGAGGGTTTTATATCTGGAAGCTTCAGGACCATACTGATCTTCAGTTCGGGCTCTTCAGCTCCGCCGCTCATCACTCTCGACCCAAAGTATCTGTCAGCCTGTACCGTGACATCATTACCCACCGTGGCTTTCCATCCGCCACTGACCAGCGACCCTTGACCTGCAAGGACGAAGACATCGACACGAGCTGTGAACTCTGTATGCGCATTGTAGAGAACAAACCGCTGCTGTTCTTCAGCATCTGCGTGTCCATCAGTGTCGTCATGCTCTCTGTGCTCGTCGTCATCTCTGTGGTGAGGAAGAGGGGGAGAAAGCCAATTAACATCGGGCCGCAGAGACTCAGAGTCCAGCAGAGGTTCCCCATGATGAAGTTCCCCTACAGAACAGGGCTCCTGCGCAAATAAACTTCAAATTGATGGAGTAGTTCAGACAAACAAGAAAACGTGCTCATCCTCAGGCCATCGGAGATTAGGATGAGTGTGTTTCTTCATCAGATCTGGAGAAATCTGTCTCTGCTTCAGTGTCTCAGTAATGGAAGTGAATGGGTGCCGTCATAATGAGTCTGATAAAACTGATAAAACCATCACAACAATCCACAGCACTCCAGTCAATCAGTTAACATCTGGAGAAGTGTTTGTAAGAAACACATTTATAATTAGTGCAGAAGTTTTTTGTTTTTTTTGGTTCATTTTCGGTGAACTATTCCTTTGTGCATGTAAACACTTTCATGTATTGGCACAAAATTTGGTGGAAATGATCTTCAGTGTGTTCTAAAGGTGCCTGAGAAGTGTTTTAACTTTAAACCATTGCTTCTGCCTGAAATACAGTTTAAAATTCACAATAACTCACATTCAAATCCAGCACATATTAGTTTAGAGCAGTTTTGGACTGTTTTGATCTGTTCAGATTCAGACCAGAACACTTTATCACTGGAGGAAGCGTATTTATGGATTATTTTCTCATATTTTAGTTAAAAACCTCTTAATTGTTTCAGCGTTTATCTTCTCCAGATGTTAACTGATGGACTGGAGCGCTGAGTGATGTTTTTGTCAGCTGCTTGGACTCTCATTCTGATGGCACCCATTCACATGCATTGCTAAGACACTGATGCAGAGACACATTTTAATGAAGTAGAGATTGATGATAAATCCAGATTTGATGAAGTTACTAATTCTTCTACATCTCAGATGGCCTGAGAATGGCTACATTTTCAGAATTTTTGGATGGACTGTTGCTTTAAACACAGGAAAACATGCATAAGCAAAGTGGTCTTTTGATGTAAAACACTGCACATAATTAAACATCACATATCTCCAGATTGACTGTGATTGTGCCACAAAATACAGTAGTTTCATGTTCGATATGGACAGATATCTGCATGTCACAATGCATCTGGTTTGGTGTTAAAACCAGCAAAAACAATACACCTTAAAGTACACGCACGTAATTACAGCCAAAGACCTGCACATTTCATGTGATAAAACTATACAACCTGGAACTCTCTAACTATAAAGCCAGTAATCCCTGCTATATATACATATACAAGAAAAGCACTTTTTTCTGATCAGGACAATAGTTCTACTCACTATACAGCTTAAATAATGGACAATTGTATTGTTGTTGTTTTAAAAGGATGTCTCCTTCATTTAGTTCTGTTGTAAGCTCTGGACTCAAAATGTTGCGCTGCTATTTCAGCAAGGTTTGTGTATATTTTGTGTAATATTTTCTGTCCGTACTACTGCATCTGAATACACATTAATTCATATCAGTATAAATGATTAATGCCCCAGTTTGACTTTTTGATAGACTTTGGATGATTGATGATTTTTAAAGGAAATATGGGGCTTTAGACAAATAGAAACTATTTAATATTGAATGTGTGCTGAATGTGTTCTGTAAGGCTGTAAATAATAACTTTAAATAATACTGAATTTCAAAACTGCTTAAGATGAAACTGGATCAAACCATTCATGGAAATTTTTTTGCTAAAATAACATTTAAATAATATCAGGTCCATCAGGAAAGTTACTTCACCTTGACTTAACCTTGATTAAACACACTTGTCTCTCTTGTCATCGTTTGTAATTCTCTGAATAAAAGCATCTGCTAAACAGCTAAAGTGTAAATGTACAATCACACAAAAATAAATATACGTTCAAAAAATTGATATGTATGAGTAGCTGATGTTTAGTATTGCATAACAAAATTTTTAAATATTTTGAGGTTTTTATAATTTCATGGTTTATATTTCCAGTGGAAGCTGATTACTTCACAATGAGGACATATCAATTAAAAGGTTTGCAAAAAACAAAATAGTCATTTAATGTCTATTATCTCTGGTTAAGTGATAAATTAGACCTAATATACATGTAATGCTGTTTTGTTGTTGCTGTCATTCCGCATGTGCTCCGTCTGCCCTGGTTTCTGTTAATTGTTTATTGTGTTCAGGTGTGTCTTGCTCGTTTGTTGTAATTGCCTTCCCTATTTAAGTTCACTTCAGTTGTGTCTCAGTGTCTGGTATTAAGCTTTTGTTCGTGCCTGTATGTTTCCCAGCCTTAGGCTTATTAATGATTGTTATTGTCGCGCTCCTGGGTGCTTCACCATATGAAAATTGCGTGATACTAACACGTAAAACATTACAATGTAATTCAGTGACAGGCATCAGTCGTGATCCACTCACGGATTACTGGATTCATTTAATATAAAAAATGTATACTTTTATTGTGGCACCTAGCTCCACCTTTACCACATCTGAACAATATAAAACACACACAGACAATAAAAGCAGGTATTTATTTCAAAAACTGACCATAAGCAGTAAAAAACAAACATTACAAACAAGTTGTTGTATTTTAAGTCCATCTGAAGCCATACGATGTCTTTTATGCGAAGAAGATAGTAAAATACAATGTTTTAATCGCTGAAATCATCCCCCCTCCGTAAACGCGTTGACTCTTATTCAAAAGACACTCTCGTCCTGTAGAATGACACAAATCGATCACCAGACACACAAGAGCCAATAACATTTCACAACCGCATGACGCGATCACAAGGTTACAAGACACGTGAGAGCCAATAGAATTTTACAACCAAGGCCGACGTAAGGATACTCCAGGTGGCATTTTTCAAATTTGCGCAAAGCGGCAGCTGCCTGCAGCAGAGATGAGTCACAGCGGACGGAGAGATGCTGATCAATCCTTTCGTCTCTGAAAGAATTTTAAATCCTTTTTAAGAAATAATGTTGGTAGTTGTAACGGCTGGTTTATCTTGTCTTTTATTAAGGGTTGGTAGGTTTAGAGGCAGGTGTTGGGTTGCCTGCTCATATAAATAAATTAATATAAATAAAACTGTTGTGACCGTTTACACTGAAAAAGCACACCCCAGTACATATACAATAATGGCAATATAATTAACGAATATTTGAATCCAAATTCGTGATGCATGATGCCTGTCACTGAATTACATTGTAATCTTTTACGTGAGCCCATTACGCAATTTTCGGTCATCAGGATCAGAGATCATCGAGATCAGGATGCTAGTGACTTGAGCAGGTTGCAAAATTGCAAAAGAAAAAATTGCAGGTTGCAAAAAACTAAAAGCTGCTTCTCATACCACAACGAAAGATGCGCTTATCTCCAGATCACCAGTGAAGCACAACAACTCCGACAGTGACTTGAGATGTTGTGAAATTCATAGATGTCTTAAAAATGTGGAATATTTCACCAAGTAGCTCAGTCATGAATTAACTGCTGAAAACCCTGACAGTATTTTTTAGCACAGTTGCTTTGTAAAAGATCTTGGGATTGCCAAGGGTGTTCCCCAGGGATCGGTGCTGGGGCCTCTTTTATTTATAATTTTCATAAATAGTCTTGACTATGACTTCTTGGACACTAACATCAATTTCTATGGAGATGAAACTGTTGTATGTTGTAGTGCTGATAGTGAGAAACAAGCATTGGATAAGCTTCAGTTAGCCTTCAGTGTTATTCAGTCAAGACTTTACCATTTAAATCTTGTTTTGAATGTCGATAAAACCAAGTATATGTTATTCTCAGGCTCAAAAAGGAAGAAAGACAATTCTTTCTTTCTTCACACCCTACAAGAAATCGTTACTCAATTAGTAAAAGAGTACAAATGTCTTGGCATTGTTGTTTACAATCCCTTATCTTTTGGCTCTCATATTACAAATTTTAGTTTTAACTTGGGTTTTATTTCAAAAATAAGCTCTACTTCTCATTTAATGCAGGAAAGACTTTAGTATGTGCTACTTATCTATCTGAACTTGATTATGGATGTTGTGTACCAGTTTGCTCCTTCTCATTGCCTCTCTTCTTTAGACGCTGTTTGTCTTGGTGCTTTAAGATTTATATTTGGGTGTAAATCATCCACTCATCATTGTACGATATATAACAGAGTGACTTTCTTTGTCATTTAGGGTTAGGTAAAAAGGTTAGTATTTACTTATGCTTGTTTAACAAATGGAAGCTGACTCTGTGACATGTAATTGTTTTAAGTGATTTTAAATAAAGCTTTGTTTATATAAATATATATAAAGATCTTCACCATTATTTTTGTCTTGTTTTCCAGACCAAACATCATTAAATCAAGGTACTAGCACAATCAATTCAAATCAGTGTTAATTTTGACAGCAAATTTTTATTTAGTTTTAGTCATAGTCTTTTCACTAAAATGGCATTTAGTTTTAGTCATATTTTAGTCATCTGTATTGTTTTTAGTATTAGTCTAGTTTTAGTCAACTAAGTATACAGGTTTAGTTACAAAGTAATGCATTTATTAAGACTTTCTCTAAAATTCCCAAACTTTATGTTAGACATAAAACTTTTATCATAGACAACTTGTTTACCATACATTATTATTCATTCTTTCAAGCAGACATATTTAGTTCTATAAATAAATTATCATGAAGCTTTAGGACTAATTAATGAGGCTCCGAGGTGGTGCATAAGTGCAATTAAAATAATAAATTCATGTTTAAAGTAATGTTTTAAATATAACATTTTGAATATAGAAATATGCAATGATTTAATAATTGAAATTATATATTAAAAATTAAATTTTATCCACCAGCAGGTGGAGGCAAGTCACTGATTTTATTCTTGAATCATTCATTCAGATGATTTGTTCGAACAGCTGAATGAATCAAGTGTCTTTCTTTATGAATGAGTAAATTATGAATCAACGACTCTGATTCATTTAAATACACAATAGTTTTCATAAATGAAACACTGCTGTGTTTATCTTTAGAGGAGCACATTGGCTCAGCTGTTACTTTATTTGGAGCCCTTTCTGTTGATGTAATGGAGCAAAATCAGGCAGTAGAGCTAGAGTCAGACTACACTTAATAAGTCACTTAATAGGCTATTAACTTGGTGTTTAATGAACTGTTATTAAACTGACCTGTCTATTAAATTAATATGACATTTACAAACAAGCTTAATAATATTGAAAAGCTGCTCTTAGCGTTTTTTAAAAAGCTCTCACCCTCCTTAGTTCATCGCCGTGTAGCAGAAACACTGTTACCTGTTTTTCTCAAGCTGTCTGTTGCAATCAGTTGTAGATAAAAACTTGATCAACACCCCTAAAAATGAAACAAACAAAAATTTGTCCTTTTATGGCATTGAAACACCCTATGAAGAGTTCTTTTTTTCTGTAAATGTCAGATAAAGAGGAAGATCCTGATGATCAGAAATATATTTAAAGATGCATCCATCGTATTCACATTCTCAAGGTTGTCAGCCCACACGGTGAGTTTGATTCTGGTCATGAACAATGTTTCTTTGACAGAATGCATGTTGATAATAATAAAGTGTATTTGTCTGAACTGTATTTCAGGTGAATCTGATCCTCTGAGCTGGACGTCTGAAGTCATGAACACAAACATGTTTGTGAGTTTCTGTGTGTGAGAATGAGAGTGTGATTTTGTCAGGCGTTGATCATCAGACTCATATCTTGAGTTTGTGTCTCTCAGGTGTTGCTGTGTTTGTCCGCACTGTCGCTGGCCGCAAATGCAGCCAGAGAAAGTTGTTTTCTTCCCAGAGACTGCTCTGATGTTTCGTTTGGGAAAAGTGGCAGTGGTGTGTACACCATCAACACGGAGAATGGGCCGGTGCAGGTCTACTGTGAGAGGGTCTCTGGCAGACGAAATGACAGAGGACACTGGATGGTACACATCTCATTCTGAACTAATATTATCAGCAGATGCGTTTAGAGAACAATGTTTTTAATACTCTTGCTGAGATTAGAACATTATTTTATGGAAGCCTGTTTCTGCCACTGAATAAAAAAAGGTTATTGCTACCTTTTAATTCACAATTCTGACATTTTTCCTCACAATTGTTATATTCAAAGTCACAGTAAGGTGAAAAAACAGTCTGAATTCTGACAGTTTTTTTTTTATAAACTTGCAATGGCAATTTTGAGTGGAAATAAAAGACTATGTCTCACAATCCTGACTTGCGAGTTTGTGTCACACGGTTGTGGGAAAAAAAAGTCAACAACAAAAGTTGCAATAATCTTTTTATTTTTATTCAGTGGTGGAAATAGGGTTTCATATTATTTAAAGGTTACAAAAAAGTGGGTCATTCTGTGATCTGAGATTAGGTCTGTTGCAATCTCTGTACCATTATGTGCCTATAGTGGGAAAAACACTTTTTGCCAAAGTTTAGAGAAATATTACAGATATTTTATTGTCCTCTTACTGCTGGTGGGTCTCAGTAAACTTTCTTTTTGGTAACTTAATTTTTAAAGCCCTATATGATTTAATTCCAGAGATAATGCAATTTCAATACAGCTCCTGGAGTAAATTAACAAATTTAGTCAAATTTTAAAAATCAAGAACCAAATCTTTTTTTTTTTAAAGAAGAATGTGTGAAGAATAAGTCATGTTGATATCTGTCTTGGTTGATGATTCAGGTGTTTCTCAGGCGAACGGATGGCGAGTTGAATTTCTTCAGACCATGGAACAGTTATAAAAAGGGTTTTGGTGATAAAAAAGGCGCTCACTGGCTGGGTGAGTGTTTTGGGCTAAAAAAGAGAAAAACAAACAATCAAGCACATGAGAACTTGGACATGTAATCTGGATTGCAGTGTTCTACTAATCCGGTCCCTTTCATGTTCTTAACAGGTGTAGAAGTTCTTCACCAGCTGACGCACAGATATCAGTATGAACTCAGAGTAGACGTGGAGGACTTTCAAGGGAGGAAGGCTTACGCTCTGTACCAGTCTTTCTCTGTGGACTCTGAGGCTGATGGGTACAGACTGCATGTGAGCGGATTTGTAAATGGAGGAGCAGGTGATACAAACTTTCATCTAAACTAATAGTTCACCCAAAAATGAAAATACTGTCATCATTTACTCGGCCTTGAGTTGTTACAAACCTGTATGAATTAGTTTGTTCTGCAGAACATATAAGAAGATGTTTTGAAGAAAGTTTGTAACCAGGTTTGTTTTGACTTTCAGGATAGGAAAAAAAAATATGGTGACCAAACAGCCTTCTTCAAGATATGTTTCTTTGTAATTTTACAGTTTCCAGATGGGTAATAATGATGAATTTAAACACAAAGAGTTTTAAACGGAAGAAACTGTTTTGAACCTCAATGTTTAAATGATTATAAACCTAAAATTGGCCCTTTTTAGTTCACCCAAAAACTACAATTCTGTCATTAATTACTCACCCCCATGTCGTTCCAAACCCATAAGTTGAAGAATAAGATTTTTTTGATGATATCAGATTAACAACATAATAACAATAATAACAAATTTAATTGGAGACGTCCAAATGAAAGTGCTTCTATAATGAGTTTCTTCTGTCTGCAGGTGACTCTTTGAGCGGTCACAACGGAATGAAGTTCTCCACCTTTGACAAAGACCAAGATAATTCAAAAGAGAACTGCGCTTTGAAATACTTTCAAGGAGGGTTTTGGTTCAACAGATGTTATCTCACTACCCCCACTGGTCCCTATTTGTGGCAGAAAAATAGTAAAGAAAGGGATTTTGGAATCACCTGGAAGACCTGGAGGAACAACTGGAATTCTCTGAAGTCCATCACCTTGAAGATCAGACGTGCGTTGTAGAGCAGGGCTTCCCAACACTTCCTTCAGCTTGTGCGCAGATCCACAACTTTATACATGTGGATCTTTCCTAAAATAATTCCATTGATTCCCCTGTATAAAAGCCATAACCAAACATATATTGAATTATCTGGAAATAATTTCACTCACACGTACTTGCAAAAAACAGTTTACATTAAATGGGTTTAAATCTTGAAGCTTTTCTGCGTGCTCCCCTGCCATCTGACTGTCTGACGGTCTGTCAGCTCCAACTTGTTTGATTTAAAGCAATAAAAGCTATATTATGAATGCACTGTGGTTTTGTTGTCCAATTACATATTTTATTTTTTTATTTATTTTGACACATCAGTTTTTGGGTTCAGTTTAGTTTTATTTCATGTCTTTTATTTTGTAATTTAGTTATTCTTTGTTGCATACGTAGATTTAACAATTTTTCAGATTATTGTTGTAGTAACCTTTTACATTGTATTTTGGCAACTTTAAGTAACTTTTAAAAAGTGAAAAACTTTTTTAAAAAAGACACTTTTTTAAAAATTACATAAAAAGAAGAAAACACTGAACACTTAACGAGTCAAACAACTCATCAGCCTGAAAATAGTTAATAGTTGCAATTGTTTAATGATAACTTTAGGTTCTTTTATGAAAACACTGAATGACTGAATAATTTATTTATTTTTTTATGTTATAAAGGAGCAGGAGCAGTGAGGGAGTTTTTGTTGTTAAATAACATGGAATATTAGGCCGCTGTCACTTTAAGAGCTGCCCGGATCCAATATACTGTTACTTTGTGTTTTGTTCTCAGCTGTTTGCTGTTTGAAATTACTGTGTTTATGAGTATACTTGTCAGAAGGAAAACAAGATTCAATGATTCGGCACATACATGTAACATGTAAATACATAATATACATATTAGACAAATTTACATGTATTTATGTTTTGATTTGAACAGTGTATCTTTCAATTGTGTCTAACACAGAATTGCGTATGTAATGTGCATCCAACCGGATGTTGTCCAAAATGGTGCAACGGTAATGTTATGTGCCCAATTGTTGAATAAAGTGGTTATTTTTGTTTACTTTCCATACAAAAAGTATTCTACTGATGGCAGATCTTTCATACTTTTCTGCACATTGACAGTGGTAATTATTTGGCAGTCAATGGGACAAGCCTCACAGTTTTATTCCAAAGGTAAAAAAAATCGTATTTGGGTTTTAAAAAACATGAGGGGGGGGGGACCTGTTTGATTTCATGAGGACTTTAAAAGCTGCAGTCCGTATTTTTGGCTTTTTTGTCACCATCTCTTTTTGTAAACCTGGAGTTGTGTGTGAAATTATCTTTCTTGCTTGGGGTTGTGCTCCAGCTCTGATGAATCTGTTGTTTTGAGGAGTATGTGTCACTGCTCTGGAGTAAAACCTGTAATGCAATGCAAATTATTTTGGCAAAAAAACCAAAAAAAACATCATTATAAGCTAACTGTTAAAACCCGGCTAAAATAAGGTCTAAACACTTGCTCCTTATGTTCTTGCTCAGATATGGATTTTGAATATTTTTTAAACAAAAAAAGATACTGTTCCTTTAGTATTGGCTCATACTAAAATGATAAGAGACATCAAGAGGCATTAAAGCACAATACTAAATTACATTATTAGATTGCTTGTTTCTTTCACTCTGTTACTTTAACTGCTACTTTACTCGTTGCATGATTTATAATTGGATGATTTGAGCATGCAAGCATGTGTAATTAATTTAATGAATAAAGGTTAATGATTGTGTTAGAGGAACTAAGTTAATTAGGGTGTTGAACAAGACGTCTAGACATCTGTCTGTATATGATAACCATAACCACCTGTGCCTTGAGTAACAAAATGTAGTAATCGAAAACCAAATTTGCTTTGCAAGTAACACTGTTCAATTGCACATTCGATTTCTCTGAAGTCTCCCAGCCATGTAAAGCGTATTCAGGTGAACTAGGCTATTCCTACCCGATTCTGTATTGGCTCTGTGGCCCTGGATTAATGTATTTTATCCAGATATGGGCCGTTGCAGGGCTATAGTTCTCTGTGATGTGTGGGCAGAAAGGAAAAGCAGTTGTGAGGACCTGAGATGGGCTGGAAAATGCAATGAAAGTCAACTTCTGTGACTCGTGCTGATTTTGAACCATTCTAAACTATATGAATGTATATAAATATGTACATTTTCTAATCCCTATTTTAAATTTTGTGATTATTCTTATCTTAATGCATATAAATAGACTGAATTGTGTAGTGAAAGAACAAATCCAAATAAAAAAATAGCGAGATATATTGCCAAAAAATACAGAAATATGAATTTTCTGTCTTATCGGCCAGTCCTACACCAAGACTTTTTTCTACATGTAGGAGACCCATGTTTGTCGACACAACATTGACTCAAATTCACTTTAAATGAAGTCAAGTCACCATTATTTATATAGTGCTTTTAACAATACAGATTGTGTCAAACCCTGATCAGTATCAAACAGTATAATGTCGAGATCAAATACTAATTTTCAGTTTAAGGAATTTAATTACTGTATAAGTATGAGACAAATAAATTAAAAGGTTATGCAAAATGTACTAAAAACAAAAGTTCTTAAAATGTTATTTGACCATTCTTTATTCTAAAACATCTTAGACTTTCAGCGTTGACCCAGGTTTAAAGGTGTCACTGAGTCATTCCATTTGTTTAAAAGGACTGATGCTTTTATGAAATAGTATATAATGTAATTAAATCATTTGCTCATTTAGAAAGCGGATTTATTCAGGAACTGACCATGCTTCTGCTTTAGATTGATTTATTTTAGAAATAGAGCAAAAATACAATACTGTGTTTAAAATGTAAGTCTCTTTATTTTAACTTCTTGTTTATGAACTGTTTAAAATCAATAATACATTTGCAATCTGATATACCAACTGCACTCTGATATTGCTAAACTAAATGTAAAAATGAAGAACTCATACAGTCACTGTCACTGAGAAAACGGACGTGTGGCATGAAAGCAAGAGGCCGTGTCAAATCACCCTTTACATGAAGTTTGATTGACAGGCGATCTGGCCAATGATAAGGCAGAATCTGCCATTTTTGTTCAGACGGTAGAATAGATAAACATCGGTGGACTCGAACGCTCAAATGGTGTGTTGAAATCTCTCCATGTTTGAAACTAGACACTTTCTTATGTTCATTCATTTTGATTACTTTTCCTTTGTGTCTGATCTCTTTTGATCCCAGAAATGCAGCTGACTGTCACATGAGTAAATGATATCTGTCTCATAAATTGCATGTTAGTCAAGCGCTCAAAACTATTAATGTGATGCAAGGTCATGGAAAACCTCGCTCTAACGTTAACCTAGATGAATGTACGTTATTAGACACGATCACTGGCAGTCTTTCTTACGTTTATTCTAATTCTATTCTTGTTGACTGTTGAGTGAAGTCCGTTGTAGAGTATGTGCTGGACTACGAGTCTTTTAGAGGTTGCTGCTTGTATGTCTACATTTTTACAAAGAACAATACATTAAAACCATACCAAACTGCATGCATGACAATATAAACAAAACGTTGTGTTTTTTGTAAAATAAAGATGTAGTATTGAGTTTTTTGGTGGTGAGCAGGGTGAGAGGATATTAAGAGACACACGCAGAACAATTTTAGTGACGCACAGAACAAACATGTGGTGAGGGCGCCACACAGAGATGATGCTGAAGAAAGACAGGGTGGATGAAACTGTGGTTTCCCACAAACCCACTGCAGTTCTTACGTTAAACTCAGTTTGGGAAACCCTATAATGTTCAATGCATTTTATCATGCTGAAATAAAAAAAAAAATTAAATATGTCTTGAACGCTAGCTACTTTTACATTTTAAATGTAATTCAAAACGGTATGTTTGCCTGTGTTGAATTGGCAAATATGTCAATCATCTTCTGCAGCCAGAGTTAGACAAGCTGCATTTTTTATAAATCTTTTTCTTCCAGTAGATGGCGGCAGTCTTCCACGACTAAACCATCACACATTTTCCATATCATCTCTATGAATGAAATTGAGACATGTCGGTCACAATTAAACAACAATTAAACAATTAAACACAAATTACAATTAAAAATTGATGCATATACATTAAATACCATAAACGCCCCACACAACTTAACTCAAACCTGTTTCTCTGCTCTTCAGACACTTTCTTTTGTATCTCAATGCATGGTTTTTACTCTGATAAGCATTTTCAGCTGTTAGACCTTTTATTAAGATGGTGTGTTTTTCCAAATCATACCCATTCAATTTGATTTGCCACAGGTTCACTTCACCCTAAGAGTAGTAACATCCACAATCAATATGAGTACTCCTGAGTACTCAATGAATACCATGTAATCAAATAATTTTGTTATGTAACACAAAAAAGGAAATTCTAACAAAACATTCTGATAATGAACTTTTATTGTTTCAGACTGCTTTCCAGCTGCTGCAGTGGGACATAAAGGGCAAAGTCACAAGAAAGGGATTTTCACATGCAGAAATGCTTCAAGTTGTGAACCCAGTTTCAACACATTTTTGTTTAAGGTGGCAAGAAACCTTTTAGGAACCTGTCAAATTCTTTTTCATATACAGTAAAAAAAAATATACAAGACAATTCCATATTTGGTAAATCTTGACATTCTGAAATATTGTTTCATAATAAAAATGTATATATTAAGAAAGATGTTCTACTCTACTTCACACGTCTGATCTTCATGGTGATGGCCTTCAGAGCATTCCAGCTGTTCTTCCAGTAGTACCAGGTGGCTCCTAAAGTAATTTGTTTACTGTTTTTCTCCCACAAATACAGACTAGTGGGGTTTGTATAATAACAATTGTTGTACCAAAACCCTCCTTGATTGTATTTCATAGCACAGTTATCCTTATAAAGGTCTTGGTCTCTGTCAAAGGTGGAGAACTTCATTCCGTTGTGATAACTCAGAGCGTCACCTGTATTAAAAGTATTCAGTTAGACTATTTGGTTAAAAACACCCCTTCAAAGCTCCATTGTTATAATTTTGTTCATTACAGTAATACATTTGGAAACTGGAAATTAAAGTGTCAGCAGTTTGTCTCACCTGCTCCTCCGTTTACAAAGTTGCTCACATGAAGTCTGTATCCATCAGCCTCAGAGTCCACAGAGAAAAACCGATACAGAGCGTAAACCTTCTTCCCTTGAAAGTCCTCCAGATCTACTCTAAGTGTATAATGAAACCTGCGTGTCAGCTGGTGAATAAACTCTAAACCTGTAGAAAAAGAGTTCAGAAAATAAGTACGATCTGTGTTCATACAGCAGTTCAGATAAAATATTCATACTTATTTTGCTCAGATGACACAGAAAAACTCACCCAGCCAGTATTCGCCTTCGTAATTGCCAAAACCCCATTTATAACTCCTCCATGGTCTAGCGAAATTCACCTCGCCGTTCATTCGCCTGAGAATCACCTGAAACAATCATTCACCATTTTCACACAATCTTTTATACAGATCTTCAGATGCTAAATAAATGTGTTGAAAGTGTACACATCTATCCTGTAATAAAAAAATCCACACAGTGCTTTTTTTCTTATTTTCTCAAAAAAAAAAATGAAGGGCCACACAAGGGCTATCTACATTTTGCACTTTATACCAACGTAGTCAGGGTGTGTTTTTATATTAGACTGGGTTGGATCTACATATGTTCACGCAAATCATTTGTTTTTGATTCTTGCTTTTCTAATCTAGAAAGTATCCTCCTCATACTAAGAAGCTTTATTTGTTTAAAAAAAAAACGGGTATATACATTGTTATTTTATCTGCTTTTCCTGTGAAATCATAGCCCACAGCTCAGCAGGGACCTGTGTTTATTGCATAAATTGAAGACATGAAGTCTCTAAAAACAATTGCACAAGTTCAGCTGAATAATTCTCAGGTATTCTGTCTGTTTATTTATGGTTTTGTTTTGTCTTCCTTGTTTTCCATATTTGGTAGTTCCTGTCTTTAATGTGATTAGTTGATTAGTCTCCCTCAGTGATCCCCCAGCTGTTTTCCATTAGGTTCATTATGTCTGCGTGCTTTTATACCCTTTATGTTTCAGTTGTCCCTCTGTCCGTGATTAATGTTATTGTTATCTTTGAATCTTAAGCGTGTTTTGAAGCCTTTCTGGAGATTAAAAGCACCTTTTCGTTATGTTCTACCACATGTAAGAACATTGAAGTTTAGAAGAGCTCATTAACATTTAACCTCTTAAGCTCTGCAGCTATTTTGGGAAATTCCGCCTGTTCCTTTTCAGGAACTCACACTGCGTCCTGAAACGCTTTTTTGGGAACGCCTCGGCGTGACCACGCTCTGAATCTGCTGTATAATCTGTCCAATGAGTGATCGGGACGTCACCCGC
>JAUCNO010001076.1:1167771-1178517 GCA_032353835.1 Enteromius viviparus
GAAGTCAAATTCCCGGCCTGAATTATTGTCCCAGTCCGCCACTGACTTGCATTAATTACCTGATGAATTTTTATGTAAATGTAAAGTGTCTAAATCAATAATCAGTCAAAAAAAAAAAATTCTTTTTTTGTCTCTATGAAGATAACATTTGGTAACAGTCAGACAAAAGCCAAGTATTAGTTTGTAAATGTTCATCTGATGCAAAACTGTTTCATGGCAGAAAAATAAAGAAAATGTAGCAATTGTCACAAAGATAAAGTAAGCATCACCTTTTCTTTGATGACAGTAATTGTGGCGTCAGCGACGTTGAGCAGGACGGGGGTCCAGTCCTCTTTCCCTGCAGAGGACATCAGAGTTTCTATCGCTCCATTTATCATGTCCATTCCTAAAACACACCGTTTGAGAAGAGCATTATAGTTCCTTACATTTACACAGGATGAAGTTTATAATAACTAAATTGACTTTCTGACTGTCAGCATCTTAACAGAGATATAGCTCAGGAGTGACTGACTGACTTTCAGTTAAGCTGCTTTGAAATAATGTGTATTGTAAAAATGATAATAAATTTATCTCGACTGATTTGGATTTACTCGATGCAGACTTTGTACAAATGATGCTTAGTGCATGATGTGCACAAGACTCATCTCAGAATTGCATGCTGCTAAGCCAATAATGTCATGCTTTCACCCATTGTGTTTGGGTCAACTTGACCCACACTTGATTTTCAAACTGCTCTAAATATTGGTTCAATCATTTGTTTTCCAAATTTGGTGAGTATTTCTCATTTAGGGTCATGAACGTGCGTGCAAAGTTTTGACACACAGATGTGTTTTAGAAAGGCTGTACAACTTTTGTTAGGACTTCTGTGTACGGCTCAATTTGACCCACACTATTTTTAAACTGATCAAAATACTTGTTGAACAATTTATTTCTTCTTGAAAATTGGTGAGTATTTTCTTATTAAGGATCATGAATGAATCTAAAATTTCAACATAGAGATGTGATTTGGAAAGGCTATACAAATATTTTAAGACTTTTGTGTTGGTGTTAATCTGACCTAAACTCAATATTCAAACAGCTCAAATACTGGATATTTCTTCTTGAAATTTGGTGAATATTTTTAATTTTGGGTGTCATGAATGTGCATGCAAAGTTTCAATGCACAAATGCGTTTTGGAAAGGCTATACACATTTTGATAAGGCTTTTGAGTTGGGTTCAATTTGACCCATACTCGATATTCAAGCAGCTTGAAATACTGGTTAAACTGTTGATTTTGTCTTGAAATTTGGTTAATATTTTTCAATCTGGATTATGAATGTGCATGTTAAATTTCAACAGGCTTATGTGTTTTGTAAAGGGTGTACAAAGTTTTGTGTTGGAATTATATCAACTGGTTTTCAACCCATTGGTTTCCATGCACTCTTCCAAAAAAAACAACACTCTAAAAAAACACTAAAGCCAGAAGAAAAATGAAAACCATCACTGTAATTTTTTTCAAACACTAAAATATTAGATACTAGTGAACTAAATGTTATTACAGACTCAAAATAGATTCATCTTCACAATCATTTAAAGAAAACCCTGTTAAAATGTTTTAGTTTTAGTTTTTAGTTGCAACATGTAATCGTGACTGTGTGTGTGTGTGTGTGTGGCAAACTTTGAATGTGGGTCAGATATGTATATACAAATTTCACATTTTTATATTTTTCATCTCTGCAAAGCTACAATAGAGTTTTCTGTATTTACATAAATTTAATAAGTTTCATTAATTTCTGTAATGCTTTATTCAAGATTGCTTCAAAGCAGCATTGATAAACAGGAAATTAATGGTGTTTGAATCAGTTCACACTGTTAATAGCACAAAATAGTACAAGTAACATGCTTCATTTGTAAGGATGACCTTGTTGTAGTGTTTGTGTGCTGTACCTATAGGTCGCAGTACTGTCGTCATTCCCAGGTAAAGCACGTGGAAACTGTGTTGTAGGTCAGTCTTTGGTGTTGGAAACTCTACTGAGGAAACACACAGATGAGAAACATCACGCAGAAGATTTCACTCCGGCGAGGGAATCAACGCTCTAAATGCATTCGTATAGAGCAGAAACCACTGGCATGATGAAAACAGAGCAATGCGTCCCTCAGGAGCCCAGAAACCCTTTGCATTATAAAACAGACAGAGGACGAGCGTTTGAAGCTGCCGTAAACTGTGATCGAGATGAGACGAATGTAAATGCAGCAGCAACGTGATCCTCTGATCTGTAACACGGCCAATTTAATTGCGTTTTAATGGGTCAGGACTGCGGCTTTCATTATCTCACTGATCATTGCAGGAATTTACAGACTTTATGCAATAAAGTGCAGCGTTTGCTGAGGTCAGCACGGTCCTGTGCTTTATTTATGGACTCGTACTGCTGGAGCGTCAATTTACAACCCTCTAAACACACACATACACAAACCACATATATATTTACATCCGAACAGATGAATATATCTGAAGAAAAACAGCTCATAGGTCTATTTATATTATTTATATTTAAGAGTGTTAAACAAACGACGCATCTCTGTGGACAGCACTTGCTTACTAAAAACATCACAGAACAATGAAATACAAGCATTTGAGTCATGAAATCAACACTTTAGATACACATTAACTCTTCTTTAATCAAAAATACAGTGTCATTAAAACTAATGAACCCTAATGGTGCAAAAAAACATTTAAGATCTTGATTGGGATTTGCATCATTTTGTTTCTTTGCTCATTTAGGTTTTATTTAAGGCCATCTGTGTGTTTTATTAAAAAATTAGCAGTCAAATGTTTGGACACGCTGACTGAATTTACCTCCTATTATTTTAACCGTCTGTTCGAACTGTTTATGCTTACATTGATTGAAAATTGTTTTGTAGAATATAAATTGCAAATGAATTAATTAAATTTTACTAACTTTAAAATAAGCCAAATCAGCTAAACATTAAGTTAAGCTAAAATATTCCTTATTTTAATTTTAATCCATTTTTATTTAAGAACCAGGATTTTCACTGTTCTGGAGAAAACCTGGATATATGAGGCCATTTTATATGCGTGATTTATAGGAAAGGAAATTACTAGTCTTAGAATCATGGAAATCTTTATAATGGATATAAATCCTCGAAAACATTGAATTGGTTAGAAATGTCACAAAAGACAAGTAAATAAGAAAATAACTCTGTAGAACAATTATACTTTTATAACAGCAAAAAAAAAAAACCCTAATAATAATTATAATAAATACAAATGTTTTCTTTCTGTCATGCTTTAAAATATTTTAGCAGGTAGACATTTCTATATGCAACTAAAATATGACAAATTGCTATTTATAAAACTAAAAACAAAAGAGAATCCTGAAATCACAAAAGACAAAGTAAAAATAAGAATTTTTAACCCTAAACAACAAGACTAGAAGAGCCATGTCAATTCATTGAAAATAAAGTGTTAAATATAAAGAACATTCAGTAAATCTTTTGAAATGATTAAATTTAATGATTTTTTATTTATTTTTAATGTTGCAATGAACATTATTTTTAATGTTCGACTTTATTAGTATATGACTATGAATGAATTTCAAAAGCTTTTGCATTAGATCAAAACATGGATGGCCTTGAAATATCATCTCTGTGTCGAAACAACTGAGCCACTGTACTAAAGTCACTCACAATTATTAAATGGTGGAGATTTGTGACCCTGGAGCACAAAACCAGTCAATTTTCCAAATTGAGATTTATGCATCATCTAAAAAGCAACATTAATAATCTGTCCACTGATGTCTGGTTTGTTAGGAGAGGATAATATCTGTCTGAGATACAACTATTAATTAGAAAATCTGGAATCTGAGGGAGCAAAAAAATCTAAATATTGAGAAAATCTACTTTAAAGTTGAAGTTCTTAGCAATACATATTACTAATCAAATATGAAGTTTTGATAAATTTAGGACATGTTCTTTACTTAATACTTGATTTTTGGCATAAAAGAAAAATGTAAAATTTTGACACATATCATGTGTTTTTGGCTTTTGCTACAAATAAACCTGTGCTGCTGATGCCTGCTTCTGTGCTCCAGGTCACATGACTGAGCGTGTTCAGCTCTTACCTTTCAGAGGAACATCAGAGCTGATCTGAGACGAGGAGCCAGCGACCGGACCGAGGCTCCTTCGATCAGCCATAATCTGAGAAAATAAAGAAGACGACTGATGAAAACAGCCTGCGCTCCTGCTGTCAGTCTCTCTAAGGCCGTTCATCTAGAGCCAATAAATCTCAGCTCAATGTTAATCAAAGCATGAGGATGGACGTGCTGAGCGGGCAACTTTACACGAGGAGGGACGGTGCATACTAACACACACACACACACACATACATACTGTAAACACAGATATTTCCCCAAGAAGACACATTTATCTTTTCACAGACCCACAGAAACAGACTTAGATTAAACCGGACAGATGATTGGTTGCTGAGGCTGTTTCCCCATAAATATTTATGAGCCTGATAATAAATATGCGACTAGTGATTTAATTTGTCAGAATGAAAGCGTTTGTGTTTGTTTGCTGTGAATGTGTAAGGATTGTTTTCGGTGGATTATTTCTTCTCTCCTCACCTTCGAGCAGATCTGCTTCAGGCTGCTGGCGATGCTTTCTGCAGGACTGTCACATTGAAACACGTGGCATTTCAACACTCGCGTATTCTTGTCACGGGCCACATACGCAAAATCCCTGAAACAGAACCAGAGACGGTTTGTGTTTGAGTTTGTAGAGCAAGAAACACAGACATTAAAGTGTGTTACTGTCGCAGGACTTAAAGGGTGCTAGATTTTCTTTCAGATGTCTGCGATAATGAACATATTATTTAGTAAAGTAGATATAAATGTCAACAGTTTAACTAAGGCAGTGAATGAGGAGGAGATTTAATTTTCGCTTTTTTTAGTACGGTACACTTCACGTTTACAAAAGTCTTCGAGTTTTCGAGCAGGTTTTCATAATTTGAGCGTGCAAAAAAAGCAAATAGCACTCATTTTAAAATAAAAACTAAATGTTAATAAGTTAATCAACTCGTAAAGAACTAAAATCACAAATGTGAAATTAAAATAGATAAACATATAAAAACAATAAAATTATAGAAATGTTACATTTAAAGAAATTTTACTAAAAAGCAATTATATAATAAAACTGTAATCTTAAAATACATATCAAACCAATTAAAACAAAAAAGTTACATTTAATTGAATTTTAATTAATAAAAACTAAATAAATAAGCAATTAAATCACAAATGTATAATTTAAATAAAAACATCGACTGGGAATAAAATCCACATTCAAAATGAATTAATTAATTGAATAAGAACAGCTATGCACGACATATGACCATAAACCAACACCACTGAACCATGAAGAAGTGAGTGTGTTGTAAAACATTAAAACACTAACTTTAATATCTCATCTTAAGTATCTCCTCAAAGAGGTTCAGTTTTTATTTGGAAAGGCCAGTGTGAATACTTCAAACACAGGAACCCCACACAGATTCATCAGATGTTCACAGATGAAATTAACACAGTGTTCAGATTGAGAACAGGACAGCAGGAGAAAACCATCCATCAGAAGAGTCAGCCGGAGCAATATCCACATGTGCGTGTTTAGAATGGAAAGGTTAATGGTTTAGTGCCGTGTTTCAGTGTCACTCGTGACATTCAGAGTACAGCGGCAACGTCCAGCAAACCTGCATTCAACAGCTTCAGACGTCTAGAGCGGCTACATCTGAGCAAATACTACACAAAAAACACAGACGCTCCGTCTTATTATACTGCTCCGAAACAGAGTATCATTTCTTTCTATTCATACACTTTCTATTTATGTTTTAAGTTGCTAGGGTGTTTCCATGTGGCTTGTTTTTTATGTAGGGAGTGTCTTTATGATCTTCTGGTTTGCTGTAGGGTTGGGCAATGTCGACCACTTGGCATTGTACGATGTCTAATGTCAAACATCGCGATGGACGATGATATCGTCGTTGTCATCGTCATCGCAGATGACACATCAAGGGCGCGCGGCCCCGTTTCTTCCCATGTACATCTGTTTTCCTGTCGCGGAAATGATTTACCGCGCTCGCCAGTATCAGTGGTGCACTCGCTTATTAATGGCATAGATTTGGCGCCATAGATTAAGTATTTTTTTCGCGAGCTGCTTGCTGCTTCTGCGGTGGGGCAGAGCATCGTGATGTCTATCGGCTATCGGCGATGGACGATGACATCGTCTATCGACCCAACTCTAGTTTGCTGCGAGGGATGCTATGGTGTTTTGGGTGGTTGCCAGGGTGTTGCTAGGGTGTTCTATGTGGTTGCTACATGTTTTCCTCCAGTTTAGCATGAAGGAGGTGTTTCTGTGACAGTTGCTAGGGAGTTGCTATGGAATTTTGGGTGGTTGCTAAGGTGTTGCTAGGGTGTTTGTGGTTGTTTCCAGGTATTTTCCTCCTGTTTGACATGAAGGGAGTGTCTCTGTGATCTGTTTGCTAGGGTTTTGTGGGTGGTTTCTAGGGTGTTGGTATGGTGTTCTGGGTTATTGATAGGATGGTTTGCGTGGTTACTAAGCTGTTGTAAGGCTGCTTTGGTTAGAACATTAGGTTAGTTAAATAGGGGAATGTTTCCTTGGTAAATATATTAGAAAACAAAACATAAAAATTGTCATTAAAATTATTTTACTTTAAGTTGCTTGGGTGTAGTTTTAATTAGCTATGATAACCCTGTGGTTGTCAGCATCCATATTTGTAGTTGATGGCTGAGGGAAGCTGACGAGTTCATGAGTTCACACTCTTGGCTCAGTCAGTCAGAAACTGATGTCTGAATGTGGCTTTTATGTGTCTAAAAACTGGGTTCACTATAAACTCCACAACACACTCGCATCTGTCTGCACATGAAGAGACTTCAGCGGATACAATAATCACAAGATTGTGTTTCCCAGAAGTCTCAGAGCCCCAGCGATGAACCCATTCTGTCTGTCTGCACACACGTTAAAGGTTTCTGATACACTCTCTCATGGCGAAAAACACTTTCAAAGCTGAAGGGACTCTGTGAGGATAGTGTTGATAATGATGAACTACCTTATACTTTACAAACTCACAGTGTCAAACACTAATGACTGTGAGCTGTTTATAACGAGAACATTACAGTCATTTACTGAGCTGTCTCTGTGTGAGAGAGCTGTTAGTTCAGTCAGTGCTCACTAGTGCTGGTAGTGCAGCTGAAGCACATCTACACATCTGAAGATCACTCAAGCGCCCTAGCAACAGCATAGCAACTACAACCTAACAAGCACCCCGTCACATTTTTGGAGGGAATTGTGAATACTTTCCACAGCACCTGAGCAACCACCCTAAAACCTTACAGAACACCCTGCCAACCAGACAGAACACCATAGCAACACCCAAGCAACCATGATGTCTCACATGCAGCACCTTAGCAACGACCCAAACTACCAACAACACTCTAGAAACTTCACTAAACACCCTTGCAACCACCAATATTACCATAGAAACCATGCAAAACACCATAGCAACCACCCAAAACAATAACAACACCCTAGCAACCACCCAAGCCTCCACCAACACCCTAAAACCTTACAGAACACCCTAGCCATAAACAAAACCATATAAACCCTACAGAACACCCTTCCAACCAGAAAGAATACCATAGCAATAACCTAGCAACCGTCCAAACCGCCATGCAAAACACAACAGCAACCACTTAAAACCATAATAACACTCTAGCAACCGCTCAAAACCATAACACCCTAGCAACCACCAAAAACCATAATAACACTCTAGCAACCACCCAAAACCATAACACCCTAGCAACCACCCAAGCCTCTGCCAACGCCCTAAAAACAATAAGGAGGTAACCTAACCTAACACCCACCAAAAACCCAAGCAACCACCCAAACTGTCATCAACACCCTAGAAACCACACAGAACACTATAGCAACACCCTAGCAACCACTTAAATCACCAACAAGACCCTAGCAACCACACAGAACACCCTAGTAGCTGCATAGCAACACCCTTGTTTTATGATGTTTAACATAGGCTAAAATATACTCCATCATTGGGCAGTTTGTCTCAGGAGAAGCTTTATCTGCCCAGTATCGGTTTGTCAGGTTGTACTCTCATTGTGCGCACCCATACACACACACACACACACTCTCTCTCTCTCTCTCTCACACACACACACACACACACAATCAATCACTGCCTCTTTCTGTCCTTTTCCCAAAGGATTGTGATTGTTTCAGCATGTCACACACACACACTCTGACTATATTGTGCTCAAAAGCAAAAGTCATAAAACATTTACAGACTCAGACAAACACAGTGTCTCTTTCTCTGCATATCTTTCCCTTGCATTTCTACTTGATTTGCATAATTTTGCACACTAATAGCACGGACTCTATGTTAAGATCTCAAACAAACACACACACACACACACTCACGTGTCTATACCCTTGAACAAACACATTAAATAGACTTTCAACTACAATAACTACCAAAAAATAAATATTTCATGCTCAAAGTAAATCAAACACACACGCATGCGAGTGCACGGAAACAGCAGCAGAGCGATGCAGCAGTGTGTGTGTGTCTGTGTGTGTGTGTTACTCACACTGATGTCACTCATCAGCATCCAGCTGCACTATGGGTCGTTTCTCCCATCCCCACGACGACCAGCATCCAGCACAAACACACTCTCTGAACCGCTCTGATCTCCCCGTCTGTCCCTCCGTCTCTGATCCGTCCCTCCCTCAGCAAACACACACACACCGCTCTGAGAGCCCAACACACTCCTACAACCTGCCCTCGCTCGCCCTCTCTCTCTCTCTCTCTCTCTCTCTCTCTCTCTACTGCTGAAGAAGAGATGACGGACAATCAACAGAGACACAGAAAGTGGAAATCAGAGGATGGAACAAAACAAACCAAGATAAAGAGGATTCACAGATGCTGAAATTACTAAAATAAAAAGAGAAAAAAAGAAATAGAACAAAAAAAAAATAAGAATAGAAACAAATAAATCTGAAGAAAAGTAAAAGGCTCGTTTGAAATTGCGTCTTGCCTTCGGAGAGTTAAAGAGATGAAAGCTGACAGTAGTTATCAGGTGAAATGAGAATGTGCTTCACTATCAGAGATGCAACAAAAAGAGGGAGGAGTCGAAACACACACACACACACACACACACACACACACACTCTCTGCTCCATATATAGAGCTGTGACTTCATCTCTTCACAAGCACGTGTACACGGACACAGAAAACGCTGAGTGCTCCAAATATAGCGCAATGACTTCATCCACCCAAAGACACTCATTCATATTGTATATAGAACTCCGTGTGAGAACTGTGTGTGTGTGTGTGTGTGTGTGTGTGTGCATGCGTGTGTGTGAGTGTGTATTTCTCTAAAAACAAAGGGAAAGAAGCACACAGTCTTTCTCTATTTTTCTTTCGTAACCAGGTTTAGGGTCTCTGCTCTATCAGTCTGTATCTCTTATTATAGTACTTTCACAGGGTTTATAATAATGAACATCATTTCAAAGACAAAAAATTACTACTTTTGGATAATAATATATTTACATTCATTTAAATAGTTTTTTTTTTACATTAGTAATATGTTATATTGATTACAATTTTTATTTTGTAATTATGGTATTTTTATTAGTTATTTTAGTGTAAATTAAAACAAAAAATATTTAAATTGTACTATTTTAGGTAATGTTTACTTTATTTCAATGTTTTCATCTTTCCCCTTTTTATTAGTTACTTTAGTACATGTTAAACCAAATTAAAATAGAAATGTTGCCTTGGCAACTAGTTAAAATGAAAAGCGTTTTTATTATTATAGTTAATAATAGTTTTAGTTGTATTTTCTATAAGAAGCCTGACTGGAAGCACTATCAGTCTTTTTTGTGACTGTATGTTCAGAATTGTGAGTTGTGTATGTAGCAGATATTGCACACTGACTAGTTGTGTTTGTTTGGTTTAAGGTTGAGCACATTAATAACCTCTGATCGTGTGGAGAGCAGGCTGAAGTGAGTCTGGGTCTGCAGTGACATCTGCTGGTCCTGCGATCACAGCACACTCACTCATTCACTGTGTTTCATCATGTTTTAACACAGCAGATGGTTTGAATGTAAATCTTCTATCATCCTGGATTCGTATAATAAAAGTCTTTTCTTGCAGCAGCTCCAGGTCATTTATTAACACAAACACACACGTGATGAAGCCAGTGAGAGTGCTCTGAGGTCATATAAGTTGTTTGGGCTTCAAGCTAAACTAATTTTAGCAAAGTTTAGCCTCATTGAGATACTATTATAAAATGTTTCTGCTAATATTTTAAATGAGTTTTTTGCAGAGCATTTCTTATTTTAGCAGGGTTGTGTAAGCATGTCTATTTAGGTTTTTTTTCAGTTAAAGCTGAAATGAGAAAGTTTACATTCTATAAAATATATAAGTTCACCCTCCATCTCCAGTGTGATGAGAGCACTGAGAGAATCATCAGATCATAGTAAAGTTTACTCTCCTTTACTCTCAATAACACCACTGCATTCTCTCAGACATTCATTCTGCATCTGGACTCAATTAATCTGTGTGTTTCTGAGCAGAGGATGTATCACACACACACACACACTCATGTAGTGTCTCCATGTTTTCTGGGGTCTCTCTCTTCATAGGTGTAATGGTGTTTCTA
>JAUCNO010001076.1:1184558-1195023 GCA_032353835.1 Enteromius viviparus
GCCAAGTGATTAGCACACCTGATTCTGATCATTTGAATGGGTGAGCGAAAACTTTTGGTAATATAGTGTATTTCTAAATGTGCAGTAATAATTATTGTTAGTAATAAAATTAGAGTAAAGCTCAGCACGTCATGCACAGATTACTGTGAATAAGTGTGTGTGTGTGAGCTCAGGAGGGTCACAGCGGTCAGCTGCTGGTTCTGGGAGCCACTAATCGTCCTCACGCTCTGGACCCGGCTCTGAGACGGCCCGGGCGCTTCGATAAGGAGCTGGAGATCGGTGTTCCCGCCGCAGACGGCCGGATGGAGATCCTGCAGAAGCAGCTGCGCTCCGTGCCGTGTTCGGTCAGCGCTGATGACCTGCGAGAGATCGCCGATGCCGCGCACGGATACGTGGGAGCTGACCTCGCCGCCGTCTGCAAAGAAGCTGGTGAGAGATGCTCATGAGTATTACGAGTACTACACCTGATGTTCTGGGTGATTCAGTAGATGTCATTTGAAACATAAGTCAACTAATAAACCATTTAAATCGATTAATGAGCCTTTAATTGCCTACATAGCCTAATAAGAGCTATGTGTGCTACATGATTATTAACATGGATGCACCGAATGATGGATAATAGAAAGTGTGCAGCTGAAAATAGCCACACAAAAACTCTTAATAAACAAAGGACCAAATAAATTACCAAACAAAGACGTGATGTGATCAAATAGAGGCGTCTTCCTGCGGGATTCTGAGAGAATAAAATGCAACCCCTTCATCAGCATTCATGAATGTTAGCTTGTAATTTAAAAAAACAATACTAAGGTGAGTTCTTCTCATCCTGGTTCATCCCTCTATACGCTCTCCCCTTCAGACGTTTGTGTTTCTTTTCTTATTCTAGATGTTTGATGTGTTTTTAAGATTGCAATGACCTGTATGCATGAAGACGACAGCACTTCCTGTAAAGACACACACACACACACACACACAGAGAGACAGAGAGAGATGTAAAAATAGACAGAGTCTGTTTACTCCATCAGTGAGTCTCTTAGGGATGGCTTGGTTTTCTTTGGCAAGGTCAAGACAGCTGTGTGTGTCTGTCTCTGTGTGTGCGTGCGTGTGTGTGTGTGTGTGTGTGTGTGTGTGTCTCTCTCTGTCTGTCTGTCTCTGTGTGTCTCTGTGTGTGTGTGTGTGTGTGTGTACAGGTTTTTATATCCTTGTGGGGACCAATTGTCCCCACAAAGATAGGAATACTAGTACATTTTGACCTCGTGGGGACATTTGTTAGGTCCCCATGAGGAAACAAGCTTATAAAACATACAGAATGAAGTTATGTGAAATTCTAAAAATGCAGCAAGTTTCCTGTAAGGGGTAGGTTTAGGTGTAGGGTCAGTGTAGGGCAATACTGCATACAGTCTGTACAGTATAAAAACCATTACGCCTATGGAGAGTCACCACAAGGATGGCAAACCAGACGTGTGTGTGTGTCTGTGTGTGTGTGTGTCTCTCTCTCTGGCTGTCTGTGTGTGTGTGATGTTTCTGTGTGCTCAGCACTCATCTCTCTCATTCACTGAAACTGATCTCCAGTCAGTATCTGATCAATAATGCACAGTTTCCTCTGAATGACCTGCTGCAGAGAAACACTGAAACACACTGCATCCTCAGTGCCAGGATGCACCAAAATGCTGCCCAAAACACTTTCTTACGTTCTTACTCTGAAACGTCACACTGGTGAATCTAAGTGGTGTATTTCTCCATCTATCAGGCCCTTATTAAAGGAACAGTTCATCCAAAAATGTAAATTTGCTCTGTGCTCACTCTCAGCTCAATCTCTAGATGAGTTTCTTCATCAGGTTTGTAGAATGGATGTGAATGGGTGCCATCAGAGTGAGACTCCAAACAGCTGATAAAGACAGCACAATAATCCAACCACTCCAGTCCATCAGTTAACATCTGGAGAAGACAGAAGATCAAAATAATCCAGCATTAAAATGCTTTTAACTCAAATACGAGTCTATAATAATAAGGAATTTCTTAATGAACATGAACTAAAGGCAGAAGAGAAGCATGTCTTTCTCCTGCTCAGTATGATGTTTATGAACCCGGAAGTGTTCGTGACGGGTCTGGAGTCTGTTCTTCGTGTTTTATTAAATGTTAGTGCTGGGATTCTCTTGACTGCAGCTGTGTATAAAGACAGGACCATTTGATCTGCTCTTCTTCTGTACTTCATTTCCTTCTTTCTTTCATCAGTCGAATACAGAGCGTCATCTTTTAATGATGTTTTAGGTTTCATCTGTTTTCGGCCTTTAGTTTAAATATCAATCACAAGCAACATGCAAAAGCTATTTACTCCTGAACCATACTGCTTTTTAAATGATGTTAGTGAGAATAGATGATACCTTGATTTTCAAATTTAGCGGTTAATTCCTATTTCTAATTTTCTGGATTTGATTCCTTGAACAGCTTCAGAGCCCTGCTTTAAATTCAGTTAAATTCAAGTCAGCTTTATTGGCTTGACCGTTACACCAAACCTTTAGCCCTGTCCTCAGTCAGTGATCTGACCCAGTGTTGATGATCTGATCTGTTTTTAAGCATTTTAACTGTAGGCCGAGTCTCTTGGTGTTTGTCTCTGGGTCTTGGTTTGGTCCGATGTCGTCATCTTTAGAGGCAGATCAGGTTTGATTCACAGCCGATCAGCTCGGCGGATGTTTACTCTGTGTCGGAGCCGAGGAAAGCCTGCGGGATGTTTGCTCTCAAATAAATCCGCTCAAACAGAGATTAGACCGAGTCTCTGGCTGGATTCAGATGAAGCTGCTTCTTATTATCAGTCCAGTGTGTGTGTGTGTGTGTGAGCTGCTGCTTGTGTTACAATGACTCTGTCATCGTTTACTCATGTTTAGCTCTCAGTTCCCTGTTTACATCATGAATTCAACAGGTTTTTTCCGCTGTTAGAGTCCAAAAACTAGAAATGCACTACTAGTCAAAAGTGTGGAATCATAAAGATTAATGTTTTTGGAAGACTGTTTTATTGAACAAAAATACTTTAAAAAAATTCTGAAATATTATTAGAATTTAAAATCACTGTTTTCTGGGTGAATCTGTGTTGAAGTGTAATTTATTTCAGTGATGTTCCTCTGTATTTTCAGCATCTTTTCAGCATCATTACACCAGTCTTTGGAGTCACATGATCTTTAGAAATCATAATCGTATGATTTGCTGCTCACAGATTCACACAGAAAACAGCTGCTTTAATTTTAAATAATATTTTACAATTTACTCTTTCTTTCTGTATTTTTATTAACATAAACACAGCTTTGTTGAACAGAAGAGTCAAAAACATACAAATCTTTTTTTACAGGTAAAATATAACTGTTTCTGAGTGTGCTCAGATTAATCTTTGATGGTCTTTTTTTTATGTTTCTGCAGGTCTTCACGCTCTGAGGAGGGTTTTAGGATCCAAATCTGCTCTCTCTGATGTGGAGGTGATGAACAGCGTAAAGGTCACAACCTCTGACCTGAGGCTGGCCATGACAGAGGTCAAACCCAGCGCAATGAGAGAAGTGGCCATTGATGTCCCGAAGGTACAGTGTTCATCTGAAGAATGATGAAAAACCTTCACATGCAGCGATTAACTGACTCATGTATGCGGTAATCAGCATTCAGAGTGACTGATTGATGGGCCAATCATAGCTCAAGATTAGGATCCTGTAATGTGTCAAGCGGTGTGTGTGTGTGTGTGTGTAGGTTCGGTGGAGTGACATCGGTGGGATGGAGGAGGTGAAGCTGGCCCTGAAGCAGGCGGTCGAGTGGCCCCTGAGGCACCCTGAGGCCTTCCTCAGGCTAGGTATAACGCCACCTAAAGGTGTGCTGCTGTACGGACCGCCGGGGTGCTCCAAAACCATGATCGCTAAAGCTCTAGCCAACGAGAGCCAGCTCAACTTCCTGTCCATCAAGGTACATAGTCAGCATTTGTGTATGTGTGTGGTGTCTAGCTTACAGGGTTGAGTTATGAAGCAAAAACATACTGGAAGTTAGGAATATTAAATATATATGCTGCCATGTTTCTGAACAGTAAGATTTATTAAAGTCCCTTCTTCTCATCTGCCATTCAATAACGGCTGCTTTGTGATTTATCATTTTGATAAGAATGAAATCTAAGCTTTTTCAATTTTAATATTCATTATTCAAACTTTTTCATTACAATTCTGAACAAATCTGAGATTTATGTGATATAAACTCATAAATAGAAGATATAAATTCTGAATTTTACTGGAAGCTTTGAGTTGTATGAAAAACACAGAATTAAAGATATAAACTCACAGTTGTGCGATATAGACTCAAAACTATGCAATATATATACAGAATTGCGAGATATGAACTCAGAACTGCGAGATACAGTAGGTGGACAACCAAAATGAATTTGGCCCCGGATTTAACTTTATTCAGTCGCGTGTCGTTCACGAAACTAAGTTTCCAAACTAACTACAATGTTGTTTTGTTAAATAGAGATAAAATAACCAAATAAAACAATAACAACATTATAATGTAACATCCTTAAATCATTAGAAAAATAATATAGATGACTTTTTAGAAACTATCAGAAAAACTAAAACTAAAGAAAAAATGCAACAAGTGAACTATTATTTTTTTGATTCGCTCTTTAGAAAGCGGCATCCAATAGTTTCCTTTACCAATACACAACTGTTTTTATTGTGAATGTACACAAATAAAATAAATATTTAGAACAGGTTTGAGTAATGTCTTATTCCTGAGCGAGTATTGTTAGCTATTTCCAGTTTTATAAGAGAAAAATCAAGTGATCTGCCGGCATCCTGCGCAGTTACACATTACTTTTTTATCTTCAAAACAACATTAAAACATTATACATTTCAAGCAGCATCAACTGAAGCATCAGAACATGAGGATTATATCACATCATGTGCAGAGCTTGTGCCAACAGAGAAAAGCTTAGCTACATATATCCTAAAAGAAATGCATAGGCCCATATTCCAAATATATTTTTCTAACAAAATAATAAATTAACAAAACTAATGAAACAAAAAAACGGCAGCTTCTCTGCAGAATTTCACTTGATCGGCCTTTAATTCGTTTCCTTTAACAATAAAAACAGTTGTGCTTTTGTAAATAATGTACACAAATAAAATAAATATTTAAAATAGATTTGAATAATGTCTTATTCTTGAAGGAGTATTGTGAGCCATTTCCACTTTTATACGGGCAATTATAGACGCGTTACTAACTGGACAAATGTGGATAAATATGATTTAAAGAGCTTGTCTAAAGAGAACGGTGCTTTGGCGCGATCAGCACCAGAAACACGGACTAAAGGCTTATGTTTGTTCATGTGATATTACATTTATTTCATAATTTTTGCTCATAGATATGACTAATACTATATTTGGAAACATAATGGTCTACCCTTATTTTTTTGTGCACTCGCAATACCAAGAAAAAGCTGTGCTTTTGTAAACGAAAAAAAAGCATGGTTATTATTAGGCTAATCGCAACAATAGATATATATTTATACAAGAAAAATAAACTGTACTCTGAACTGAACCAAGTCTGTTTTGGGGGTTTATAAAGGTGTGATTCTCTTGCTTGTTGATCATTAGTTGTTCTTGATCAAGATTAAACAGATGTATGACTCTCATAAACTTGTTTTAATAATATCTTTGCATTAAATAGTAAAGATACAATACACTGTACAAACAATAATGTGCACTTTGTTGATACTAATGAGAGTTGATACTAATGAGAGTTGATACTAATGAAACCTGAGTTTAAACAGCTGTATTAATAATCCGTCTCTTTCTATCAGATTATTTGAGCAACGATAGTAGCAGGTTTAATTTATTTCGGTTCTTATTTTAGTTAGGTTTAATAATAGGAGTGAAATACAGTGCCTCATGTTTTATTAAAATAAAGAGAAAAAATTCATAGAACATGCAGTACTTTCTTCAGGAGTGTAGATCTTTCCACGAGTATTTCTCTGTCAAAATAAAGCACAGCTAACGAATAACAAAGTCTGCGAGATATGAATTCAGAATTTCGAGTGTGCAGGATACAAAGTCCAAATTACCCTTTTATTTTTGATTTATTCAGTGCAGGAAAAGACAGGATGTTCCGTGGAGATAGTGTTTGTTTGTAGTCATTATAATGATCTGGATATGAAGCTGATGTGAGTCGTGTGTGATCTTGATCAGATCAGCCGTGTTTGGAGTGAACTCCCTCTCAGGAGGATGTTTAGTCTGAGAGACGCTCACATTTCTGTAGCAGAGCCCATATCAGTCTCTCAAAGCAAGTTACGGAAAACACACACCCTCCGAGAGAGAAAAACCAGAACCCGTCTGTGTGTGTGTGTCAGTAGGTGTTGAAATGCATTGTAGGACGAGAGGAAGTGAGCTCGACTTCAGAGAGAGTATTTATCCCGCTCTGGGCTGGTTAGTAGTTATTTGTCTCAGGTTCCTGTCCAGGTTATCGTCTCATTAATCTCTCAGTGCTGCTGAGGTTTAACGAGCCGTTTCTTCTCACATGCTCAGATCTGTCTCGCTCGCTTCTTATCTGCTGCTGTTTAGGCCAGAAACATACTTACTCAGCTCAAGTATGCAAACACAGACTGATGTGTCCTGTCCAGTACTTCCTCTTTACAGCTCTGTAATGCATCAGTGATTGGAATATTGATGATGCTGACTGTGTCTCGACAGGGTCCAGAGTTACTGAGTAAATACGTGGGTGAATCCGAGCGAGCGCTTCGAGAGGTGAGAGACCCCTGTGTGCACCCGATCACTGTGTGACACTCTTACATGAAACTTAGGAGAGGTTTTATTAATTATATCTTTTGCTCTCGTCCTTTGCAATAAGGAAGGTTTTTCAGCTCTGATAAAAGTTAAGCACATGATTTCTGCAGAAAATAATATCTTTTCTAAAAAAAAATAAAAAAAAATTACAAAATTAAATGAAATTAAGAAATGTTAAACATGCTGGAGGATTTTGAATCAGAATGTGAAGCTTATAATTGTATAAATGAACTCTTCTGTCAACGCTATTTAAGTCATAGTTCTTTAAAATCAGAATTTAAAATCAGAAATGCAAAGATTACAATTTTATAAAAGCACTTAACCTAAACATGTTTTATTTGAGCTGTAAAGCCATATAATTCATCTTTTTTTCAGTCATTCTAGGGTGTAAAAATAGTGTTTAGTGGCAGATTTTAAAATATAATTAATTCTTCTGTTAACATGTTTTAGATTTGTAAATCTGCTTAAATCATCATTTTTACAGTCGTTCTAGGGTTTAAAATGCATGTTAAGGCAAGACACTTAAAAATAATGTTAAAATAATGTGAATCTTAGTTTAATAGAATTTTCTTTTAAACATTTAAAACTTAACATTTCTGATAAAATAGTTTTATTTAACATCTAATCTATTTAAATAATTTTGAAGTAATTTTATGCTGTAAAAATGCAGGTTACTTTTACTCTTTTAGAGACTTTAAATATAGAAAACTGAATCTTATAATTGCATAAAAAGTACTTAAGTGAATTCCTCTGTAACTTTTTTTTTATGTATTTTATCATTATTACAGTCATTGTAGGGTTTACAGTGAAGCATTTACACTTTTTGAGGATTATAGATCAGAAACATGAAGTTTATTATAATTTTATAAAAGCACTTAAATACTTTTTTCTATTAAAACATTTTTTTTTTAGATTTAAAGCTTAAGTGTGAATTTTTATATTCGTTTTAGAGGGGTTATGTGCCAAACTGAAGTAAAAATGTAAGTAACTTTATACAAATCATCAGTAAATAATAGTTTCCCTATACCGAAACACATTAGCTGTAGTGAAATCATTATTTTGATGGATTGTGGGTGTTTTGAAAAGTTTGCAACCGATTTTCTGAACTCACGTGATGCTTTGAACAGACTTAACTTAAAATGTCATGAGTTTAGATCGACATGTGGGTTAGTAAATAAACAGTGCTCATATTCTGTGTTTCTGAACCTTTAATAAAGTGTGTGTGTGTTTGTGTGTGTGTTTGTGAAGGTTTTCCGGAAGGCCAGAACAGTGGCTCCGTCTATCGTTTTCTTTGATGAGATTGACGCTTTAGCAGCTGCACGGGGAAGGTAACGATAAACTCATCAACAACTTTACTACAACACTGTTCACACTGTCTGTATGATATGTGAACATGATTTCATTAGTATCGAGGTGTTAAATGTGTAGTTCTGACGTGTGGAAGAACATTATTGCTCTAAACACACACACACACATTCTCTCTCACAGACACTTGCTCTCTCACACACACACAGAGGAACATCTGCGCTTTACAGACACAAGTGCGTCTTTGTTTCGCTGAAAACAGATGGAGGTTCTGCTGTAGTTTTTGCTTAGCGAGTCACACACTCGAATTCAAAAGGAGATCATGTAGAGAACCCGAAATCAGTGACACTACAGTCAGACCAGTCTCATTCACCACAAGGAACCATCAAAAGTATTTAATTCTACGCTAAAAATCAGTACACAAATGAATCAATTTGGTTGCTAGTGTGTTGCTATGTGGCTGCTAGGATGTTCTTAGTAGTTGCTAGGGTGTTTGGGTAGTTGCTGGAATGTTTGTTGTGAATATTGTGTATGGAGCCGCAGCTGATGTCTCAGGTGTCCCCAACTAAGCAAGCCAGAGGAGACTGCGGCAAGGAACCAAAACCCCATCCATGACAGAATGGGGAAAAAAAACCTTGAAAGAACCAGGCTTAGTTGGGCTCAGTTCTCCTCTGGCCGGACGCCCAGCTACTAATTTCCAGTTCAATATTAAACACATGGTAGATTGTGTAAGGACTTGTAGTGTATGTGTGTTTAGTTCCGGTGGTCTGTCCATGGAGCTCATCTAGGTGTTCTGGTCTTCAATGAAGATCATCTCTTTGTGCTGATACACCATCTGTTCTGGATACAGACTGAGGAACAGAATAAGAGAGAGACAGACTAATACTAGCGTAGAAGCCATTCTTTTTATGATGTAACGAGTACATTGTGTGTTAAGGGGAATGTTCACGGTTCCGGCTGATCTAATTATTACAGCCTAACAATCCTTTAACGGATTTGATTAATAAATGTGTATCAGTGTGTTATGTGTGAGCCAGAGTAAAGAGATATGTCTTTAATATAGATTTAAACTGACATAGCGTGCCCGCCTCCCGAACAGTATTAGGTAGATTGTTCCAGAGATTGGTGCTAAATAGGAGAGATCTGCCACCCGCAGTAGATTTTAATATTTTAGGTATTATCAAATGGCCAGAGTTTTGAGAACGCAGCAGACTTGGAGGACTATAATGTGAAAAGAGCTTGCTCAAATACTGAGGAGCTAAGCCACTCAGGGCTTTATAAGTAATTAACAAGAAACAACAAGAAAAAAATCTGTACAATGTTTGATAGGGAGCCAGTGCAGTGTTGACAGAACCGGGCTAATATGTTCATACTTCCTGGTTCTAGTAAGGACTCTAGCTGCTGCATTTTTAACCAACTGTAGTCTATTTATCAAGTGTGCAGAACAACCACCCAATAAAGCATTACAATAATCTAACCTTGAGGTCATAAACGCATGAATTCACATTTCTGCATTAATGAGGTACAACCACGATCAGATGATAGAAGCAGGTCATTAGTAACTCTAATTAGGACAGTCTCAGTACTATGATACGGTCTAAATCCTGACTGGAAATCCTTGAAGATACCATTTTTCTCTAAGAAGGAATATAATTGTGAGGATACTACCTTTTCTAGTATCTTTAACAGAAAAGGGAGATTTGAGATAGGTCTAGAATTAGCTAATAGCACTTTGGGGTCAAGTTGTGGTTTTTTAACAAGAGACTTAATAACAGCCAGTTTAAAGGCTTAATTAATTTAGTTTATTAGTTTTCCTCTAATATAGATGAAAAGTAATCAGATCTAGCCCTTTTTAATGCTTTTCTGTAAATTAGCATATTTTCCTGCCAGGCTAAACAAAACACTTCTCGCTTTGTTTTCCTCCAGCTACGCTCCATTTAGTGGGCTGCTCTCTTTAGAGTGCGAATGTGCCATGGAGTTTGAAGTTATACCATGGAGTCAAACTGTTTTCTTTTACCTTTCTTAAGCGCAAAGGAGCAACTGTATCTAAAGTGCCAGAAAAGAGAGAGTGTATGTTTTCTGTTGCATCATCAAGATGTTCTGCACTATTAGACGTGCTAAAGAATTGAGATCAAGAAGATTACTTACAAAGCAGTCTTTTGTAGTAGTAGTGATAGTTCTACCATACTTGTAACAAGGAGCAGAATTTACAGGTTTATCTATATGGAGTTTATACAAGACTAGATCATGATCTGAGGTATCATCGCTTTGATGCAGGATTTTAACACCATTAACATCAATTCCATGTGACAGTACTAAATCTAGAGTATGATTTCGACAGTGAGTAGATCCTGATACGT
>JAUCNO010001076.1:1270228-1296728 GCA_032353835.1 Enteromius viviparus
AAAATACTATATTTACATAATATTATAAAATAAACAATTATTTATATTATATATATTTAAAATATTGTAATAATAAAAAAAACATTTTTTTTTTATTTAGGAACATTACAGTGCAATTTTGTTTTCTAAGCAAAACATAAGGACTATCATACATTTTTACTATGATTTACAAACACCTACTAAAATATCGCTCAGTATAACAATAGTTCATTTACCAAAATAATCTTGTCAGGGATATTTAGAGCAAGAATCATCACAGCACAGCCCCAAAAACTAATTTATTGTAATTTTAAATCATTAACAATCCACTTAAAACCCCTAGGTTTTACCCATTTATATTAGCACGAAGTTTTAAATGCAATAACATTTAGTATGATCACTTTTTCCTCTATATTTTTACAAATATAAGCCATAATAATCATTTTATTTTATGCTGCATGATAACCAAACATTATTTCACCCGTATTTTGTTTCTGCACAGATTATTTTGTATGCACCTTCTTTGCATTTAATGCGCTAAAATTTATTTTAATTAAAATGAAAACACAATTTTAAATAAAATCTAAATTAAAAAACACTTAAAATGTAAATTATTTTAAGTTATGAATTTACATTTATTTCCTCTCAGTATCTTGTCAGTTTGTGTAGATCATATTTGCATTGTGTATTCAGCAACATTTTACTCGTCTCAACAGCGTATTTATAAATATAGTTCAAGGAGAGCAGCAGAAGCAGAGCACAAAATAAACTCACGAGCATCCCTCCAGCAAAAAGAGCAAATTTGGAGGAATTTGAGTGCAGGCAGATTTGATGCTCTCCCGGTGTGTGGGAGGTGAAGATAAACCTGCCCTCAGATCCATACTGACGGGACAGGATCACCTGAAACCCCAAAAAAGATAACCAAATGAGAACAACCAAATGCAAACATGGATGAATGTTATTACTCACAAAGCATTTAATCAGACTGACCTTCTCATCAGGATCCTTCACTTCCACAAACATCCCCAGTCCTTGAGTTGCAGGCAAATACTCTTCTTTCTGCTTGTCATAGAGCTGCGTCCGGTAGTTACCTGGTTAAGACAGAAGTACAGAGTTGAGAGAAAAGAAAGGGTATTCCTTTCATAATAATCCACTGACTTAAAGTACGTCATGATCTTAGAGTGAGAAGTTATGTCATATTCACTGCATAGAGAATATTTCAACATCACATTATTGTCTTATAATTCATCTCTTAATCTAATTTAGCCAAAGTCCAGCACAATGGATCACTATGGCGTTAGCTTAAAAACTTAATTCAATGTTTAATAAAAGCGTATTAGTTCATACTTTTGCTCTCTCGGTGCAGTATTCACCCACGTGCCTATTTAATTGTTATTTTGTCCACGTCACGGTAAAACCGACACAAAAGAGCATTTGTAACTTATATTTAGTTTAGTTGAACTAGCTGAAGTCAAGCTGTTTGACAACGAATGAACTCTACCTCACAGACCTGCTAGTTAGCACTCGGCTAAGCTTTAACGTGCAGTGCAAAGTTGGCTTATTCTGTTTATCCTACTTACCTATGATCATGGTTTCGTCCGGTATCTCTTCTATGAAGCATTTCTTTTCAGTCTCGCCGATATGAAAATACAACGCAGACACAAAACTGTTGTAAATGTTTAACAACAACACCAAATAAAGTGTAAACTGCATTCTGACTGCCACCATCTTGACACTGCCGGTGAAACGCGCACTGCGCATGCGCAGAGACTCCAGTGCCACGTAACCCATCGCCGGCCATCGTCCAATCACAAGCGGAAAGCGCATTCTTCAGATCGCTCACGGTCATTGTAGTTTTATTCAGATGTTGCTTCAACAGAGTGAATCGAATCTTTTGCATCTTTGAAAATGTTTTATTACTGTATACATTCGGCCCCATTACACTGTTACGCCAGCAGGCGGCGACAAAAAGACATTGCCGTCCGAAAATAACCTGGTGTAAATATAAAATAACCAGTACCTGGGTAAAATGAGTATTACAATGTGTTCTGGGGTTTCATGAGTTTATGAAGGACGTTGGTTTTATGCAAACACGAGTCACTTTTGTATCAGAAGTGTCTCGGGAACGTTTAATAACCCTAATTAATGACTTAATTATTTTTTTAATTCATGTTTTCCTCTAAAACTAGATGATTTGTCTGCAGAGGAATGTCACGTGATCCATGGTGTCACATCCGTTAGAATAACAGGACCTTACAAAGCAGCAGTGTTTCATCTGCTTGACTCATATGACTGAAGCATCTCCATAGCAGCTGTTCTTGTACTAATAGCTTTTTTAAAATAGTTTTTTAATCTTCTTTGACAGTCAAAATAGCAACATCCTACAACTAGTCTTCAGATGAAGGGAACGGTCAACCAAAAGACCAGGGGTCATTGCTTGTCAGTGATTTAGAACAATTATTATACAGCTCTAGCATGGCACTTTCTGCCACGAAAAACCAGGACCAAGCAACAATAGCAAGTTATAAACAACAGTCCAAAACAGTTAATAGCATGTGAGCAGTCCTGAGCATGTTTTCCCTCTGTATGTACTGTACTATTCCCCATACTATGTCATTTTATGTTGTTGTATTGTTTTGGATGTTGTTTTATTATTTTTTATCATTTCTGGGAAGCACAATGGTCAACGACTGTTGCTGTATTGTGCTATACAAGCTGAACTAAGAGGGTGATTCTTCTTCAGTCTATTTGCATGGTGAATAGTGTCCTCTGCACATATACCTATCCATTCTCTTATGCAAGATATTTAAATAATTTAATATTTCTGTGCACACATGCATATAATCAGAGATAAGTGTATCATGATGCTGCTTCACAGTGTGGCTACACTATATGAATTTGTACCTGTCCTGAATCCTGAACATATCGTTGTGCAAAAGACAGTGTTTGTCAGGGACTCATTTTTATGGTTAATTATTTTTGAACATTAGTGGTTTAATACAGATTTGGCACAAATTGGGTCCAAAGAGTTAAGGGCAAAATAGTTAAAACTGTTAAAAACTGAATAAAAGAGTAGTTAACTGTTGTAATTGCTTTATTTTCTCAGCAAAAGCATAATTTTACAGTCACTGCCTGTTTAAATGTGAACTTCTTTCAGAAACAACTGTTCATCAGTGCAATAACTCCTTACAGAGGCGCAAAAAAATGCAAAATTAACAAACATGTACGAAAAACAACCCAACTTGCATAAGGCTGACTCTTTTTAGTGTATTTTTTTGCTTTAATTTTAACTTGTATGGTTAAAAAAAAAAACAAGGCTCAATCATGCCATTGAACAAAGGGACTGGGGCAGTACCTTATAATATTTACATTGGATCAATTTAAGAGGATACTTCTCATCAGTCTGGTTTTATGTGCAGTTCATTAAAATCCTCTTAATTAAATCACACAGGTTATTAAAAAAAGAAAAGAGAAAAGCAGCACTGCAGAGGACAAAGCAATGTGTAGATGGAAAAGAAGCATAGATAAATGGTTAAAAGTAAGAAAATAAACCACCAAGGATTTAGAGAACGAAGCTAAATCAAGACCGCATTGAAAATGTGTAATTTACTTCGGCAGACCCAAATCAGAAAGAGCAACACGAAGAGACGTTTCTTTGAAGCCACAAATCCCACTCCTTCCAGTCGAGCAGTTCAATAATATCCACATGTGTACAGCTGTTCAAAATTCACATTGTTTGTTTTTCTTCAGCTACAGTCTCCACAGTTCTTTGAAATCCTGTCCTTTAGTAGAACCTCTTGTTCCTCTCTTGACGCTTCTGAAAGACTACGGCACCAACAACGGCGCAAACCACGATTCCCAGCAGAGCGCACAGCAGGAGCAGGAAGACCTTCCAGCCAGTGAGGGGCGTGCCTCGGAAGTTTCCCGTCGGATCATCAATATTGTCTGTTTTGGGGGAGAAGATGTGATCATGACAAGTGACTGAATAAGAAACCTTTCTGCCTGCCAACAATATGTCTGTAACTAACAGTGTTGGGTAAGTTACTAGTAATAATAATGGTAACACTTTAAAATACAGTAGTCGACATTTGACGCGGATCAAAACGTTTCATCAAAGTTGTCCTAAACCAAAAACAATACCCTTTCTTATCTTAGGACAACTTTAATAAACTTTTCTTGATCCACTTCAGATATTGACTACTGTGAGTAACACTTGTTAACTGATAACTACATCTTTTCCCCTAAATACATTACTAATTTGTTACTCATTAATAGTTAGTGCGGTAGTTGTTAAGTTTAGGTATTGGGTAGATTAGGGATATAGAGCAAGGTCATGTGGAATAAGGCATTCTTTTGGGTAATTTTTTAGTAATAATCATGCTAATAAGCAACTAATAGGGAAAATAAAGTGTTAGCATAGTAACAACTACATAAATTATTCGGGGGCCTGTTCCATAAAACAAGTTAACCAAATAAGCAAGGCTTATGGCAGATAGTCTGACTTATTTTAATATAAATTAACTGGCAATAAGTCAGACTAACTTAAATAAGCCTGGCTTATACTCTAATCTTGGTTTATGGAACAGGCCCCTGGTCACACTTTAGAGTAGGGTCTAATTCTCACTACTACAAACTGACTTTTGCCTCAATACACTCCTTATTACTGCTTATTAATACTTATGTAGTAAAGTACTTGCTAAGTTGAAGCATTTGGGTAGCGATTTAGAATAAGGTCTTGCAGAATAAGGCATTAATATGTGCTTTTTAAGTAATACACAGCAAATATTCCTGTTATAACTAGTTAGTTAATAGTGAGAATTGGACACTTCCAGATCCAATATTCTTATTAACTCGAAATATTTAAAGTGAGAAGGGTACATAAGAAGCATGCATTTTTAGGTTAAATCCACTATTGTATTGTATATAAACGTTCTATACACAGTATTACATTTAATTACACAAGATGTGTAGCTATGTAATTATATTACAGAAACAATTAGAGCAATCCCTTACAAGGGAAAAGCAATTCAATTACAGTGGCTAATTACTTAGTAACTAGTTGCACCCAGCACTGGTAGCTACATATCAGCTGCATTACCTTTGGGTGACTTGAGGAGACTGACACTAGGCTCGATCTTCGTCCAGTCCTGGTTGTCCTCCTCAGGAGTGTGTTCCACCATCAGCTGGTACATCTTCATAGAGATGACGTCATGATTATCTGCATGGAGCAAACAGTGTCAGTCCATCCAGGACATCACTGTGAACATCTAGGGGTGATGTAGAAGTAACACTTACCAGAAAGGTCTCCCGTAGCCGCAGAAGACCCAAAATAGTATCCCGTTGGGAGGCGGACACCTCCGATATCGATGCATTCTTTCCAGTCATTCCGGTCATCTACATCTACCATAATCTGGGGAAGCAGGACATAGATGTGATATACTTTTATTTTATTAAGGTGTATCCATATAAATGGCCCACCCTGTATATTTAAACCCATGTATTAAATGACTCTTATTGAATCATAAGAGCTACAAAAATAATCCAAATTGTTTTAGTGCCAAAATTAAACTGCCCGTAGTTACTGTTATAAATACAGTAGCTATACAGTTTGAGTTTGTGATTAGATTTTTTAAAAAGAAATGTATACCTTAATAAATGTAATTAAATTATATTAATAAATAATTTAGTAACCATGCATTAAATTGATCAAAGAAGCTTGATAAAACTGTATTATGGTTTTCACAATAATATTAAGCAGCTCAACATTTTTAGCACTGATAATAATAATAATATTAAGAAGAATGAATAAGAAATATTGGTTACACTTTACAATAAGATAACATTAGTTAAAACATATTCTAACAATAAGCGATACTTGTGTCACAGTATTTATTTATTTTTGTTAATGCAATTTAATAAAAATACAAATTAGTTTGTGTTAATTCAAGTTCATTAACGTTAAACACAACTTTTTATTTTAATAATGTATTAGTAAATGTTAAATTAATTTGTTAATTTGAGTCGAATCTTTTTTAAATATTTTTGTTGGGTCATGTGAACTATTTTAAGCAGAGACTACTTCACTGGGCAAAAAACAGAATAAATGTCAATAGTCATACCATTAAAAAGATACTATAAGGTGTCTAAGGTGACAAATAAAACAAAAATACATATAGGTGATACTTTTTAAAAATAAATTAGTTAAACATCTCTGAATAAATTCATTGTCTACTAACTGCATTAAAAACAGTGCAGAACAAATTGAAAATTATTTTTAAATCATATAATCATGTGACACTGAAGACTATTTTAGTATTAATGCCTGCTAAAATATCAGCGTCTCCATCGTCGGAATAAAATGCATTTAAAAAATCAATTAAAATACAAAACATTTATTTTAATTGCAAAAAATATTTAACTAAATTTTGAGACTCAAAAAAAAACATTTTTAATACTTCTTACTGACTCTTCATCACTTTATTTGCAGTATCTTACCGTGAGTCTGCCTTTGGAGTATCTAATGGCCAGGTATGTGTCATGATCTTTGTTCCTGACTTCCACAGAGCACCCTCCCAGTTCAGTAGACCGGCCGTCTTTCCCATGGTCATACGGCAGGGAGCCATTATTCACCATTGCAGATATATAGGGAAATGAGCGCTGGAGGACCAAATATTAGGAATTCAATTAATTACATTGATCTTTCACAAAAAGCAATGTAAACCACTGAAGGATGGCACAATCAACCCTTATCCAGCTGTTCATGAATCAGCTTGTATAAAACAGAGTGATCTAAATTCATCAAAAGGTTACTGCATTCTACTAAAATCAAAACAATAAGCACTGTAAATATTTTTAAAGAAATGCTTCAACAAGTAATGAATGATGAAGGTAACAAAACAAAAAAAACCAAAACAAAACACATGGACCACATGATGCAAGCAAAACAAAGAAAGCATGTTTTGTAGCAGTTAAAATTGTTAAAATAAAAAATACATTTGCTATATGTTGTTAATTCTCAACATATAGCAAATAAAAAAGGTGAAGGAATAGTTTGAATACAAGACATTTGTCTGTACTTAAAGGATAGTTTTTCAGTTTGATATCTGAATATCACAAATAATCATATTCAAACTATCCCTCTGAAATACTTCTCTGTGTGAGGATAAAACCCGATGACCAGAAGCAGAGGAAGCATGCCAAAAATCCAGTATCCCATCAATACTAGCGTTTTTGGAAATAGATATCTTTGTATCTAACCTCAAGTCCATCCCATAATGATAAAGCAAAGCTTTCGCTCAAATGAAGAAACAAAGACACAGATATTTTACATCTCTCAACTCACATCCGGAGCCTCATCGTTAGGGTATGTGTCTATAAAAATGGCCAACCCAAGGAAATGGGCACTACTGCCAAACACGGTGCCTGCAGAGAAAGAAGGACCCGTGAGTACGGCGCACTTACATCCATTCCTTGTAGGTCATTACGGAAGGTATCCACAAAAATAGCCAAGCCTACAAAATGGTCCTGGTTTCCAAAGACTGGGCCTAAATGAAAGTATGACACAATCAACCGCAGGGAAGAAAGAGCAGGCTTGCAGATGGATCACAGACGTGTACGTGGACTACACACACATATATAACCCACATTATAACTCGTCACATTTCAATTCATCAAAAGAACCAGAAAGAGTGCGACTTCACACACTTACCAGGATGTAGCCTCTCTTTTGTGTACCAAATGGCAAAACCATCTCCATGCAGATTCTTCTTTCCTGATCCATGAATTTTAAACTGCACATGCATCTCCCAATCCTTCAAATAGCAGGGCTGCAGAGGAGGAAATTAGCATTGCTCAACATCATTTTGCATTAGGGTGCACCCTATTAATTCCCCATGCAGATTTTGCATCGGATTCTAGTTGGTCACTGCTTGTTTTTTTTAGTTCAGTTTTACTCACCACTGTATTCCAGATGGAGCCCTGCTTGCTCCTCTCATCCGGAGTCAGGCGCACATACTGGCTGGTTACTAAAGTACTTCCAGAGAAGTCCCACTGACTTGACGCACTTGTTCCAACACCTGACATATGATAAACAAAAGATCATATGATCTTTGCTGAATTAATTTACAGTGCATCGGTGCCTACAAGACACAAGAACATTTGTAGATGATTCAAAATACTAACACACCAATAAAAATGTAGGATTCGAAAATAATTTACACTGCACCAACATGATAATATTTCAAAAATAAACTTAAAAATGCATAAAAAGTTAGTTTATTGTTGTCGTATCATCCAGAGGTTTTTGTTGTATGTGTAATGTTTGTAAAAAAAACAACACCACATTAATTAAAAAAAAAAGTTTATTTTTGTGGTCAGTAATCTACAGCAGGGATTTTGCATTACATTCGTTATTATATTAATATTTATTTGCATTAATTCAGTGTCACATGCGTTGTGTTTATTACCAAATACTCCCTATGGGTCGTTTTTACCAACAGGACACTTATAATGAACATTATATCAATTAATAAATTATAAAGAAGTAGTTATTTATTTTTATTGCCATGTCAGCATCTACGGCTATCTTGCAAATAAAATGTATACAAATATACAAGATGCCAGCAATACTGGAAGCATTGTCAATATTTATATACTTTCTATATATAGGGAACTTACAGTTTGTAATGAGATATTGTCTTAGAGTGCACCTGTAAATAAATCTAAATATATTTATATTATAATATAAATATATTTTGCATCTGTGACATTGTTGTGCGACTTCTTGTCATGAGATCCTCTCCAGGTCTTCCTCGCATAATGCTGGAGAACGAGATCATCAGGTTTAGCATAGTCCTGTGAAGTAGACGTGTCCCTGATAATGTCATTTTTGGCTGTTTTGCAGATATCCGGAGCCCATTGCGTGACAATACAAAACAGTCACCAAAGTCTATAATTCATAGTATTTATTCCCCAATTAAACAGACAATGTGCGTGCCCTCCCAGAGAAGGTGACTCTTTTATAACCTGCACTTCAAACACAACCTGTAACTTTACTCACCTGTTCAAATATAGACTAACATTAGCTTTGTTTACATTGAGTTGTCACTATTAAGACTTTACAGTAGCCTAAGGTACTTATATTCCCAGTAACATGTTCCCAATGAAATACACGACCCGTGACAATACAAAACAGCGCAGTGAACAAAAACTTGCAGACTTGCACAAACACTTAGCAGGACAATAACTGCTCGTATTAGCAGACGGCTAAGTGAAGGTGCAGCAGCTACTCACCCTGATAAGGCTTAATGAGCGAGTGCTCCCGCTTCAAGTGCTCCGCGTTCCCGTCCGTTATATCCGAATACACGGAGGAAAAGTGGAGGAGCCATAAGAGTGAGAGTATTCTGTGACACGCCGGCATTCTGCGACTAACACTTGTTTGAGGGTGAAGCCATAGCGCTGGGCTTCTTTCTCGTGCCATATTTAACGTCTTCCTTCCTCCGCGCCTTCACTTCCTGCGCGAGGACAAGCGGGCTGTGTCTCAAACCCTCGCGAGCTGCCTAGACAGCATTACTGCGATTCAAGAGCAGCATATTCGCGCAGTATAGCCTTTACTAAAATTAACTGTGGTTTTACTACACATAACCGTCATCATATAGTTATTGTAGTTTTACCATGTTTTTTTGACAATAGTTTTACTATGCTTTCTGTAGTACAGACAGTCATTTACTACGCTTTTATTATTACAAAATCACGGTTCGTTTTCGTAAGACAGGATCTGGATTTTAGGGGATTTTAAATGCTGATTTATCATAACGTTGAATAATGAAATACCATATCAGGTTATACACATTTTTTTGTTTTTATTTATTTTGTAACATCTTTTTATTGATTATTGGTTAGGTAGGGCAAACTTAAATTAAACTTAAATTATCAGTGGAACTGAGATACCTGTTACCTGACATAATGATATCATTTATGTTTATTTTAATGTAAATACATATAGTATATATTTCTGAAACATTTAATTTGACATATTTATATTCATTTAATGTATATTATCAACTGATATATCAAGCAACCTACAAATTAGGACAATAAAAAACTTATATGTATACATATGTGGTAAAAAGTATCATTATTTGTTTTCAATAAAAGGTAAATGCTGATTAATTCATAAAAAGCAAAGTCTGAAACTGAAAATAGATTTTTTTTTAAATAATTAATATTAAAAACATTAAGAGCACAAGCATTTTCTTACTGAAAAGGCAGTTTAATTTGAAAACAAACTCTACAGTCATCAAAGCCAAGGCACCTATTACAACAATCCTCCATTTACATGCAAGTTTAACCAGTTCAACATCAGAGATCAGTGCTTGCTCAAGGACCGTGTCCTAATCCTGGCAAATGTCACATAATGCTAATATACAATAAATGCACTTGAAAAAGACAAAAACAAGAATTAATATATGCCATATTTATAACAAACATTAAAAATGCACAGCATCCTTTTGGCAAATACATCCATCATAAATAAGTTATCAGTAGGCAGGAATGCCACAGGGTTTTGAGTTTTTTGGTGTCTGATGTTTTTATTTTTTTCAATCCTAGTGCATAGCAACATAACAAATAAAGAGTGTGGTGTATTATGTAAGCTTTTTTCCACTGCAATGCTCGGCGTGAACATCAGTGAGGGTCTGAGCGTATTCTGAACGCCAGTCCCTCTGGAAAATCTCCTGCAGTTGGCTCTGAATGGTTTTCTGGCCCTGCCCTACTGCAGAACCCGTCTGATTCACAACAAGCCCAACCCCTGCCGTCTGGGTGAAGTAATTCTCAGACCAGTTGGAAGTTCCTGTAAAGCACAATATAACAATCAGTCATTATAGCAGGATTATTAAACTGACATTTGCTTTATAACAGAACACATATTCACAGCGGTTCAATTGTAAATGTAAACATTGGCTGTTTCTGTTGGCAGGTTTTTCATGATGCAGCGCCAAACTTGCCGTCAGATTGCTGGAATATGGGAAAGCATGCAAGTGAGATCATGCTGTGAAATTTGTACATGTCGAAGGGAAACAGCGAACATACCGATGTAAACAACTCGATCAGTCACCATGTACTTGGCATGGTTAACACGAGCAAACAGGATCCTCTGCTGCTCTCGTGTTGAAGGCACCTCAAAAACTTTCTGCAAATGAAATGATTCAAACATTAAATCACCAGTGATGGCTGGATGACAAAACAATATATGTAGAAGATGTATAGAGCACACAGAAACGTACAGCATGAATATTGCAGCTCAGAGGAGGCTTGTTGAGGACCGATAAAGACTGGAGGAAAACAAACATGGCACCGGGAGAATGACTCCAACAACTGACCAACAGCTTGACCTCGACACCTCTCACACAAGCCGCCTCACGGAGGGCCGAGTCGATGACAGGCCAAAACCTAATGACACCAAAGTCATTCAAACATGTTAAAAACATCACAATAATCTTCCACATGCTTTATAACTAAGTATATGCCAATGTATTGATTTTTTTTAATTACCCACAGTGGTTATGCAGTATTTAAAATACATTGAAATACTTCTATATATATATATATATATATTTTTTTTTTTTTTACATTTATTTGTTTTTACATTTTTATTTCTTACATTTAGTGAATTATTTTACTTTTTTTTGCCCAAAAAGATTTCACATGCTGTTTAAACTAGTTGAATAAAATTCAGTTTTGTGACAGCACACACATATTTTTTTGTTTTCTCCATTTTAAAATGTCTATGTAATTTAATTAATTTTTGATAATGTTTTAGTTATTTTAATACATAAAAAAAAACTGTAAAAAAAATTCTTAAATTAAAAAAGTACAAAAGTAATTTTTTTTCAGCTTTTAGTCTTAACTATAATAACCCTATAATAGCAATCAAATGATAAGGATTACCGAATTGGCTCCGTGAACTGGGACATGGGAAGGTAGTCCATTACAGACACATATATGAATCTCTCAGCATCAGCAATTACTGACAGGATGCTTGAAAGATCGTCAGAACGGCCATATGATGATAAAGCAGGGGGAGAACTCTACAAGAACAGGTCAAACAGTGTCATGTGTCAGTGACTTAAAATCAAAGTCAAGTTTAGAATTAAATGAAAATGAACAAGATGATATAGGCCATATATCCATGCAATGGATTAATTAAAAAGCACTGTTTTTCAGCAGTGAAAAAGGTGGTAATATGACAAAAAGACAAAATTTCACATTAAATGAAAAATAAACACATGGAATAAATTAACATCAGCCAGCGCAAAAGCCAGAGAATAAGTGCAAATGTGAAAAGGTTGAATAAAATGATTACAGAACATGCAACTATGATGATTGTGGCAAACAAAAACCAGACCAAACAAATGAGGTCAACTTGTGAGAGAAACACAACTCACAGACAAAAAGACACGTGCAGGGACACCGTTGAATTTAACAGCTAATGGGTACTTAGAACTGGAGAGGGCAGAGAAACGGCCCGGCCAGAAATGAGGAAGAGATCCATTCTTCTGTGCTCCGATGTCCCAGTACACGTCAAATATCCGTGAGGCGTCCTGTGCTAGACAGCTGCAGTCTTCCACAGACACTCCAACCTCTTTCACCTATTAGAAAAACTGGTATTAATGCACATGCATGTATATTTCTAATTAATTATTTAATGGTTAATAACCATTTTGACATTCAAGTCTAATAACTTGCACTGGATAATAAATAAAAAATAAAATAAAACTAATAATAATTAAAGTAAAAAAAGGTTAGTAAATAAAATTAATTTTAAAAATGTGTGAAATAAAAATAAATAATTAAAAAATAGCATTAAAAATAATAATAAAATAAAATTTACAAACTCATTTAAATGTCAAAAGCTGCATGCACACTGACCATGCATATTTGCATGTCAACAGAAACCTTTTGTAAAGTCAGATAATGACGCACAATGATGCTTGATTTAGACGTACCTGGGTGAGGGAACGCCAATCCATGTTTGCGCTCCCTAAATACATGTGTTTCTTATCCACAACCCATAGTTTGGTGTGCAAAATGCCTCCAGTGATGCTTTGCAAGTCAACTCCCCTGACCTCAGCCCCTGAGAGAAAGCACAAAGAAAGCTAAAGGCAAAAAGCTGCATAACATCCATTCCAAACCATTCACCACTCACATTTTCACACGCTGCACATGCAATAGATTGAGTACCTGTTGCTACCAGTTCATCTGTGTCTGCAATGTATGACTGAGGGGCGTTTACAGCGATCTTCAGCTTCACTCCTTTTGGTTCCAGCTGCTTCAGTTGGTTAAACACTTTTTTGCCCTATAGAAAAGATAATAAATGAAAGACCTTCTCATATAATCAGAATAAAGGGAATTCTGTCGTTATTTAGTCAAATTTAAGAAAAGGTAAAACTAGTATGAATTTGTTCTTCTGCTGTTCTTAAAAGAAGATTTTGAAAAAAGTTTTTAATCAGGCGGTTTTGGTCACCTTTGACTTCTTTAGAAGGAAAAAAATACTATGGAAGTCAATGATGACCTGATTACAAAGCTTTTTAAAATATCTTCCTTTGTGTTCAGCAAACAAAGAAATCCATACAGATTTTGAACTACTGAATGTGAGTAAACAATGACAACATTTTCATTTTGAGGTTAACTATTCCTTTAATATTAGATCATTTGCAGGTGACAAATATCCTAGAGAGCCTTCAAAGTGCGTAAAATGTCCCAACGTACCAGCATAGACGAGGGCTCTGTAAGACCCAAATCTGAATCTCGGAGCGTGAAATAGAAAGCACCAATGTGGACAGAGTGGTTTGCTCTGTTTAGTAGATTATTCCAAGTGTCTGAAATGCTCGGCAGGTGTGGCGAACCGGAAGGGAAGCTGAGGCCCTCAGGGACACTCTCAACAAGAGTAAGCCTGATACGGGGAATTTAGAAACACATTCACATCTCCAACACACCATTTAAATATTTAAAAATATGAAAAGGGCCGGCTTCCTTACCTACAGTCAGCAGTGCATGTGTCTTGAGGCATCCAGAATCTTTCTAACCAGTGCAGCTCCAGCTGTGACATCAGGTGTGACACAGATTTAGGGACTCCATACTGCCAGATGTGTGATGCAAATCCACCCAAAAGGAGGAGAATGGTGGGCAAGAGACAGAAAAGAGAAAAGCTCCTTCCTTTTGTGTGCTAAAACAATTGAAAATCAGTGGCATTACATTAAAGCAATCAAAGAGTTTCTGTTTACTCATGCAACATATGCGTGATAGTGATGAAATGACTATTTTATGGCTGTTTAATTTCACATATCCTCTTCTGTTGAAATTTCTGTTGTGATTTGATGGAGAAACAAATACTTGCCAAGGCAACTAGTCTCGAAGATTTGTATACGTATGCAAATCAATCTGATCAGTCCAGAGAAAAACACTCTGGTCTGTACTGCAGTGTTTTACCTTCTTACATTGTCTAATAAAAATATCTTAGCAAGCGATATGACTCAAAATATTTCTCTTTTGAAAACGTATCTAAATAATGGAAGTTGCATAAAACAACTAAATCAACTAATATGGGTACAAAAATTGTCTTAATTTAAAGGGAAAACAAGATTATTTTTTTCTATTCCATTTTTAAGCAAAAATAAATAAAGATAAAAAAAATATATATATATATTTATATATTTTTTTGTTGTTTAGAAAACAAGACTTTTTTTTTTTTTTTCAAAAATTTTGTTTTTCATGTACTTGTATTTTTTAGGTATTTATACTGGAAATCAAGATGAATACGGAGTAAGATTTTTTTTTTGCGTGATTCATTTTTGTCTATTTTTTATTTTTTTTAATCAATTTTATTGTCCACCAGGAGAAAAGTGTCTGTCTGTTCACTTTCAAAAGTAATAACATGTCTCTCCTCAACAAAACAGTGCTTGATGAAGTTTAATATTTAGGATTAGAGGTGTACTAAAATCCCTAACCCTTAGTATGAACAATAATAGTATGCTTGCTTCAACAAAGTATGAAGTATGGTTCACCTCACCTTGGAGGGCGTACACGTTTTGGTCTTGGGTTGTTTTGTCGTTGTAGTATTGGCAGTTTTGCTTGCCGGTTGCGTTTCTTTAAAGCATTTTTTACTATCTGAAGATTTCTGGATCTTAGCAGTTTCATCTTGATCACGAAGTATGGATCTGTCATCCTTATCTGGAACACATTCCACAGATTTGACTTCATTACCCGTGACACTATTTACTTCAGTCCAATGTGACTGGCCTACACTTTCATTATCAAAGTCGTCTCTCAAAGGATCTTCACAAGCTTTATCAGATGCCTCATTGTGATCAACAGACGAGCATGAGCTGAGATCCTCTACGACGGCATCCTGCGCTGATGTCTGCTCATCTTCTGAGACGGTCTCTCCGCTCGCGGTTTCAAATTCAGAAACGGGCTCAGCGACAAGATCAGAGGTCTCGCAGACATTCCTGAGTGGGGGTCGCTTCAGTGACAAATCAACCTGATCAGAGTCTTTTGTAATCTCAGGCGTTTGATCAAGAGATTGATTTATTTTCGGAGCCAAAAAAGCGGAGGCGTGACCCGAGATATCATCTTGAGAGAGAGCATCAGCGAGGCTTGTGTGTAAACGACCCGATGGGACGGGCAGCGCTGTTTCTCTCCCTGCAGATCCTGACATTTTCACTCTTACAGCCTCTGCAGAGGCAGCTCTCTCTTTTTGGCCCTGCTGGATAGATCCATCCGTCTTCGGCGATGACTCTGCACTCTGGACGGTGACTCGCTTGCGGCCCTGGGAGCTTTGAAAGGTAGGGATGCGGGACAACGGCGGCCTCCCTGTTTTACGGTGCTCCTCTCCATCCTCCTTCCTCTCGAACAATGCTTTCTCATTCTCTTCCTCGCCTATCAAATGTTCTTCTGATCTGAAATGGACATCCTCTGATTCCTATAGCATTAATTAAATGCAAAAACATTATAACTGGTGTATACACACGTAATGTATACGCAATTTATGCAAAACCAGTCTGTAGATAATTAGCAGATAGATAATTAATCTCAATCAAACTGGCTAAAAATAGCTAACAAATACAGCTACTAAAACAATCAATGATGACATGAGTTATCTGTTTTTACAAATAAACTCTTCATATGATAATATATAATAGTAGAGAGTTAATATATATACATAGGGGTAGTTCACATGTCAATGTGTTAAAAAATAACCTCTAACCCTGAAGATAAACTTCTCTTGTGCTATTTAATATCACTCTAAGAATGAAGACACATTTTTCTCATGTTATATGTATGTTACATTTTTGCTATGTCACACCATAGGACAGTTTTATTTGTCAACGACCCGTATATAAATGTATATTGTATTTAAAGGGAAAAGGCTGATAGATAGATAGATAGATAGATAGATAGATAGATAGATAGATAGATAGATACTGTATATTATCTCTATTTCCTTTTTCTCTTAATGTCAGACTGGTTAGCGAGTAAGTAGCAATTACTGGAGGAAATGACTAACAAACCTTCAGAGAGGTCAGGAGAGCCTGTGTAGGTCAAACTGCATTGTTTAAACGCAAAAGAAAACTCTCGTAACCTTTTTTTTAACTAAGCCAGCAGGTTTGAGCGATAAGTTAGCAAGCAGCTATACTCACCATGACGACAGCGGAGAACTGCCTTTAATTTATCCGTAACGACTAATTATTTGTACGATAAAAGTGTGTAAACACGCCGCCTGACGAACTGTACGAGGAGATAAAGTTGTTGTCGGTCCAGTTGAGTACAATGAGGTTTGTGAGGGCGATGCTGTCTCTGTCTGCGACGTGGCTGCAGAACTACAGCACACAGTGCGGTATAATGAGAGAGAGAGAGAGGGACAGAGAGAGAGGGAGGAAAAAGTGAGGAAGAAGAACCTCGCCTACTAACGCGCTAGGAGTTACATTACAAAGCACCTCTGACTCACAGCCTGTGCATCTGTCCGCACTGCTGCGAAACATAACACACAACAAAGTTATGATGAGCTCATCTGTTACAGTGGAGTAGCGTTACCTATACTTTAGTTATTTGAACTAGAACGTTCAATTTTTTAACTAGCGCTAATTCATCAGTTTACAGGTATAAGAGATGATGACAAATAGAAATTAAAGCTGACGTGACGGTTATTGATGGGGTAAAATTGAACTAACCGCCGTTTCCTGTTCTCAGTACAGCGCGGTAAAGCAATGGGCGGGTTTAGTTTTTCATGATAGGTCTGTTTCCTGCAAGACTTTAAACCACGCCCGAAGCATTATAAACCCCGCCCACACCGCTTGCAGAACACGCCCACAAAGCACGCCCATTAGATCAAACTAAACGTTTTCGAAATGACGGAACTCTCTATGTTCCTCTTTCTGCTTATTTACAAACGACACAAATGTAAAAAATCTTCTGTACTGCTAAAAGTTCAGTTAGGAAGTTATGAAGCGAGTGGTGGGCGTGGTCTCGCCGGAGGAGGAAGCTGCCTTTTTGTTTACGTTTTCTTTACCGGCATACACCGCTAGATGTCGCAACACAGCGATGAGTTGATGTGATAACGCAGCGCATAAACACGAACGGGGCTTCAGTGATGAAGGAAAGGATTTATCGGATTTGTTACGTCGATTACATTATCTTAGTCTTTTGTAAGGTAACGTTCAATTAAGTAATGTTTAAAGCATTTTATAAAAATGTGTGTCGCGTATTCATATCAAAACCGATCCGACCTGTGAACTAACGTCACCAAATCTACTTTAAACTCAATCTAGCAACGTTACGTTAGCCACTCAGCTAGCTGCTTTAGATCAGTTTAAAGTCAGGTTAATACAAACGTTTGACTGTTGATAAAAAAGTGTTATTAGTGCGGTACAGTCTACAAGTTATCCGGTAGATGAACAACAGGTCTAACGAATAAACAAACACCGCGGCTGTCAAAATCAGTTACAGTTACAATAAACGACCGGTTTCAGACAAAATATGCGTTTGTTTGTGATTAGGAAGATCGATTATAGATATCAGTGTTGAGTTGTTGTTATGTAAACTTGGCTGTGTTTACTTTTGCTCCGTTTAATACTTTCATTTTTTACTTTGCAGGCGCACACCACTGAGAAATGACTTCTGTTTGTTTTTTCTTTGTCGTGTACTTTGATCTTGGCTTCATCATATATAACCGAGTATTATACTCAGACTGATGATAAACATAAGTTTTTCGTTTTTGTTAATATGATTAATTTTGACATTTTGCACCATTTTTGTTTGCTTTTCTATTATTAAATCTTATTTAAATTATAATTATATTATTTTAATCTTTTTTTTTTTTTACATCCATCATCATAATGCACGCTCCAGTCCCACCTTCCCCCATGAAACCAGCCGTGGCCCCTTCAGTAGAGCTGGGTGTCACGGTTCTTTACACTTGTCTTTATGGGGGTCTGTTTTTAGTCGTATACATTCAGCTTTGGCTGCTGTTACTCTACCGGCATAAGCGATGGAGTTACCAGAGTATTTTTCTTTTTCTTTGCCTGTTCTGGGCAGCGCTTCGGACAACGCTCTTTTCCTTTTATTTTCGTAATGCCCTTCAGGCCAACCACCTGCCCACACCAGTCTACTGGCTCCTTTACTGCTTCCCAGTGTGCCTACAGTTCTTTACACTGAGTCTTTTTAACATTTACTTCACTCAGGTAAGACCCGTTCTAAAGAAAGCTCATAGCATAGCTGAGAGAAATCAATCCACTTCCTAATAACTTTGTTTCGTTTTGACAGGAGTTGCTCAAAGTTAGAAACGTGTTTAACGTCGAGCCCAGGAAAGGATTGTGAGTGGATTTCCATACTAGCTTGTTATTAGATATCATCTGATTATGTGTTTAATGAGACCTTTGATTTCCAGACGGGCGGCTCGGTGCGTGTATGTCACAATGAGCGTCATCTTCCTGTGCGTCAATATGGTTTGCGCAAGCCTCGGACAGCATGGCACTTCCGCTGGAGCTGAAGACGATACTTGGAGGCTGGTTCTAGTTCGGGTTCTGGTTAATGACCTACTGTTCATTCTGGAAGCCGTGTGTCTGGCCACGTCTCTGCTCCTCTTAACTAGATCCTCTCCTCCTACCACCCCTTATCTACGCAGCAAGGTACACACTTTGCAAGTGCTTAAAGAAATAGCATCCAGTCCTTTAAACTGCTGCAGTGAATGGGTGCCGTCAGAATGAGAGTCTGTACAGCTGATAAAAGCACCAAAAAGGTTATTTGCAGGTATTTATGTGGTCTGCTTGCAGGGGTTTTGTCGGACTGCGGTTCTGGGAGCAAGTGTCATCTTGCTCTTCTCTAGCAGGGCATGCTACAATCTTGCCGTGCTGTTTTTGTCTCAGAATCAAAAAGTCGAGGCCTTTGACTTCGACTGGTACAACATCTCTGATCAGGTGGGCAGATGCACTACATTGGTTGCTGATGAAAAGTAGTTACTGTCACTGGTCGGTTTGTGATGTTCGGTGTTGTTTTCAAAGGCTGACCTTCAGAGTGAGCTTGGAGACAGAGGCTACATTATCTTCGGAGCTGTTCTCTTCATTTGGGAGCTGCTTCCCACCAGCCTGCTCATTCTCATCTTCAGAGTTCGCCAGCCTCCTCAAGAAAAGGTCTGCTGAACTTTCACGGTTATTGCATGCAATTTAAGTTTGTCAGTGCACTACTGTTCAGACATTTTGGGTCAGTTTTTTAAAGAAATTAATACTTTTATTTGATTAAAAATGTGTTAAATGTATCAAGTTGATATAGCTACAAAATAGTATTTTAAATAAATCAGTTTTTTAAGAAATGAATACTTTTATTTGATCAAGAAATATTTCTATTTGAAATAAATGATACAATATTTTAAATAAAATAGCTTTTTAAGAAATGAATACTTTTATTTGATCAAGAAATATTTCTATTTGAAATAAATTGTAAAATTTTTTAAATAAATTAACTTTTTAGGAAATTACAGTTTTATTTGATCAATAAATATTTCTATTTTAAATAAATGATGAAATATTTTAAGTAAATTAGCTTTTTAAGAAATGAATTTTAATTTGATCAAGAAATATTTATATTTTAAATAAATTAGCTTTTTAAGAAATAAGGACTTTTATTTGATCAAGAACGTGTTAAATGTGTTAAGTGTTATATAGAAACAAAAATAATATTTTACCTAAATTCGTTTTTAAAGAAATACAATTTTATTTGATCAATAAATATTTATCATATTTTAACTAAATTATATAATATAGTATTTTAAATAAATTAGTTTAAGAAATTAATACTTTTATTTTATCAAGAAATATTTATAATATTTTAAATGAAAGAAATTCAAGTACTTTTATTTGATCAAGAATGTGTTAAATGATGAGTTTTAATATAGTTACAATATAGTTAGATGGTGTAATGATGCTAAAAAAACTTTACATTAAAAAATGTGCCTATATATTTAAATATTACAATTTTTAACAGTAATATTTTACAATATTTAACTTTATTTGGGATCAAAATAAAGTCTTGGTGAGCAAAAGAAATGCAAAGTCTTGAATGGTCTTTTGCTTTTAAGTCAGTGATGAAATATACTCAAGGTTATGAAATGTTTTTTTGTCAAATGTATTAATAAATGGTATTCATGCTGGTTCCCTGTTTTTGATTTAATGCTTTAAAATAATTGAATCCCCACAAGTACATCAAAATGAATTTTATGTAACTGCATCACTGAGCTGCTTCCTTTGCTTCAGAACTGCAGCCCAGCGGTGTGCAACACGCGAGGCTCGCGCTCGTATTTCTTTGACGATCCTCGTGGCATGGATGACGACACGGCTTCTCTCTGGAGTCACAGTATCAATCCTCATAGCAGGTAATCAGATATTTACAGATATTTATGGTCAGTTATGATGCAGATTAAACCAAAACTCTGCACCCACAGCTGGTTTGGATCCAGTGAGACGACTCCACTCCTCTTCAACCGGACTCAGCAGAGCAACCAGCACCACTCTCTTTACTCCACTCCACAGACCTGACCATGATCAAAGCTGCAGAGATCTCCTCTGACCTTCTCAGGCTATAGTACAGCATTACCTCTCCCTGTTGATTAGCTCAATAGGTTCATTTGCACTAATATTCATCAGAAGCTTCTGTACTTCTGAAGTTGCACCTTGACTTTTTAAAGCAGACCACAATAGACCAGATGCTTGTGATGAAAAAGGGACCAGTTAATGATTTTCTTTAAGGAGTAAAGGAACACGGTGTCCTTGACATGTATTAACAGATGCAGTTTTTGTGTGGGATGATGACCTTCCATTTTAAATGGCATAAGAAAGCAGTAATTTTGTTACTAACTGTGTGCTGATATTTGAAAATGTATTTTAATTTTAAAAAAAAAGAATTTTGGCGTGTTCAGAATTTTTGAAAATTCACAAAGATTATTTGTAAAAATGCATTTCACTGTATATAAAACAAATTTACCATCTAGACATAAAAACCTAATCCAATTTTTTTTTTAAAAGTACATAAAAATAAGGATTTATTTTTTTAATTTTCAGTTTTGGTGAGAATGATATTGCTCACCAGGGATGCATCATTTAAAAATGAAGTAAAAACAATATTGTGAAATATTATTATTTATTCCTGTGATCACTCCTCCAGTCACATTTCTGTTGAGAAATCTAAAGAACACTCTTTATTTGAAATATGAATCTTTTGTAACATTAATAAAAAAAAAAATAAGTATACTGACCCCAACACTTTGAGCTGTTGTGTATAGTTGATAAACTCACTAGATACAGTGTCTGTTTGGAACGATTTATTGTGCAGTATTTACAGATCCTCCTATTAAAACACTTTATACATTATGTACAGCAAGTTAATTTAGATTTTTTGGTTTATGGATATCTTTTAACCAAAACCAAAGTTGATCTAAGAAAAAAAATCTATGATGTAACACTAGAAATAATGAAAATACACAAAGAATGGGAAAACATCAAATTTTAAGGGCACACAAGAAATCACCAGACCGTGTTCCTCTGAGAGACAGAAATCACATTCAGAGAAGAAAGTCTCACCAGTACTCCAATCAGACGTCACGGCAGTCTTTCAAGGTGCAAGGCTTTTTATCCTTTCCATATTCACGCATGGTCTCCCATGATAACTTCCGTACACAAACCCTCCACGCAGCGGGAAGAGCCTTGATGTGCCCCATTTGAATTAACATCTAAGAACTTTCCTCAAATGATCTGACATCCACATGCCAAGTGCCCAAGAGTCCGTGAGAAGCATTTCTACAGTCAGAAGTCAAGTCACCATTTAAATAGATCACGTCATCAGTGGTCAGGAGTGTTCTCCAGAGCGGTCTCCAGTTTGCGCAGGCGACGTCGTCTCAACTCGGCGGCATTCGGCTCACCATCATCCTCACCTTCATCTTCCTCCTTCCTGTCTTTCTCCACTCCTGTGGTTGAGTCTGGTGGAGAAAAGCCTGTAGCTCCATTTACAGATCCATCTAAGAGCGGGAGAATACAGTGTCACTGTCTGCTGTATGCTATTTGTGAAATCTCTATTATTAGGGAAAGTAGCTTTAGTAACGGAAGGTATGCACACACGTATTAGCCTAGTGATTTGAGAAGTTGTGGCATCACTCCACTCACCGCTCTGAGCCTCGTTCTCCTGACTGGGAGTTTCTGTGTTTCCCGCAGAGGAAGAGGACTCTGCGTTCACTGATGCACTCGTCTCACCAGCGTTGCTTTCTGACCTTGGAGGACTAAACAGAAAGTGAAAAACAATGCAGAAAACAAGGGGATTTCAGAAGTAAGAACTGGATGTGCCACTTTTTAAATCACACATCAGGCCATGTTTGCATACCTTAACGTAGCCACCGTGCTGAGGTAGTGGTGAATGTTGAGCATAGCGGCATCCAGCAGCGTGTGGATGTTTTGAAGGCACTGCAACCTGGCTTCCAAACCTCGCCTGCCTTCCTGCTCCAGCTCTCTGAGCTCCGCCTCTGACATGGTGGACAGAGTCGATGGAGGCGGCGGCATGGAGGACACTAACAAACACAGGAGTCACAGATTACTCAAATACATCAATTACATTTAGTGTTGTCAAATGATTAAATCGTATACAAAATAGGTTTTTGTTTGCATGATATGCGTGAGTGATCTATATTATAAATACATACATTTAATATATAAACACAATGCATCTTACTGCAAAATATAGATGTGTGTGTGTATTTATATATGGGTCAAAGACGAAAGGGTTTAAGCATAAATTGGGGGGTTTTTCGCCCAAAATTAAGTTTTGAGTTTGTTTCATTTAATTTAGTTTTTGTTTTTCTGAGATAATAAATATGACACATTTTTGCTTGATTTACAGAGAACAATCCCTAAAATGTCATTCAGTGTAATGTTTTCTGAGGCTTATTTACAACAAAAATCAATTTATGACACATTAAAAGACGAATTACTTTAACCTCAAATACTAATTAGGTGTAATTTGACATTTTTTAAATGTGCTGCTATCCTAGGTTTTACCCATTTGTCAGTAAGAATTCTTTACTGATTTAAAACAGTTAAATTTAATACGCTCCCTTATTCTTTTATATATTTTAATATGTACAAGTGAGAATAAGCATGTTATTTGAATTTTTAAGTAAATATTGTGTTACACTGAATGTCAGTATAACATTATTTCAACATTTTATTCAAAAACTAATCTAAAACCTTAAAAGTAGACACTTTACTTACATTTAATGTGCTTTCTATTTACATCAAATCTCTTTTGTACATTTATTTTGATCCGGACATCTAGACGTCTTTGACCCACATACATAATAACTATACGCTCACATATATTATGTAAACAACAACATATTCTGAATGCAATTAAATCGTGATTAATCGTTTGACAGCTATTATTATAATGCTGCAATGTGACCGCTCTGACATACTGAAGGGTGGAGGTGGCGGCATCGGCAGCCATGGAGCTGATGGGAAAGGTGGAGGCATGGAGAAGGGGAATCCTGGCATTGCTCCGGAAGCAGCAGAGGCACTGTCTGCATTCGGCTGGGTCGAGCTGCTGGCTCCTGACTCTACAAAACACCATATGATGAGAATCATGGGTATTCCTGGTTTTCATAGTGAGGCAGAAGAGATGAGAGCCGCTGACCTGCTCCCTGTGTTGCAGCGGTGCTGGTCTGTGGAGCGTCAGGAGCCGCCTGTGCACCTGGAGCGGCAGGCGGAGCGCCTGGGAAGGGACCCCAAAAGGGAAACAGACCCGGAGGAAACTGAGGCATCATACCTGGAGCGACTGCACAGAAATGGAAGCATGGTTTACGGCGGAAAAAGAGACACATATCAGCAGCTTTGATCGGCATGTCCTTGGTGTTTTTACCATTCACGGGTGGAGGTACGGGGGCATTAGCAGGAGCAGCAGGGGCAGGTGCTTGCGCAGGAGCTGGGGCTGGAGTCTGGTTTGGCTGGGACGCTCGGAGGACATCCATACGACAGGTCGGACACGTCTGCTGTCTTTGAAACCATGAGCGAAGGCAACTACAGCGAGAGGAACAAACTATTCAGAATATGCCTGCAGAGGTAAACACCAAAAATACATAAACAGTGGAAGGGAACCTTGAGTGAAAGATGTGGTTGCAAGGCAGTTTCTTGGCTCCAGTCACCATCTCTTCTCTGCAAATGATGCACACGTTGTCGGTGGTTTGCAAGTCTTCAGGGGTGGCATCTGGGTAGCTGTAACAAAGCACGGCAGATACTGATAAATGACTGAAAAGTACAATTCCTCTTAAAAAAAAAAAAATAGAAAAGACTACAAATATTAAACACTGCCCAATATTAAGAATCATACAATGCACAATAAAATAAATACGATTTTGGTAGCACTTTATTTTAAGGTGTCCTTGTTACATGTACTTGCTATTATAGTAACAATTATGCAAAATTACATGCAAGTAACCCTAAACCAAACTCTAATCATATAGTAAATACATATAGTTATTTATTATGACGTAGTACTTAAATATATATCATTATGACACTGTAACAAGGACACCTTAAGTGTAACCACATTTTTTCTAAACAAATGTAAACTGAAAAAAAAGAAAGAAATGAATACTAAAAATATTACACTGCATTGTTAATAACAAAAGTGGAGAATTCAAAACAATAACACTTGCATGTATTTGAGATTATTTCAGAGATACAGAGCATTTTTTTTTTTTAACTGTAAAAACAAATGATTAAATACTGAAAACATGACTATATTTAACAGCATTAAATGCACAAAAATAAATAAGTACAACTAAAAAATTACTAAAACTATAAAGATATTTAAAATGATTTTAGAGAGATACTCACAGGGTATTCATATTACGAATGGCCCGTCGAGACATGATGGCGTCTGTTACTGCCTTCTTGAATTGCCTGAAAAGACAAAAGTATAAGACAAACTGTTCTAATTGTTGACAAAGCACACCAGCTTAGCTGGAACCTGGTGATCTATCACTCACCTCATTGCGAGATACATGGGTCGAATGGCAAACAGAGGGAAGGTGTGCACTTTGATCATTATCGTCATGAATGCCATATACAAAAGCACCTTGATGAAACCTGAAGGATAAATGTAACATCTGTCAATTTGTGAATGGGTCATTTAAAACATGAGCATCCAAGCTGTGGCCCTCTAGGATCTACCTGTAAAGAGCTCTGTGTACAGCATATACACGGCCTTATTGTCCCACGGATTCTCACTCTGCAGATCGATCGTGTGTAAGGTGTACTTGATGAAGGTGGTGAGGATCATAGTCATCAGAATCGCATACTGGAAGACAAGCAGAAAGCATCTGCAGCCATTCATATTTTAAAAACACTTGTGGTATAAAATATGTCCTGATTTCTACACCGCTCAGCTGCTAACAAGGCAACAAGTTACGGGACATCTGATAAGGTTTAGGTCAATAGTCCTTTCATTAAATGACATTTATTATGCAGGATCTCTCTTGAAATAAAAGTGAACCCTTAATGTTGCTCACCTCAAATCCAAAAACCAGCTGCACTGAAGCTCCTCTTGTTATGATGCTGTGACACGCATGGTTGACAAACAGAAAGTCCAACACTGCCAGCAACACCATTAGAGCTGCACCAGAGAGACAAGAACATTAGTGACACGCTCACAAAGTGATGCAATAACCACAACGATGAGTGCAAATAAGGCAGTCTAATGCCATTAAATTTAAGATACAGGTGCAGCCTAGAAATTTGCATGAGGCAGTAAAGTAGTTTCATATATAAAAGGGAAGTAAGAGATAAATTTGGTGCTGCAGAACACAGACTGAAGCAAATCCAGTGATAAATTACTCACAGAGAACTCTGAAGTGGAAGACCCACGAGATATTTGGACTCCTTTCCATCTAAAAGTAAATTAAATGCATTGATTAAAAAAAAAAAAAAAT
>JAUCNO010001076.1:1319030-1329502 GCA_032353835.1 Enteromius viviparus
TAACTCAATTACTTTTTGGCAGAAGTAATTTGTAACTGTAACTAATTACTTTTTTAACGTAATATGACAACACTGATGCTGGGAGGTACACAGTAAGGATAAAATAAAAGGTTTGTAAAAATCTTCTGATAGGATAAGGGTGAGAAATTTGGGAGAATGTGAAATAGCCAGAGATACACACAGATACTATAGTGAAAAACACAGTTAGACAGAAAGAGGGACTGAAAGAGATATATTCTCTATATCCACTTGAGTTTAATAGTGTGTGCACATTTACACTATGGATTATCAAGTTAGTATAAGAATGAAGCAGTAAAGGAATGCGCCAGGGAGGTCATACATGAGAGTAACACAGCACCTCCATATGAACCTCCTCCTGTGGCTGCTGTCTCTGATGACTCACGATCTCAGCCCATCTTTAATGCCACTGTGAAGAACAGACACACAGGAGCGAGAGATAAAGCACAAGATCCTGCAATCAGCCCGAGACTGCGCGTTACAAAGAGCTTCTTCTCTCTTGCGTTTCCTGCGGCACCTCTGGAGTTCAGCAGACTAAGCGCTCCTCTCTCTTCTGCACACGATAAAAGTTTCTCAGCAGAACTAGAAAGGACACGGGTCGGGAAGAGATTCAGCTGACAAACTGCACACAGGCCTCGAAGCGAACAGACCAAAATAAGCTCCACAGGCACAAACGAGAAACAACAGCCCCGCAATACAAAGAGGAAAGACAGAGAGAGATCTGCTTTCTTTCAGCTGTCACTCAGATTGTCGCTGAATCATGCCAGCTCGACATGAAAGCTCTGAATTCTGTCAGGATTCTGCTGCTTTTCTGCCTGAGCATTTGTTAACTTTTTTAACCTGTTGAGGTGCGAGTAATGCCGACAGACGTGGGTCTCGCTGACTGCTTTTCTTTTTGTCTGAGTCTTGAGAAGTGTGTCTACATCATTTCCTCTAGGGCTCCAATGATTGAATGACTGAAATAAAACACACACACACACACACACACACACACACAGTTAAACGGATTTTGGTAAAGTACCAATTAGATCTGTCACCCGGTTCTTATAATCTACTAACAGAAAATCGTTTTGTGGTACTTACTATGAAGGCTGTATATATATTACATTACACACTGTATTGTATTATCATAAATACATAAAATAAAGATTATTGGAGTACATTTGGAAAATATGATTTCAGTCTTTCAACTTCATATTTATTGCAATGTGTTACTTAAGATTTTGGTTAGGTTTATTAATTAACATTAATTAACATGAGCAAAGAACGAACAATACCTCTACAGCATTTATTAATCTTAGTTAAAATGCATTATTAAAATCACAAGTTTTGTTTTTTAACATCAGTTGCACTATGAACTGTGTTTTTATTAACTGACACTAATAAAGAGTCTAATAAATGTAGTGTTCATTGTTCGTTTGTGTTAATTAATACATTAACTAATGTTGTGAAGTGTTTACAATGTTTCTTTGTTTAATTAAATTGTTGTTTTTACACTTCTTTTTTTAAGTATTTAAAAATATAAATAAGCATGCAAGCAGCAGATCATATTTATATGGGTTTCAAATAATATTGTAGAGTTATTGCTGTATTGGGAGGATTGCATGTGACTGGTTTTATACACGCACACTTGCCGCTGTGACATATATCAGACTGAGGATCAAATACAAGAGTCCTATGAGCGACAGATGGCTTCTCAGTCAGTCAACATCAATCAGTCATGCAATCAATAAAAATGACTAGGCTGTCTGTGTTTTTTTTTTCCCGGGGATAAAATAAACTACTTTATCGTGCAGCCCCTCCCTGTCTGTACCAGGTTTAACAGATCAATATCCTACATTTTAGATGTAGCATTTAGTTTTGTTTAGAATTATTTGTGCTCTTACCGTGAAGCAGCATTAAAAAAAAAAGTCCTTAAGCTTTTCATTTTCTGGCTACCTTTCTCTTCCCATATATCTGCACTGTTTACACTCTTTCTCTGTCTCTTTCTATTGCTCTTTTTCTCTCTCAGCCATGAATCTGTTGGGGCTGAACTGGCAGCTGAAACCTGTGGTTGGTCCCATGTTGAACAACGGCTTGGGTGCCGGGCTGCCCAGCAACAGTGACGTAGCAACAGCGCCCTCTGGAGGCAGAGGTGAGCAGCACAGCCTCACAGCACGCTGCAATCCCGCACGCGCTTTTCGATAAGAAGGATGTCAGGATTGTAACAGAATAACACAAAGGAGGGGGGAAAAAAAACTATAAACTACATTCCGAAAAAAAATCCGTTGTGCTGAAACCTCCACTGCCCTGTATATCAATTTGTTTCCAGCTTGTACTCATTTTGATTTGTGTTTAGTAATTTGCTTCTCTGTCGCACACCGAGGTCCCATCATGACAGCACATTTATGCCCACACACACTTCTCTGCCTGCTTCCACGATCGACAAGGGACATTATTCTCTGGGCTTCATTTCTTTAGCCGTCTGACAAGTCATAAGAAACCAAGTAACCATGTGATTAGGTAGAGCAGCAAGGCATTGTGGGCCAGTGGTGAACGGGAGGTGATTATTTTTCAAAAAAAATGTGTGTGAAACAGTATGTGTTACGCAACAAGAAACATGTCATAAGGCTTTTCACACTGTGCTACCTAACCCTGGGTTATCATCGTTCCAAATCCCTCTTTTAACCCTATGTAAAAGAAGGTTTTACTTATGTTGCATGGGTTGCAGTGCAGATGCTACGAGCTGCTTTTTGTCTACATTCTCTGTATTTGCATGCTTTTTGACAATCACAGAAACACTGGTTTACGTGGCAAAAACATTGGAATATGCATTAGTGACCGTTTTATTCTCATCTTTATAGTTCAAAACTAAATATATAAAAGCAATATATAATATGAGGATGTGCTACAAGTGCATTTATGTAAATAGGTAGCATGCCGCAGTCGTCTAAGAAGCTGACACCTTAAATATGGAAATAAGATGTTAACCTGTGGTATGTACGGTTTGAAACTTCAGCTCAAGATTAATTCTTAACCCCAGGTTTATAAGTAGTGTGAAACATGAAGCAAGACAACCCAGGATTCATTTTATCTGTGAGTTCAGAATGACCTGTTTCATGTATTATAAGCCCTGGTACACCTTTAGTAGTGCCTCTATGCACATTTAATTCAGTCAATGCAATTTTGCATTTTTAATCCAATTTACTGCGCATTGCAAATATGGGATGCTGTATTCTGCACACTGTAGGCTACTACAGTCCCGTCTTTACTGCAAATGTTGCCAAGAGAACTTGTTTATCCAGATACTAGATGCATAACAATTGTGTATGATAGTAATCCTACACATATATTAGCAAATATTCTACTGATAATCCAGATTTTTTTCAACAAGATTGCAACAAAAACTCATATACTTTCATCCTTGCAAACCCTTGGCTGCTCACCCCTTTCTTTTTCTCCAGCTCTCTGTCTCTCTCTGGATGTCTGTGTCTTGATCTCACATGCTCACAGATTCACAGGAAGTGTCCTAGAAAACACCACATCACCTCTGTTTGAAGGACAACACAGTCTGTTCTCTCTCTCTCTCTCTCTCTCTCTCTCTCTCTTTACAGCAGTCAGGGACTAGTCATTTCTGAACACACTTTTACAAAACCTAGCAGCAGAGGCAGCATTTTATGTCATCAGGCAGGCTACTTAATATGCAGAACTTTGAGCAAATTCTGCGTCATACAACTTTCACGAAATACCAGCCCTAGGATGCATTGCAAGAAGCTCGGTGAAACATTAATGCTGCCTTCGCAATTATTGTTAATAGGAATTTCCTAATCAGAAACTATATATTGATTGCTGCTGTCAATGGTATTCTTTATTCATTCAACAGCTGTCCACAGCTGTCCAAACATTTGCTAGTTTTGTGTAGTTTGCTTAATACTGTTATCATGCTCCAATGAAATCAAAATCAAGTCAAGTTTTTCGTGCAAAGCTCAGTTTGTTTGGCACACAGAGTTGCCTACATGTTTCCCTAATTAGTAAGAGAAGGATGTTAGGATGCTGACTTAGGAGGCTGTTTACTCCTCTTTAAAACCGAGTAAACATATTTCCACACTGTTTTCCTTAACTCTCTCCTCAGTGCTATGTAAACATATCTAACTGTGATTACATATAGATTGTGGCGTAATAGTTTGGTGTGTTTTTGTGTGAGTGTGCAGGTAACAGTGAGGCTGTGAGCTTTGAAACAGCTCTTCATCTCAAGTGTTTCAATCTGAACTCAGCATGTCGGTGTCAATTCCATCCATACAAATATGACTTTTCTTTCCCTCTCTCCCTGTCGCTCTCACTTTCGTTTCGCATGCAGACATAATGTATTCCACCTAAGAGTGAGATTTCATTAATCATACACAGACAAAGCTACAATACGGCTATGAGGCAGATGTTGCTGGTTGCTCTGTTTAGCGTTAGCGCCACATATAATAAGTCTTGTGGTGTGCCATGTCTGGTGGAGGTTGTTGTTGTTTTTTCTGTCTCTCTCATCCTCTGCTGCGTCTTTGTGTATAGCTGTTATCCTACCTTATTGTCTGGCGTATTGTGTTGAGATGCTCTTATCTGGGCTTCTGCGGGATGATTTGATGCTCTGGTCTGATCTGTGAAATGATTTGTGTGTGCTTCTGCCTGCTGGCTACATTAGCTTATGATTGGCCTCTCTGCACTCGGCTGGATTCTGTTACGGTACTTGATGCTGTGCTTAGACACTCAGATTCAGATGTCCTTTATCTCCACGATAGCTCTGATCCAAAACATACAGTAGTGAGCTGCCTCTGTAGGGACCTGTGTTTGTGTGTGTGTGTGTCTTCTAATTCATTACAATTCTCGTTATATTCTGTTTTTGAACTATGTCTCTTATACTCACTAAGGATATATTCATGTTTTTTAATAAATATTTTTTACATTTTCCTGCTATGGAAAAGTAATTTTCAGCAGTCGTTACTCTAGTCTTTTTAGTGTCATGTGATCTTTTGGAAATAATTCTAATACTCAAGAAACATTTTTTATGAGTGTTTAAAATAGTTGTGCTGCCTAATGTTTTACAGAAGCCACAATACATTTTGTTTCAGGTTCATTTGATAACTATAAACTTTAAATGAACAGATTAATGTAAGTTTAAGTAACGTATGCAACATCATAAATACGTTTACTGTCACTTTTGATCATTTGTCATAACTAAAAGGATTTTTGAATTTATTTGAATTATTTATATAATTACAAAATGCTGATGTGGTGTTTAAAAGAGCAACATAGATTGTATTATGTCATGTAATTCTAAGAATAACTTAATTTTGCTGCTTAAACATCAAAATGTGCTAAATATAATGTGATTGTGAGTATAATTACTGGAAATTAAGCTAAATAAAGCTTAATAAATAAAATATACATGCATTTATTCAGCATTTATATTATAATTGTAAGTTTTGGATGCAACTGTAGTAGTAGTCACTTAGTATATTCAGTTCCCTTAAGTAATAGATAATTGTTACCTAAGAAGGTAGCTGTCTGTGTAGTCAGCAAGGCGGTACAGTATGTTTTGGAAGAGAGCTATTGTGTTTTGTTGTGAAATAAAAGTGGACTATTGCTTCAGCCATGGCCGCAGACTCATTTTTCCTTCCATAAGGAAATTCTCATCCGTCCGGCCTCTCGCTCTCTTTTTTTTTCTTTAGATCTATTTCTCTGTTCTGTATTAATGAGGGGGGCTATTTCATCTCCTGTTGCCGCTGCTCCGTCCTGATTGTGTTTTCATTGTTCTTTATTTCCTCACCATTTTTCACAGGTTTTCTCTGTCAGGGCTGCAGTCTCCAGTGTAGATCTGACCTGATTATAGGGGAGCTGTTTTCGTGTGTGTGTGTGTGAGAACATCACAACCGTAGGGACAGAGGGAATCTGTTGCACGCAACCTCCATTTACACTCGGCCATGGCCGCTAGCTACGAGCAAGAGATAGAGAGAATAAAAGATAGAGGGAGAGGGAAAGACAGAGAGGGAGAGAGCAACCATGGATTTTCCATTAAATGAAAAGTGGATAACAGCTTGTGTGATTATGTTGGTAAACAGGATGGTGGTGTTGACATGCGGTATGAGCCAAAGCCTGAGGGTGGAGAATACACGAACTCTCACTATAGAAGAGATCTCTCTGTCAGCCTGAGAGTCCACAAACACCAGAGTCAGAAAAAAGAGGTGGAGAGGAAGTGAAGTAGAGGATAAGTGAAAAATCAACAGGTTTTACTTTTAGAAATAGGTTCCTCGTAGCACCCTAAAGAAACAAAGAGCATGCAAGGACCCACTAACATTGTAGAATATATATATATATATATATATATACACACACACACACACACCTGTTGAAATGTATGGAGTCAGTAAGAAGCAAACACACATTAAAGGGTTAGTTTACCCCAAAATTAACTGATCACCCGTCGTGCCAAACCCATAAGACCTTCTTTTATCTTCTGAACACAAATTAAGATATTCTTGATGATATCAGAGAGCCATCTATCCCTCCATAGACAGAAAATACAACTGATCCCAGATCCAGAAACGTAGTAAAAACACTGGTAAAACAGTCTGTGTGACATCAGTGGCTCAACTTGGTAGAATAATAGAGTAAATTATGTTATTTTTGTTTTCTTTGTGCAAAAAAAGTATTCTGTTAGCATCGCAAAACTTACGTTTATCCACTGATGTCACATGGGCTGTTTACCGATGTTTTTACTACGTTTCTGGACTTAGGGTAATTTCAGTTGTGTTCAGTTGTGTCTATGGAGGGCTCTCTAATCTCATCAAACATATCTTAATTTGTCTTCTGAAGATGAACGTAGGTCTTAACTCTTTAAGTTGATCAGACATGAAAGTAAAGATATGTGTTATCTTTTTTAAATGGAGGTTGTTAACAGTGTTTTCGACACTGTTTATAATAATTGTGAACGGCAAAGATTTCTGAAGCATTAAGATGAGAATTCAGCTTTGCATCACAGAAATAAATGTCTTTATTTTGAGTTAATAGTATTCAGAAGTACTGTATTTTACTGTATTTGTTTATTTAAAAAAATCCAGCAGTAAAAAATGTATTAAGAGTAGAATTAAGATGTTAAGAACATACCCCAAACTCAGTAGATGACTCCAAATTAAAAATAAAGAAAATAATAATAATAATCGACTGTCATCCTAGATTTCTTTCAGTGAATAAACTATTTCACTCTGAAATGCATCACATCATAAAAGTAAAATGCTTTATGAACACTGTTTGATGTCGACATTAAAGTTGTAGTTCGAAAAAAACAAATCATAGATCACACTTTAAGATTTAACAAATTCTAATAAAGCTCAGCTCAGAGAAGTGACCATTAACTTTACATCTTTATAAGTTAGAAAAAAAAACCAGTCTCAGATATTTAACAAAGAAGCCTCTGTTCCCTGGCTCTCTGCTGTTTATTGTGATGCACTCTCAGCTTTCTTTGCGTTGTTTGGGTACAGCAAGGTTATGGGCAAAAAAAAAAATCAGGAAGTAGCATTTGTGTTTTTCAGTTCCCATCAGATAAGTGTCTTCCTGAGAGAAAACACATTTCTGCCATTTCCTTTTGTTTTCTGTTTTCAAAGCGGCTACCCCTGAATCTATAAACAAGGGGCAGTTGCGGCACAGCCGAGGTGAGAGATTGATTTTTGTTTTATGCCTTCCTCTCTGTCTCAGGGCCATGGGCCGCTCGCAACAGCAGCATAGATACGGGCAGCCTGGAGGTGGGAAGACGCGTGACCCAGGAGGTGCCGCCGGGGGTGTTCTGGAGATCCCTGATGCACCTCAGCCAGCCTCAGTTCCTCAAGTTCAACATCTCCTTGGGCAAGGATGCACTGTTCGGGGTTTACATTCGCAAAGGGCTGCCGCCATCCCATGCACAGGTGCACACACCTCTTTCTATTTACAGAGAGGCCACTCTGTGAAGTCCTTTCAGGGAAAGGAAAAAACCCCTCTTTCATCCCAACAGTGGATCAATCAGTCATTGCAAACACATTTTAGAAGTCACCAGGTGTTAGATAAAATCATTCCTATAGCTGAACTTCAAAGTATCTCACTGTTTGATATGTATGAATGCTGTCAAACCACTTGAGATCTCGAAAAATAAAAACATCCCCTCTCGTTTCCCTTGTTTCTGCATCTCTCCCTCTGCAGTATGACTATATGGAGCGTTTGGATGGAAAGGAGAAATGGAGCGTAGTGGAGTCGCCCCGTGAGAGACGCAGTATTCAGACGGTGGTTCTGAACGAGGCCGTGTTTGTACAGTATCTGGACCCTGGCACATGGCACCTGGCTTTCTACAACGACGGCAAGGAGAAGGAATCTGTCTCCTTTAGCACAGCCATTCTGGGTCAGTTATACTGTACACTTACTTGAAACACCCACTATATCACTCAACTGTGACGTTTTTACTGGTGATGCAGTAAATTTGCTGCAAGAGCAAACGTAACCCATTTTTTTGGTAATATAAAAACTGATCAACATAATGCTATTTGCACCAAATGAGCATATTAGAATGATTTCTGAAAAATAATGTGACACTGAAGAATGGAGTAATGGCTGCTGGAAATTCAGTTTTGCCATCACAAGAATATATTACATATTACAGTTATATTACAATTGTGTTTTGTAATAATATTTTAAAAATATTACTGTTTAACTGTAGTTTAAATCAAATAATGCTGCATCGGTAAGCATATAAATACCAAATAGACTAGTTTATGTTTGAAGAAGCACAAAAGAAGTGATTATAAATAAACGAATATGAAAAATTAAAAGCATAAAATGCAAATAAAAAAAGAGAACAAAATGCAAAACCAATTAATAACTAATTTGCCTAGATAAACCCGTTTCATCAACCACTATTTATGTTAACACTATATGTTTGTTGTTTTATGAGGAATATGTCCTTGCATTGTGACATTGAACGGCACCTGCTTTAACAAATGGTTTAGTCTAGTAAAAGACCTCATTTAGAGTTAATTTTGAAACATGAAAATTTTGGACAATTGGATTGATAGATTTTAGTCTCTATAGAATTACAAATGAATGCTTTCATGTCGTCTAGTAAAAAGGAAATAATGTCAAGCTATTAATGTTATACCATTCCATATATATTATTATCCACTTGAAATGAGATAAGCACCTCGTGGCTCTCTTCTATGAATATTCACATGCATGAATTCTACGAATAAGTGGTGTCTCACCAATTAACCTTGCGCTAATCTACTGTGATATGGCCTACTTTCATTGCTGTGATATTACTCATGGCTAATGAAATGATGTGTGACGCTGTTTGAATGGGCTGTATCAATAATGACCAGAGACCGCCACTCAGAAATAGAGCGAAAGAGGGACAGAGGACTTAGCTGAGAGAGAGAGAGAGAGAGAGGAAGGATGCAGTGAAGGACTGGACAAGATGAGAGCTGGATGTGGTGGTTACAGCTGTCATTACCATCAAAGTGGCCTTTTTTAGAAAGGTTTCATTCTTTTTACAGACTCTGTGCAAGAGTGTCCCCGCAACTGTCATGGTAACGGAGAGTGTGTGTCAGGAGTATGTCACTGTTTCCCCGGGTTCCATGGCATGGACTGCTCGAAAGGTAAGACACTCCAATTACACCCCAAACTCTGTCGTACAGCAAGAGAAAGAGCTTGAGGGGAAAGAAAAATGACAGAGAGAGAAGTGAGAAAATGTTTTACTTCCCTGTCACTCATACTAGCCAAATGGAGAATGATCCATTTACGTCATATTTAAAATTATTTAGAATGATAGTTCAAATAAAAATGATCATTTTGCCGTCTTTTATTCACCTCGTTTCATTCCAAACCTGTGTGATGATCCATTTTGTCGCTGTTTTGAGTCATTTTGGTGCTTGGCAGCTGAGACTGAAAAGAATGACTAACTTCAAAGACTCATCACTATTCAACAGAAAGCCATACTGATTTACAAAACTAGGAGGATGAGTAAAAATGACATTATTTTCATTTTTGGGTAAACTGACACATTGAGTTAGTGCTTATGCTGGAGATCTCTTTCCAGTTCTCATCAATCTTATTGTCATCATTTCTTGTCACCTTTCTCTGTCAATGAATGCCAAAAAAACTGCAAATCGTGCAAAACAGCATGCAGACTAGGGTCCAGACAGATAAAGAAAAGAAAAGCATGCAAAAACACATCCGAGGGGGGGGGCAGCAGTGAATTGTTGCCAGTATGGAACCAGCAGTGGGTTTCAAAGAGCTAACCACATCAAAGATGTGTGTTAATCTCAGCGGTCCCAATGGCTCTACACACTCAACAGCCTTGGGTTTAACCCAAGACTCCAGACACCCACTAGATGAGTGTGTGTGTGTGTGTGTGTGTGTGTGTGTGGACAGGTTTTTATATCCCCGTGGGGACCAATTGTCCCCACAAAGAT
>JAUCNO010001076.1:1329602-1364048 GCA_032353835.1 Enteromius viviparus
CAGGCATTACCACAAGGAAACGGTCGTACGCCAAGCTGGAATCTGACGTGGAGATAAGTACTTTTCCACGTCAAAGATGGTTTTTATAAATCTGTACTTCGATGTGGATTTGATCGTACGAACACTCTAAGATCAAATCAGTGCGTAAGAAAGTTTTATAAATGAGGCCCCAGGATTATTATCTGAAACCATTTAAAAAATCAATTCTTGAAATGAACTCAAAATGGTTAAACTAATAACTTACATACTAACTAAAACAAAATAATTAAAACTATATATACAAGCAAATTTAAAAACAACGGAAATTAATTTAAATAACAAAAACACAACAAAGTGACTAAAATTTAAGGCAACACGACAGTAGAAAATATAATATATAACTAAAAATATGAACTATTTGATACGAAAATAACACTAAATATGTTACCTTTGAAGAAAAACAACAAATAAAAGTAGGCTTTATGATTTTAAATGTATTTTTATGCCACTTAAAATTTTATTTTGGGGTATGAAGGTAAAAACGGAAAGCCCTGCACCTGCTCACATAACAGAACAGACAGAGAGAGGAGTGCACACATTGGGAGATCAAGAACAAGAGTTTGAGCTTTGATATTGCGGTACGACGGTATTTACAATACCGTTACATCCCTATTCATTACCCATAATCTCAAATAACTGTGGAATCAACCCTAAACAAGCCGTTCAATTGCTCTTTTTGGAGAATGGAGTTGTTCCTCAGACCCTTGACTGACCTCTCCTCCAGCACCTGCAGAATAAGACATCTTATCTCCCCCCGGCAGCCGTCTGATTGCACACCTCCAAACACTGCAGTCCAAATCTGAGCAGGAGCTACCATTCAGGTTACAGGGGGATGAATGACAAGCGTGAAAGGAGCTTGTTGCCTCACTCTTCCTGTTCGTTTGTTGGTTTGGCTCTCTGTCAGGTTATAACACTTAAGACTCTGATATATTCACTTCAGTATCAGTGTGAAGAGCACATGTCTGACCTCTTTTGAAGCACACGAAGGGTCTGGTGCTCGTATTTGATGTTTGACGCCTCTTCATACAGGCACGCAATGTTTTTGCATTGTTGCATTGAGAAATGTGTCAGATCATCAAACCAGTGCAGAGGCGCTCTAGCGAATGACGCTAGAGGTCATGGCCTTTAGCCTCCTGGTTAGAGCGCCCGCCTCCCATGCTGGAGACCGAGGTTCGGAGCGAGGACGAGTCTTAGTGGAGGCGGATCCAGGGGGTTTAGGTAGTAGTCTTCTGAGGCCAGATTCAGCTCATGATTCGAAAAAAAACCTTGCAGTTAAAGTTTAGAACTGCATTTAGATACTTTATAACACATACAGTTTAATAAAATTTTTTGCTTATAATAATGCATAAGCACATTAAGCAAAATTAATATATTATTGGTCTAACATATATAAAAAATACAATGCAACTTATGCAAAATATTATTTTGTGAAAATAAAGTCCTAAAATAATGGTTACAAAATGTAATACATTCAGTTAAAAGAATAATTCACTGTAGGAGTACATGACCTTAAATGACTTAGTATGGCTTCGGGTGAGTAAAATATGGGGTAATTTTCATTTTTGGGTAAACTATTCCTGAGTGAAATTCCTAAGTGGAAATTATAAAAATATATTCAACAACAGAAAAAAGCCTCCCATCAAACTTGTAAAAAAGGCATAAAGATAAAGGAAATCATGCAAATAAAAGCACAAGTGATATACATTAAGCATATTCGTATACTGCAAAAGATTCCCAGTTTTTCAAAAATTGTCCTTACATTGTAAAATAAATGTCACAAACAGTAATGCTTCGAATAAGTAAGTACCACTAAGTAAATGCAACTTATGCAAAACAAAAAATTTTAAAACAATTTTGAAAAAAAAAAAACATATTCAAAGTTCTTTAAAGGTTTCTATAAAATTCTATAAAGTGCTATAAACATTTTTAGCTGTAATCATTGCAAACTAAAGCACTTGATTACTTGTAAATGATACAACATAAATGTATCCAACTTGTATAAAATAATCCTACATTTTTCCAAAATATTCCTAAATTCATATTAAATTTAATTGTTTAATCAAAATTAATTGACGCCCTAGCTTGGGTAACATTAACATTGTTAATTGGCTTTAGGGTCGAAAGGAAAGTGGAAATGAACTAATATTAATACCACCTTGACTGATATTACAAGTGGACTTGCTTAATGAAACTACAAAATGCAAGTGATCAGATGGCGTTATCAAGTCTCAGATTGGCGAGCATGTTTTGTCTGTGCATATTATCAAAAATCAGACTGAAGATGGGTGGTTTGATCACTGCCTGTTGCCGATCAGAAGAGCTTCATCTGCATTGCAACAGATGAATGTCAGTAACAATCGCAGCCACGCTGACCTTTCACCACAAACAAAATACATGCTGCACAATCAGATGAAGTGTGCCGATAATGTCACCGAAGGCAGAGCATTTAAACTCACTGAAGTGCAGAACTGTGGTATAAACACCCTATTATTAAATTCCATGGTTTATTGAGGTTTGTGGGCATTTGTTTATACACAGCTCTCAGCACATGATTTCAGTCAGGATGAGCTCCGGATGAAGGCAGAACCTTTACTCTTTTCTTTTCATAGTTCATAGTTCATGGTCGACTCAGTGACTGTGAGGTGCCCAGTTTCTGTGGCTACAAAACCATCATCTCTCCGACAGCACATGTGATTTTGGTGTTTGTGCTGATGTGCTCTTTAGGATTTAGGATTTCTGGCCAAATGTCTCTGGTCTCGTCTGTTGAAAGGACATTATTCCAGAAGACGTATGGTTTATCGCAAACCCTTTGAAAACATGCCATACTCGTCCCATATTTTTCTAACTGTACTGTCATACATTTCAGCATTTAACATGTTAAATGAGTTTCTGTAGAGTATGCAGTTGGGTTCTTGGGTTGTCTGGTCTTTGAATGAAATGAACATTAACACACATCATGTGCATCATTGACACACATCATTATGTCCCAATAAAGAAGAAACGTTTTAAAGAACAGTGGGCCAAAATTCTTTCCGAGCAATGTGAGAGATTTTCATACAGAAAACTATAACTTAAGGTTATTGCTATTAAAAGTGGATCTACAGGCAACTGAATCATAGGGTGTCCTAACTTTGTCACACATGGCTTTTACATCTCGGCTCTGTTTTTGTTAATCAAATAATGACACAGTGTGTATGTCATGATATTGTTCAGCTCAGGATCACCAGTATTTTTAAACAAATCGTTTGAGTTAGTGATTCTATGACTGGTTTATACATATTGTTACCTAGTTTCTGAAGGAATCTGTGTGTATATGAATAAATCTGTCGAGTGAATGATTCAGCGATTCACTCAAAGTCAGCCACTTGTTTCTTTCCCAAATTAGTTGTTTTTAACAAATGATTGAATGAATGAACTGAAGATCAATGAGACATAAAGCAGTGATTCTCAACCAGTGGGCCGCAGCCCTCTAGTGGGCCTTGGAGCGCCATTTGGTGGGCCTTGCAGGCAGTGGTAGATTACTCCAAATTAATTTTTATTTATTTCTTAATAGAAAAATCTTTTATTTGTAATAATCTAATTATTCTTTTGAATTTATATGATCAAAAACATGATAGTCCAGGTGTTTGAAATTAAAAATCCAAACATTTTTTAAAATCGCAACACCTACCACGTCACAGCGTCAGTTTGAACATTTGTTCAATAGATTCAGTAATGTTAACGAACACGTTACTGTAATATGGATCGCTTTTTGAAAAGAAAAGCAGATATGTGAGACAGACCTGTGCAAGCTAAGGCTTCCAATGTTTTGACTTGATCTTGGTATAATTCATTAACAGCAGTGTATTTATTGAGTTTTCTGTTATTCTGTGTTCATAGTATCATATTTGGAAAGGTGGTCCTCGAAATGTTTTCAAACAGTCAATGGTGGGCCCTGAGTCACAAAAGGTTGAGAACCCCTGCTTTAATTCATACTTAGCTCAAGCTCTGCTGAAAACAAAAGCTGCTGTGTAATGTAGTAAATTATATGTGTTCGTGGGTGGTTCTTGGTCTTGGCTACACCAAAAGTGAAGGCAGCCATACCAGTGTGACTCATTGTGAAAAGCCTAGAAGACACTCCCAAGATGTCTGGCAAAACTTTCTTGTAACTTACCATTTTCATGTTGGCATGCTCTAACGTTATATTTTTAAGTGCATTAGCTCACCGAGTAACTAACACAGGTGTAAACGTGCTTAATATGTAATCAGAGATGTGATATTTAATTCAAATTAAGACTGAACACTCAAATATACACGTTTATAAATCACTAGGCTCAATAATATTTACATCCTCTGATTGGACCGTAGCAACAAACGCCACTTGTCATGCGAGCCTGCTCTGGGTTCTCCTGGATGTTGTAGTTTTTGTTGGCCTACTGACGGTTGGAGTTTATTCCAATTCGTTTCTGTCAAAACTACATTTCCCAGCAACACACGGGGGGAGGTTCTTTGACGGACAAAGTTGTGTTTATTAAAACTGAAACGTTCATAATCTGAAACGGAGCCAGTGGAAGGTCTGCAGTGAAAAGCGGGGCATAAGGTATTGGAAATAACTGGTTACTTACAAAGACGGTAAAATGTAAAAGTCAACTCATAATGGCTTACTTTAGTCCTTTTCTCACATTTGTTGTTGTCGGTTTGATTGAAACTCCTTAATGCTGGGGCGAGGCGATTGTAACTACCTAACGTAGTTTTACATAAGCAAGTTTGATCTTTTATTGTAATCATACATGCATCCGAAGAAACACCTTCTGATTCTTATATGGAAAATATTACATAAAGTATCTGGTACTCCGCCAGTCAACGAGAGGTGGTGCCTGCACGAATGTTTCAGATTTAACGTTACTTATGAATATATATTTAATACTGTTTAATTAGACACGAACACAATCTGCGTTTAATGGCTGACATGAGTTAGTTCATATATTAATTTATCATATTTGTCACGAGTTTCTTAGTGCCAGTTGCCACGTTTCTCATTACTTCATGCCAAGCATGTAGTACTGCAAGTACATGTAATTATCACATACTCTTTTGAGAAACAGCCAGGGATTCCAGGCATTTTTCAGCAGGTTTGTCTGTTCCACACCTTACTTTAATCTGTTCTACCTGTGTATTTTATTCCTCAGTGTGTTGTTTCACTTTAAAACACATTTGTGTAAAACCTCTTGTCCACTATATGCTGATGTCAATGGCTTTGACGTTTCTGCTGCAGTGTTGATTGTACTTACTTGCCCACGAGTGAAACCGGCCTAAATGACTGAAACAATGAATCACACTCAAGCTGAAGTCTTCCAGCGGAGAAGAGCATGCTTGAACCTTTTAACTGGCTTGCCACATTGCAATTTCCCAACAAACCCTGCCCTGACAGCCAACAGGGCCAGTACTGTCTCAATAATGCCTCCCAGAAATGTGATTTAACACACTGTCTTTGATATTTCCAAGCAGATACTAACAACTAAAAACTAATTGTGGCATGCCCTTAAATATGAATGCGTGTTTTATTGCAGCCAAAAAGCTGAAAGGTTTTCATTGTCACCCATAGTAAGCGTGTGATTTAGGACAGAGGATGAGGGGCGATCCTGGGCCAGTTCAGATCGTGACAGTCAACAAGGAGGATCACTCCTTTGATCTGGACACTGAAGCGCTCAGTCGAATTCTGTTGAAGCCTGAGGTTCGAGATAAGGATGTGGTGGTGGTGTCTGTCGCCGGCGCCTTCCGAAAGGGGAAAAGTTTCATTTTGGATTTCATGCTCCGATACATGTATAGGAAGGTCAGAATAAAAACATTCAATATCCAGATCATGTAAAGCAGCACATTATTTCCAAGTTTTAATGTTTCTAATGGAACTGGCTTCTTGGTGGTGTGCTGCTCTTGAGCAGGAAGCCAGGTGTATTTATTCCCACTTATCATTTCGTTCTCTGCAGCCTGGTCAGGACTGGCTTGGGCAGGAGAATGAGCCTCTGACGGGTTTCTCCTGGAGAGGAGGATCAGAACCAGAGACCACTGGCATCCAGCTATGGAGTGAAGTTTTCATAGTGCAGAAGAAGAATGGAAAAGAGGTAACAAGCACCCAACAGGGGACAGCTCACTGTGGTTTTTCAAAATCCTCTTCCTCTAACGCAATCAGAGTTGTGAACTTACAGTCAGTACTGAGAGAGAAATAATGCATTGGAATAATGGAGTAACATTTACTAGCTATACGTGTGCACAGGCTAGGTTGTGAAATCTGCATGTGAAAGTTTTCACAAACATCTTTATGTGTGAAAGTACCATTATTCTTACTTCACAACAAACTGTAGAAACCCAAACTGATACCCAAAATCAGCTGGAGCAAATTACTGAATTAAGATCTAAGTCGAACTGCAAGTCATTCAACTCAAAAGATAATGTTTTAGTGTTCTGTTTAAGGCTTTTGAGATCAGTATTACTGACTGGTTTGTCATGTGACAATGTGTAGTTAGATTAAATGTATTTGTAATATATGTAACGTTAATAAATGTTGCCAAGCTTGCCATGTTGCTTCCTCTGAGGTACTTAGAGTCATTAAGTGAAATTCCTCACAATTCCTGTCACTAGTGGAGCATGATATAGTTTAAATAAAGAACTAAATAATTAGTTTTAGCTGGTTTCAGTTCCACAGAAATTCATTATTGCATTATGAACTTCACTATCTGATCTCTTATCTGGCGGTTCACATCCAGTAAGCAGTCTGCACTTGCACAAGCGCTGATTTCAGATTCATAGTAGGTTTGTGGTGAAATTCCAGCACTTCCTGTCAAGATTTTGTCATTCTGTAATCTGGCTTAATGCGTAATGTTTTTAAAGAAACTTTATCATCACTTTTTCACAGTCTTGAATCACTTCCAATCACTTTCTCTTGAGGTCTGTAAAAGAGCATTTGTTTTTCTCTATAGGTTGCCGTGCTATTAATGGACACACAAGGAGCATTTGATTCCCAGTCCACAGTGAAAGATTGCGCTACTATCTTTGCCCTCAGCACCATGACAAGCTCTGTCCAGGTTTACACAATGCATCTCTAGTATTTGGCCACAAATGAGGTGAAAGAAGACTGGAACTGCATCATAATTCTTTTTTTGTGTGTGTGTAGATTTATAACGTGTCACAGAATATTCAGGAAGATGATCTACAGCAACTTCAGGTTAGTCAAATCACAACTAACCAAGTATATGGCAGTCTTAATTAAACTGCACAACACTGTTCCTCATTAGCTGTGTGTAAAAGAGCATCACTTCATACTTGACTAGTCTGCGGGTTATCTAACTAGTTACTGTTTAGGCTGGTCTGTATAATCTACATGCATAATGGACAAAACTCTACAGCAAAGAGAGGAGCGCAGACTTCTTATGAAACACTGAAAAACATTGGTGGAATGGAAATGTAAAAATCCACCAAAAACCTTTTTTAAACTAGAAAAAAATGAAACATGTGAAAGGATCCATTCAAAAATGTTATAAAACTTGGAAACCTATGATTACAAACTTTGAAAAGATAAAGAGGTTTAAGAAAGGCCATATGACTTTATAATACTTGATTATATCACACTTTTTTGTGAATGCTTTTGTAAAAAAAAAAAAATAAATAGATTGTGGTATATCTGTTTGATGAGAAAATATTGAAATGTATCCTGCTATCTCTACTAGGGATTTATTCATGTAATTATTTTTTGGTCATTATGTTTTGGTTTATTATTTTTCCACTTTCTGTTAATTCAGTTTTGTCTACGGTTGGGGAAAGAAAATGCATAATTATGTAACTTTTTATTTATTTATAAATTTATAAATTATTTATATTCAACAAATAAATATATATATAACCTATTATTGCTGTCAGAAAGCACAGCAGGGCAATTGAAGTTCCACTATAATTTATTTCTGCACTTATTGTGTATGATGTAGAACAAGCTCTCATGCTAAAACTCTGTGAGAGAGATTGTCTCTTTAAATACATTATTTGTAATGCATCGCCTTTAAATTATTGATGCATTTGTTTTTAACAGTACCATACAGACCGTACCACAATTATATGTTCTTTGTTCTTGTTGTAAACTGTGGTTTTATTCTTTTTATGACTTCTGTCATTTTTTTGTTTGTGTAGCTGTTTACAGAGTATGGCCGGCTGGCAATGGATGAAATCTTTCTAAAGCCTTTTCAGGTATGAACACACCTTGCTGATATTGACCTTGTCGTCACCTCTGTTTAAATGTGTGTACTGTAGTGACACGTGCCCTCTGTGCTCACATTTGTATTTCAAATTTGTGGTTTTTACTTGGCATTCATTTAACATCATAAGCACAATAACCTCAGGACATTAAAAGAAATGTGTTGGGACCATGTTACAGTGATGGTATCTGATGGCACTATCATGGTATTTGAAATCTGATATTGAATGATCATTATATCTATCTCTTTGTCTTTACATCTATAACAAGAATAATAATAATAATACTGTGGTAGTGCCACAGACAACACAACTCAGGACAGATTTTATGTATAACTTGAAACAGTTATATATCAGAGAGCATGAATACTAAAGAAAATGCTTATGCCTTTATATTTCCTTTTTTGCCCACAGTCACTTATGTTCCTGGTCAGAGACTGGAGTTTCCCGTACGAGTATAAATTTGGTTTTAAGGGAGGAAGTAATTTCTTGGACAAACGTCTGCAAGTATGTGACTGATGATACTCATGTTTGTTATGTTCCGCTGTCTGTAGTGATATCTCTTATATGTGTTTGTTTGCCGTTGTTCAGGTGAAGCAGGCTCAGCATGCGGAGCTTCAGACAGTGAGAGAGCACATTCACTCCTGTTTCACCTCCATTTCCTGTTTTCTCTTACCACACCCTGGCCTGAAGGTGGCAACAAGCCCTGCTTTCACAGGACAGCTGTGTGGTATTAGACTTCATTCATGTTTTACTACACGTAATTACATTGGGATGGGCATAGTTGTGTTTTTGCATGTTTGCATCAGTTTTGTCATTTCATAGTAATTGATCAAAGTTTTTTTTTGTTATGTTTTAATAACTTAGCGTAAATGTTATTGATTATTAGCACTCCACTCACTAATATCATTGTGCCCCTCATTGTGGGTTTCATTTTCGTTTTACATGTAATAGTGCTATTCTTGTGTTATTTATGTCCTAACGCTCTCTTATGATGATATCTTCTGCCCCTCTCAGATGTGGCTCCGGAGTTCAAGGAACAGTTGCATGAACTCATTCCCAACCTACTGAAGACTGACGAGCTGGCTGTGAAAGAGATCAATGGGAATAAGGTGACCTGCAGGGGCCTGCTAGAGTACTTCAAGGTGAGCTCACACCTGGCTTATGATCATCTTGATCTCGATTTTGTTGAGCAGCATTTAAATGAGTGTTTTTTTCACTGTCAGGCATATATCAAGATATATCAGGGAGAAGATCTTCCACACCCTAAATCCATGCTAGAGGTAACAATGCACTTTTACTGATATTTGGTATTCATTCGTGATGTCATGTTGTTGAATTAATGTTTTGACTCATTCAGGCTACAGCAGAGGCCAATAACCTTGCAGCTGTGGCGTCAGCAAAAGACCAGTACTACAAGAATATGGAGAAGGTCAGGCCGTTACACTCTTTATATGTAAAAGGGTTACACACTCCTTGTACAATAAGTACAGTTCCTTTTAGAAGGTCAATACATTTAGTTGCTGAATGAAACTAAAATTAGGGTTGTGCCGATAGACGATAGCAGCGTGTATCGACTATAGTCAGATGTCACCTGTGGCTTATGCCATTGACGATAACTAGACAATTATTATTTTTATCAAGCTATTTCTTTTTTTCACATTTTAAGTGTTTCGCATTATAAGTCTGTGTAAGTGTAAGAGATTTATTCATCAAACAGTGTAGATAGCTTCAGTGCTTTTATGGGCATAAACTCGAGCTGGCTTTAAGTCAATGATAGTATTCTTTGATATTGTAAATGTTCATTTCTGTAGCTGCTTTTTAAATGATGGAGGAAATGTAAGAATTATAAGTAGTAACTTGCAATGTTTCTATTAAGTTATCATCATGTGAAATGCAATTTCATTCATATAATAAATAGGGATGTCAGTTTAAAGTGTTAACTTAAACTTAAAAGCAATTTTAAATATTTTAACAGCATTAACATACTGGCCCCTGCCCCAGACCTGTACATCATCTTACATCTATAAACAGTTGACAAATATTCAAATTCAAGATACTGGTGCAAAAATGCTCCTGTATGAGTTTTTATCTATATTTATATCATAATAAGTGATATCCCACCAAGAGCAGCTAAAGCCATTTAAAGTTATTAATTCATTCCTTTTGAGCATAAAGGCATTTATCGCCTCCTGCTGGCAGATTTAGTTTATTTACCATATATTTTCATTTAAAAAAAAAAAACTAATTCTAAAAATAAAAAACATTTAACGGAATAGTTCACCCAAATGATTAAAATTCTGTCATTTTACTCCCCGTCATGTCGTTCCAAAACTCTCTTTTGAGAAACATAAAAGAAGGTACAGTAGTTAGTTATTACCAGTTACCAATGACTTTCACTGCATGAACTAGAAAGTTGTTTTCTATGGTCCATAGTTTACGTTCTAGCCTAAATGTTTGTGTAACTCATTTTGCTGAATCAAATATTTTCTTTTTAAAGCCACATTTTGTTATGTCTACTTGATACTTTCTCATTAATACACAGATATATATATATATAATATAAAAATATATATTTTATTTAAAATATATATAATATTTTCAGTCAAATGTATTTAGCGATTAATTAAACAAAACATTGTGTAATTAATTAGATTAATAATTTGAATCTAAATATTTTAGATATTGGTTTAATAGATTACACTAACAGTTTGATCAGGGATAGAGCTAAACTCTGCAGGAAAGTGGCTCTCACGAGCCAGATTTGAGGATCACTGCACTAACATTAGGCTGGAGTTGGTTCACTCTCTGACTATGAAACAAAGTATTAATTGAAAAATTTAGAATGACAGTATTATGTACGGCGATCTCACAGGCTGCCGATTTGATTATAGACCATATCACTCAATTAATGCATATTTTATATTTGCGTTGGTATATGATTCCCAAACCTAATATCCATTTAACCTTTTATATAATGTCTTTTATTTGTTCTTCACACAAACCCCCTCACTGTTAGGTGTGTGGTGGAGATCTGCCTTATGTGGCACCTGACTCACTGGAGGAGAAGCACCGTTTCTTCCTGCAGGAGGCCCTTCTTCTCTTCTCCAGCACTAAGAAGATGGGTGGGCGGGATTTCTGTAACCGTTACCAGGAACAGTTGGAAGCAGAGCTGAAAGAGATGTGGGAGTCCTTTAGCAAGCACAACGAGGTAACAAGTCAAAAAAGCATTGGAATTAACGTGTGAAAAATGTTTACTGATTCCATGTACATTTGCTGTCTTTTTAGTCCAAGAATGTTTTTAGTGCTTTCCGGACACCTGCAGTGCTGTTTGTCCTGGTCTGCCTCCTGTATGTGCTGTCAGGAATTTTGTTCTTCATTGGCCTGGAAACTATTTCCTTTGCATGTGACTGTGTAGTTGGCCTGGCCATGATTGCAATGCTGACCTGGGCCTTCATCCGGTACTCTGGCCAGTACAGAGAAGTAGGCTCAGCCATAGACCAGGCTGCTGGAGTAATACTAGAGCAGGTACATTCCTTTAATAATTATACATACGAATACAGCGTTTCCTATATATGTTGTCTAAATTCCTATTTATATTTTCAGGCCACAGATGTGTTAAACAAGACAAGAAGCCAGGGTCAGGTGGCTGCACAAAAGAAAAAGACAAGATAGCTTCTCAGTCACACCGAGGATGCCAGAACGAGATGTAAACTGCACAGACACGACCAATTATGTTACCAAATAACGCATATCTCCAAACATAGCACTTAAATTTCTACTTCTAATGCAGGCTGACTCATTTTGTCTTTGGATTATCTTAAAGCCGAATTTTTAAATATCAACACAAATACGAACACAAGACCAAATATCACAAACCAGCAGCTGGTTTTTCAGGGACCTGTATAGATTTGGCACAAGGGCTAAACTCTCCACAGAACTGCATTGATATGTTTACAGTTGTTCATTCCAGTTCAGCCAAAGACCTCCTCCATAGCAGGGTTGTATAACGTTTAGATTGCACTTGTATTGCACTCTGTAGACATGTTATCTGTTCTCTTTAGCCAGGAATACCTTTGCACACGAACTGCCATTACTTCATTAAGGCTTGAGCTTGATGTTTAGTATTAAAAGTGTAACTATATTATGTGAGAGCTTTGTTCTATGTTCTTTGTACCAAATTGTGGCCTTCTATGCATTCCATGTTTCATCTTGTACACATCCATGTATGATTTAGATGGGAGTTTCAAGTTTGATTTGTATTGGGTTTTACAATCGGGGTAACAAACATGTTTTATTCCATCCCGATGTTCTTGAGTGCTGGATTGGTTCTGTTCACTTCTTAACTGCTGGCATGTTGCTGGGTGTTCAAAACCATCCTGAAACTGTCATCAAGTCGGACTTAAAGTATTAATGAAAAGCTAATATTATCTGTTCAACATTGTCTTGAGGAAAGCTCATTATTGTCCACTATTCTGTAATCAGATTCATATTTGCATATCATTAGTAAACCCCTATTTGATTCTGTTATTGGAGTGATTTGAGCACGGTCTCTAACATTACTTGTATGATGTGGTGGTAAAATAGCATACCTGGAGAATCCAGATTACCTGAAAGCAGTTTTCAGGTTTTTAAAGGCAAGAAAAATATGCAAATGTGCCCCAAGAAATGTCTGTAAATTATATCTGATGTTTTTCTCTGTTGCATTCCACCAGAGCCTCACTTTGAATGTTACCTTCGCTTTTTCCAGTCGAGTAGACCTGCCTAAACTGACCGAACAGGGATCCTTCTCTGTCCCTGTATACCACTTTTACTGTTCCATATACTTTATATATCCAAAAAATAAAGCTATACGCATGCCATACACTGATGGGGTCTTGTTTGTATTCAGTTGAAGGCAGAAATGTGAAGAGGACTCAACGTGTGTACACTAGGTGTCAGCACTGATTTAAATGCAGAATGTTTCAGTGAGCATCGTGGCCACGTTTGAACATCCGTTCATGTGCATCGCTCTACAAAAGAACAAAAGCGAATACATGGATCCTTTGAGTCACATATCATTTCTTCGCTGCAAACTGTAGATAATAAAGCGTGTTCTGTGCTCTTTGGTAAACGAGACGCACTCTTCCTCCTTTGCGGTTTCATTCTTTGCTGCTGTTCACCGCTCCCTCTAGCGTGTGCTGTGCGAATCTTTCCTATAGAAATGAAATGTCCTTGTTTCCTTATATGGCGATCGGAGTCGCGAGCCGCCTGATGTGCGCGGCTTCGGCTGAAGCGCGCTCACGACTGTCACCATTTGCTTCCTTATTTGGAAGCGAGTTAAGCGAACCTTAAAAAGGGGCAGAGACAAGCACAAAGGGTTAGGCTCAGACAGCAGCGTGCCCTGCGAGGCACTAACGATTATTGCAGTCCGTGCGGTGTGTATTTCGGTGCAGAATTTAGTAGTATAACAAGCCACTTTACCATACTCATACTTTACCATTGGTTGTTGTATTTAAATTTATTTAATTTAGAGTTTGTAGTAATAATGTATTATCTACGACATTTAATGGATAATATATTATATAGAGAGAGATTTATAAACGATATAGTTATATTATTTAATTGTTATTTATTTTAAATAACAAATCCTTAATAATTGTTTTCAAATAAATACTTTAAATACACTTAACCTTTTATAAATGCTTTTCCATAAAACCTTTATTTTTTGGTAAGATTGTGGCAGTGTACTACTAACATTAGCACAAAACCAGACATGCATTAGTTTAATATTTTCCAAAACTTGTGTGGTTTGTTACAAACAATAAATAAATAAATGTTGACAAAATGGCATTTAAAGTTGTCCAAATGAAGTCATAAGCATATTACTAATAAAAAATTAATGTCTATTATATATTAATTGTAGGAAATTTACTAAATATTTGTATGGAATATTTACCATACCTAATATCCTAATGGTTTTTGTCATTAAAGAAAAATCGATAATTTTGACCCATGAAGTGTATTTTGGTTTCAGACTGGTGTTATGGTCCATGCTCACATTTTACTATGCCGAAGTCCGTTTGGATAGAGCCCAAAACTCCAGCTCCCATAACACCTCACCAAGCGCGTGACATGGACGCGCGTTCCCTTCGCATCACGGCCACGCGCAAAAGGGCGCGCCCGAGTGTTCTATCAAGTGCGCGAGAGCGAAGGACTGCATCACAGCTCATTCAATTCCCATCCAGACGCCGACTAGCAAAGAGACACAACCATGGTACGTCTACATTTAAATAATACTAATACATTTACGGCTTGTTTTAGTGTCTTTGAAGAGTTTAATGGTTAGGATGTGGGGCTTTGTTAGATTTTAATGTGAATAAATAATCTGTGAATCAAATGTCAGTTAACCCCTACGCCGACTAATAGCTGCAGGCTACGATAAGTGCTGTGAATGTTAAGAAAACCGCAAACCGGTTTTTCCCGGATTCTGTAGGGAGCGTCGGTTCACTGTATCTATTGACCGACGCAGTTATCCTCGCGGTTCTCGGTGGTTTGGTGGCGCGAGGCCTTCCGCTGCTCGGATGCGATGAGATTGGCAAAAACGAGACCCAAAAACAACTGGCGCCATTTCCCCGCTCAGCCTCCTTTATTTCCGTGAGCCCAGGCCCAGGAAAGGCCTCGCTGCTTTTCATCACACTACATACAGGCCCCATCGCTCCACATACGATTGCATCACTGGGGAAAATTAGGAGAGGCTGTGAATAAACCGATGATCGTTGGCCGCGTGTGGGTTTAACTGCGTTTTCTTCGGCCAGATAAAGCGCTTTCACGACTCTGTCCTTTGTCTGAGCACCGCCATCCGGCAAAAAAAACATCCTCGCCCGCATTTGCCGCACCGGAGCGTCTGCGGGCGTGTGTAAAAACCTAGATTATTCCGTTTTAAGACAGATTCCTCGCGTGCATGTCGTGCGCTTTTCGTCTCTAGAACGCGGTTATTTTGCGGATATTTGGAACACATGCACGAACACTGCAACCGTGGCCCCACCCTAATTCTTGATGCACAGATGGTGTTGGTTTATTTCGTTGACCAAAAAAAGAAAGCTTGACTGGGCTCGTGTATTTGGTCGATTTAAATTTATTTCAAGTCAAATAAATACAAAAATATTTGAGCGGAGCGGAAGGAGACCGTTTAAAATCCGTTACTTGTGCATTTGCGTATCAGGCAGCGTGTGTACGACTACACTCTTCCTGGTTGGACGTAACTTTTGAACAGTCTTGAACGGACGTTTAATTATTGCTCTATGAGTCTCCTTTCATAATTTGTTTGTCATTTTATCGGTATTTTTGTCTTTTGTAATAAGCGCATGACGTTACCTGTGACGTGCAGTATTTGTGTTTGTTTGAAAGAAGGTGCTTTGCTCCCTTTTTAGTGTTTGAGTGGTCGCTGCTGCGTTTGTCGACTTGTAGACATGGAGAAAAAAAAACTTGTGAAATTGCTGAGGGGAAATGGTGTTGGAGGTTGAAGGAAATGCCGGTTCCGGTGCAACCAGACTCGGTCGCGAGGACAATATGCGACGTCATAGGCCACAAGTGACGTTTTTGTGAGAGGCATGTGATCAGATTCCTTAAACAATTTTTTTTTCTTCAACGTATACACTTTTAATTTGAGAACCAACTAAGTCACGTTTCCTGTTCACTGTGGGTTTCACTTCTCAGTGAAGGTGGATGATTTACCAGCAGCATTAGCGTCCTTGTACTTAAACTTTGGACTTTCATATTTTATGGTACTAGATGAGGGTGGGAATGTCTAGTTTTCTGGCAGAAGATCTAGAATTTGCATTTACTCTTAAAACTAATGGCTGTGATTTTTATTTCTTTATATATAATATTTCGAAGAAACTTTTTTTTTATTAGTTTTTTGCCAAAACCGAGATCCTATGATCATAAAGACTGGAAAAGTCGTGGTAGTTTGTTGATCAAAAGGTGTGGGAATCCTAATTCTGGGCCCTCAGTGCCCTATTTATTTCCATTATTTGTGAGCGTATTATGTAATAAGGCATCTTAACATGTTCCTTTCATTCACACCTTTAAGCAAACCTGGTTCCACCCATTAGCCGTACGTTTCCTGTAAGTGGGCCATTTAAGCATCTACCCCGCAAGGCTCCTTGTGTCCACCTCTCTTTTATGTGCTCATGCTATTCAAGAAGCTGGATCTGTGCTAGGTTCAGGTTTCTGGCCTTTTTAAAAGCTTCCCTCGTTGCTCACAGTATAATCTTGAGAACTGAAATGTTGAATGTCTGGTTATGGCGTTGCAGCATGAGTCACTGACCCACGTTTCTAATGAGAATCAGAGGACCTGAGTAGGTTTATGGGACTGGTGTGACTGAGGCCATTTTAATTTTTTTTCACAGAAGATTCATTGTTTGGTGATCTGAAGCTGTGCAGCAGCTTTGTATGTCGTGGGACTGTTATAGCATTCACATCCGTTGAGTGGTTTTTATACACATTTGATGCTCAGGATATCAGTTCAAATCTCATCAACTCTTATAAGGGACCAGCCAAGCGTCCTTTAGTTCAGATTATATCTGAAGTGTCACGTGACCAGAAAAGAACAGTGCCTTGTTTAAATCAGCCTCTTATTTATTTTTTCAACTTACCATTAAAGTTTTTTTTTTTCTGGGAATAAAAACCAAATCCCTGTAATGTTTTATTTTTACCCAGATTGACATTTAAGGTCTTTTTGTCCTGTTTCTCCTACGCCAGGGTTTTTTTGTTTTTGTTTAGTCACTACACCGTCTTACGTGGCGCAACCTGCCTAGTAAATTCAGCCAAAGTTTAACCAGACCAGACAAAGCGGTTTGTTTTCCAGTCTCGTCCGTTCTGCATTAGCACCCACACATTCACGCATCCTTGCACATCAGCTCACTCACTTCCCTCAATTCAAACAGGCCCTTCATGAGACCTTATCCTGTGTGTGTTCGTGTTTCTCGCAGGCCTCCGGAGTTACAGTGGATGAGAACGTGTTGACGATCTTCAATGACATGAAGGTGCGCAAGGCTCATGCCAACGAGGAGGAGAGGAGCAAGAGGAAGAAGGCCGTTCTCTTCTGCATGAGCGACGACAAGAAACATATCATCATGGAGGAGGGCAGCGAGATCCTGCAGGGAGATGAAGGAGATCCCTACCTTAAGTTTGTCAAGATGCTTCCTCCTAGCGACTGTCGCTACGCTCTCTACGATGCCACTTATGAGACTAAAGAGACCAAGAAAGAGGACCTGGTTTTCATTTTCTGGTAAGTCTTTTAGTTCCTGTTCTTGGTGACGTACCTTCCTGAAGGTCAGGTTCAGGTGTGTTTGATCAGAAAGGTACATCTCCAGAAACGGTTTTGGTGCGACTGATATAAACCGATGGTCTGATCTCCCGTTGTTGTTGTACAGGGCCCCAGAAAGTGCCCCACTTAAAAGCAAGATGATCTACGCCAGCTCCAAGGACGCAATCAAGAAGAAGTTCACAGGTAATCATAAAAAAATATATATTTGTGAACAAACTGTGCATAATTTAATCTTAACTCTTTACTTAAACATAAGTGATAAATTACTGATAATAAAACTAAAACTTTCGAACTGAAAAAGAATACACTTTTGTGAAATGTATTTGTATCCTCTTGTTTGACAGGCATCAAGCACGAGTGGCAAGTGAACGGTTTAGAAGATATCAAGGACCGAAAGACCCTTGCTGAGAAGCTCGGGGGTACATCAGTTGTGTCTCTGGAGGGCAAGCCTCTGAGCGATTGAGGCTGACACATTTCAGGGGTTAGCTGTTCATTCCGACATGGGTGGGGCAGATGGGCCAGCACGACTGTTTGTGGGCCACGGGGTGGGTTAATGCGGGTGGGGAGGGTTGGGCGAAAGTGACAGTTTCCAAACTCCACACATGACGAAAGATGTAGGCTGTCATTCCAGTTCACACATACAACGATCAAGAACAAAAACATACGAGAAAAAAAAGATCTTAAAAGACAAAATCCAAGGATGATGATTATAAAAACAAAGTAATATAACTGTAAATGTGTACTGGCAGGTTTTCGTTCTTTCTGGGTTCCATGAGGTTGAAAGAGGAAAGAGTGAGACAGCAGCCGTTACGATTCAGCTATACAATATACTGTTCTTAAGATTTTTTTTTTGCCAAACGTCTAAGTTTTTCTAAGTATGCATGTGTTGTTGAAGGCTAGGTGTAGTACAACATTTACTCCCAAATCACACAACCTTATCGGACCATTCTGGGAACACGGTTTCCCTGTTTTGTTTTATTTTGAGCTCACAAGTTGTTTTAATGATTCCATCTGATTTAATTATTTCCAAATGTAATTCAAAACTATGGCACTGGTGTCAAGAAATTGTACACATTCCTTCTACCTGTAATATCTGGGACCTAGTGGATGAGCGGTCTGTTGATGAATTGGATTGAGTGGATTGATGGACACGTATTAAGTTTAGATGGAGCGATATATTTGGGCAGTCTGTGTACAGAGCTTTGATGGATATTGGTCAGTGGATGTTTTGTATCGTCTCCTTATCTCTAATAAAAAAAAAGCACTAAACAACTCTGCTGTGTTACAACTGGTTTGTTTCTTGTTTGGCAGATGGTCGGTGCGAGGGCCGTTTTATTGTTCTCTCTGCCTCAAGGTGAATCTAATTTTGCTACATTGCAAACACTGATCTTTTATATTGGTTTGAAGGTATTTGCTAACGTTTGTGTGTGGATATTCTGCTTTTGTTGCTGTTTTATCAGTGTTCAGCATGGTTCATGCACTGAAGTATGTGATCATTTGCAAAATTCATAAAGTTTCAAATGGATCCAAACAAAGGCTCTGATTGCTTTCTCATCCTCCCTAGAGATTTGATGGGTGGCGGTGTAAATATAATAATTCTCAAAGTGCCCTTTGATTACGTAGTTCACTAGACAACAAGCTAACATAGTGCAATATAAAATATAAAAAATAAAAAAAAGAGAATTTGATCATTTATAACAAAATGCGTTTCATTTAAAATAAATTTGAGTCAAGACATTTAATAAACTTTCAGGGACTTTCACTTTGTGTGCTGTTGGCACTTGAACCAAATCCATACACAAGATAAAACAAATGGGCAGATGCATGTAGGATCTGTTTATTGGGTACGGTCTAATAAAGTAGCCTGTACCAGCATTAACTTTAGCCAGATATGTATGTAATAAGCTAGGGGAGTTGTTCCTTTATGAATATAAAGGACACATTTTAAAGCGCTGAGCTACTGCAGTTCTGCTGAATAATGTTCACGTCAGTGTAATCGCTCAGGACTGCTGCTGCTCAGCCATGTTGTGAAAGACTAAGATGTCACCCACAGGAGGGCAGCAGAGATTCATCTCAAGCTTCCACCTTCCTGTTCTGAGCCACAACCTCGTGACTCATCCAAGCCTGATTCAATATCTTTGAGATTATTAATTAAACCACAGACTATCAGTATCTTTTATATCAGCATATTATAGATAAACAACAATACTAGATAACTGTACATTGAAGGAACCCTTTTTTGATGCATATTTACCACCAGAGGGTACCAGTGTCTCATTTTACGTACAGACATCCAAAAAAATTTTCTTTATACAATTTTTCTTTCCTTTCACAGCATCATATCTAATGTTACCACTAACTTCCCAAAGTCATAACTTCCCAAAGTCATCATTAAGAAAGTACATGATAAAAGATGGAAAATTCAACAGAAATATTTAAGTTTATTAAAATAAAGGCTTTTTAAAAATAGAATTATAATCAACATTTACCCCACAACCTTTTCTTTTAGTTTGTGTCCAGTTTTTATATTAATCCAACATATAAGAATAGGGAAAATTGTCTCTCAACATGTAATATGAGGTCTTCATGTGTCTTGGAAATGAGTGTGTAACTGCAGAACAATTACATATTTATAGTGCCAGGTGTATGCGTTAACAAACCAACGTTTTGAGAGTTTGAATCCATGCTTTAAATATGAATATTTTAAAACTCTGTTCTACAAACCATCTCAATTTAAAACCAATACTACTTGTAACAGTCATTGATTTTTATGTTATTGTGGTAATCATAAAACAGACAACAAAGTGTGCTTAGCAAACTTAGCAAACGGATGTGCAAGGATGGAAAAGACAAAAGCATGAGTCCTTTCTTGTCTACCTTTAGTCACAAATAAACTGTCCACTGGTTTCACAGACAAGGCTTAAACCTAGTCTTAGACTAAAACATAAATCTAAGCTGTTTGGACTAAAAAACCAAAACTTGCACTGACTGATCTTAAAAATGTCATTGCCTTTGTTTTTTCTTAAGATTTTTTTTAAAGGCAAGTTTAAAAAAGACTTAAATGCCCTAACTGAACTATGGCTTACACTAAGACCTGTCTATGAAACCGGGCTTATATGTTAACCTAGCAATAACCAAAACCTAACTGATGAGATAAGAAGAAAACCTGTCGCCATCCCAAATCTAAAAGTGCAAAGAACAGACCAAAGCATCTATAATGTGTCATCTGAACAAAGCAAGGCTGTGGAAAGAATCATAAAACTGAGATCAGATGTCTACTTAACATTGGCAAAGACTTGACAAGATAAATCTACTGTGGTGCAGGACTCAGAGTCTAAATCTCAGTATAGTGAGCAAACGCTAAAGGTAGTGGTTAAACAAAGTTTCAGCTCAGCCCATACGACTGATCAAAGCCTGTGGGTATCGATCTACCAGCCATGGACCTACTTTCTTCAGTAGCCACACCCGTAAAAAGGACTGTAAAGTGCAGTGTCCACCATCCTCTGATTTGATATCATCCTATTTCTCTTTATCTTTTCAGTCCTGACTGCAGTCCACCTTATTTCCATGAACCCAGTAACAAATCTGAGCGAACTTCAGCGGAGTGAATCGAACAGCCACGTTGTAATCACGATTCTCGCCATTGATTTCCAGCCACTGGTGGCCTGAGAAGATCCCAATGACCTTGCGCTCCCAGCGCTCTAGTGTTTCGTCCCAGACGCGTCCGTAAACACCAGAACCGCTCGCTCCAGGCCGGGCATCACAGTGCTGGTAAATCAAGTCGTTGGACTCGTCCTCCACTGGACAAAAGCGGTACACCAGCTCTCCAGGCCGGTCGCTGTCAAAACCAGAGAAGTGGATGCGTTTACCAGCCAAACTGTCTGAGGAGGGTGCCACAGCCAGCCGCATGAAGGGACGCCGGTGAGGCCAACGTAACTCCAGAAGTGCGTAGTCAAAATCCATGCTGACGTCTTGAGGGCCTTGAATCCAGCCTTTAGGAACCCGTGTGCGCTTAACCCTCACCCAGCGCACCAAGGGTTTCTTCACAGCCTGACCAGGCTTTGTACCGTTAACAGATGGAGGGATTAGAAAGCCCACCCTGAGTTTCCTTGCTCCCTTGACGTAATCCTTCCCATCATGCACGCAGTGGGCTGCGGTCAGGACGTGCTGCTGGGACACCAGAACTCCAGTGCAGCCGGTGGATATGCGGACGGCCGTGGAGAAGGGGTAGTCCAAAAGGAAGTGGTCACCACGGATGTTAAAGCGCCCATCTGAACCATAGATCTGGCGCTTTAGCCGTTTGCGTCTGGGAGTGGTTACTTTGGCAGGAAGTTCGTTGTCGTTTTCTTCCAGGTCAACTGTGGTTAAAGTTCGCGAGCCGTCTGCGTAAAGAGTTTCGAATGCTAGGTGCTCTTTATCAGTGTCTTCTGCTTTGTGGAAGCAGCTCTCGTTGCAGTGGGTGGTGAGGTCCAGCTGAGCTTTGGAGCTGAAGCGAGAGCGGGACAGGGGAAGGGTTGCGTGAGGTATTAGCGAGGGAAGCTGGGACGGATGGCGAGGTTCTCTCACTGAAACCGAGCTGGGCAGGAGGAGCAGGAACAGCAGGCCGATACAGCAAGGATGGGCCAGACCCAATCTCCGGTTAGGCACCATGGCTTATGAAACCTAAACGCAAAAACAAAAATATATGGAAACGTGAAATAAAACTCAAGATCGTCCATTTTGCAGATATAAGGCTAAAGAAATTTAATGCTGAGATTTCACTCTTTTAAAAACAGGTTCTTTATTGGCTTTCGTGGTTCCATGCAGAACCTTTGACAAAAGTGGACACATATATAGTGGAAAGGATTCATATGATGTTGCTAAAAATAACATTATTTTCTGTATTTGTTGTAAAGCAATGTGTGTATATGCAGTTACACACAATCACATTATTTTCCACATGTGAAATGGGTCGTTTTGTACAAAGCTCATTGTTTCAAAAAAGGTGTGCGAGGTGTGCTCTGATTGGCCAGCTATCCAGTCCACTGTGATTGGCCGAATACCTCAAGCATGTGATGGAAATGTTACACCCCTTATCATAACATGATGGCGCGTCCTGGCGCTATGACACGAAAAAAATAAAAGCCATAACAAAAGAGGTATTTGTTGCATCCAGGGGGGACATAATTACTGATTATCATAACTAGTACTGTCGCCTCGTAAACATGACCATGTCTGCATTTGTGATAGGAAAAATTACAAAAACAACAAGCACTACACTCCACTAGACCTACCACGATAGACTGTGTTGGCGGAGATACTGGTTTTGTGGGCCACAAGAGACAGACAAGACGATGACGGAAGAGTATTAAAACGAAAAGAGAAAGCACCTGTCAAAATATTTTGGATTTTAAAAAGCCTGTTGACTTCTTCCATCAATTTAAGTGATAATGGAAAAAATGTGTTTCTCAATTTGGTTTGAAGGTTTTTGCTGTTTTTAATTTTATTTAAACTGTATTTTTTCATCATTTTACAACAAGGTGTATACCCTCCATGCCTCCTTATTTTCTTATTTGTTTTGCTAATAAATGTTATACATTTCAGAATTATTTGTTCCTCATTACTGATTTTTAGTTTTGCATACCTATTTAAACTTAATTTAAGTGTAATTTGTTATTTTATATTAGGTATATAGCATGCTGTAGCTATTTTTATTTGTTTTGTTAAAAATCTTTTATGCTCTACGTTGTATTTTAATATCAAATTTCCGCTAATGCAAAAGTGAAAGTAAAATGCACGGTTCTTTTTAAACTAGGCTATTTAAAAGCGAAGTAAGGTGAGGGAAAGAGGGAAAACTCAAATAAACTAAAAGCAAATAACTACTTGTTGCCGAATTGTTGTAAATGCAAAAGTCAAAGTACAACACGCACTGTGCTTTCAGGCTATTTAAAACCGAAGGAAAACATGGGGATGATACCGTTATTAACAGTGTTGTTATATGTCGATTAACTGGTGAGAATTTCCTCACTGTGGCAACCCTACACTCTACGCGTTTGAATAATAAGTAGCAGGTTCTTCCTTAAAACGTAACTTACTTAAAGGTTGTGAGTCAGAAGCACCAGACTGTCCTTGCAAAGATGGATTTGCCTCGCTTTATAGTGTCTGTGCACAGCCAGCATAGGCTGCTCTCCAGGTTCATCAATCAGTTCTCTTTAAATGTGCTGAACACACTGTGCAGTGTTGTGAATACAACTTAACCACTCATTTCTAGTTGTGTCCTCTTGTGGAAGCACAAACAAAGTAGTTTCACATTCACAACAAAACTGAGACTTTAGTCTTTGTAACACTCCAAAAAGAAAGAAAAACTTGAAATCGCATCATATGACCCGATTTTGCACACTTAGGGCTAATACATTTGTCTTTGCAAATGGCTAGAAAGCCACTTAAGAAAAACAAGCTTCAAGTTTTACTAAAACAACAAATTTACAGAGAAACACGTGCCCTGTTTCTAGACACATGACACAAATCATTTACTGAGTCCCAATACCTCCAAACTATAGTATGTGACAGTTTTAAATGTGTAGGGTTAGAAAAACAATCGCTCTACAGAGTCTCTGGAGTTCAGTAAACACTTGAAGCCACGAGAGAGGAGTGAATAATGGTGAAGCAATGCAAATAATGCTGGTAGGTCATGTGACAGTCACAACATGATAGATGTAGTAGGTCTGAATTTCATTCATACTGTCAATATTCATATATAGAATGTTTTTTTCAATGATTCTGAAATAAGTTGACTAAGGTAGCACCTACTTTACAGTTTGTGATTTTTGTAATAAAGCACTGTGTTCTAAACTTTACTCAAAATATCAAACATGTTCAGATATCCCCCAAATCACAGTCTGAAGCAAAAATTCAAGTGAAACCTGCCAACCCAAGTTTGCAGGCTCCTTTTGACATCCGATAACTACCATCTAAAGTACATTGAGCTAAAAATGTGGGCAAAAAAAAAAAACCTTAAGAACTTTACTGAAAGATTCTTTCAGGAAGCCAATATGGTTCCTTTATTGCATCACCGTGAAAACTCACTTTTGGACCATCGGAGTATTAGTGACATCATTAGTAATCTATAGATAAGTGCAGTAAATTTTGGTCAGAATGCTGAAAAGGAAATGACTCATAGCATCTAAAGATTGAAATAGTTTGATTAAGAGTTAAAATACTCTAAAACTGTGTCGGAACTGTGTTTACACACCTGTAAAAACAAAAAAAACAATTTTGTTTGCTACTTGCTGTCATTTATTATAACCATTATTCATTTTATGACTGCCAAATTTAAGTTACAGTCTGGGAAAAAAGTATCAATGCACAAAGTGCATAATAGTCTATAGAAATAGGCGTAATACAAATTACTTTGTATTAGTCCTAGTATAAAGGGACATTATCATCTGCTCCATTCATCATGGACACCCATGTGTGACACCTGGGGAATTCCCTGGACACAACCTGTTTCCCACAACATCCCTTTGTCCTGAAACCCCCCAATCTCGTCTTTTTTGTTGTCTTTCACATCATGAATGAATGTTCAACCAACCCTATCCACGCCTTGCGTTGTTGTTAAACCCAAGGAAAACAAACTCTATTTACCTACCTCACTTTCCTATTGCGCCCGTGCAAACCAACAACTGCAATACACTCGCGCAAAAGACAGCGAGGTATTCCAAATCTCACAAAACGAGCATTTTATAATAGGAAAACGTATAATATTCGGAGGCATCGCAATTAAAACGAGTTTAATAATGCGTAGAGCTCAAAAGAGCAGCAAGGTTTGACACCTCCGTGCGCCTCAGCTTTACGCACACACTCTGTGACGAAGAAATAACACAGTTTAATAGAAATCCGTTACTCAACTTCAAGCTGTGTTAATAATGACCAAGTCGAGCTTAAATCCAAATCACAGATTCCTCTCCTGGAAGTTCACCGGGTATCCCAGTCTCCAGGTTTACTCCCATCTCCACAGTGAAGGTTTCTGCTGGAGTGCGTGACAGGTCCGCCAAAAAACATACACAATCCTTTTAACGCTTAGTCTTTCTTCAAGCACTGATTCCTTTCAACGGCTCTTATTTCATCACATCAGACAGGATACTTGCCCTCCGTTGAATGGTGTAGTGCAAAACTGAGGTCGTGCAAGCCCAATAACCGAGGCGCCTCCCCGCGTGGTCCTAGTGCCGCCGCCGCAGGGGTAAAGGCAAAGATGGTGAGTCCAAAAGCAACATCTATGTGTGAACAGATACTTCATCAGTGCTGCGCTTCCTTCCCTCAGTCGCAATTCTTTAAACGTAATGTCTCTTAAAAGACGCTATTCTGGGCATGCCTTGGCACACGTTAAAGTATTCCTTCAGATGTTATTAAGCTGTCTATCAAACGTAGGCCAGCGTCATGGCAAGCATGTCTTGAGGATACACATTCCTTCTGTCTTCAGTTAAATTACACTACATGTACTATGCCACTCAAAGAAAGTGCAGGCCCATATACACGTGTTTAGGTAACTCTTGTCATGTATTGTTTATTGTGAGCTACCTAGGTGTGAGGTGTGACTAATCTTACCTTTTATGGGTTAAAGAGGTTAAAGTGACCGATTGTTGCAGGGTTGGACTTCTAGCAGGACACATTCCAGAAATACTTGGGTGTGTTGCAGTCGTGATGGCGTCTTGAGCCATAGTGCAAGCTTGAATATAACCTTCTGACCTTGATCTTCTCCAAGCACTCGCACCACTCGCCCTGACCTGCACAAAACACTTTGGAAAGCGCTTGGTCAAAAGATTGCCTTATGCATTGAACAAAACATGGAGATGCCTAAAATACACAGTTTTAAATGTGCGTGTGTGTGTTTAGGTAAAAAGAGAGGGATAAAAGAGTTTTAATTGTCTTTGTTGCTCAAGTGCATAACAAAAAGCATATCAAATCATATCAATTTTGCTCAACTAAACAAGTCATACAATCATGTGCCAAAGTATGCTAGTCTGCAGATATATGTGAGATAAAATTAGAAAAAAGATAAAGTTACAATGAGAGATATACAGTTAAAATGGTGAGATTCAAAGTAAAAAAACAAAAGCACAAACAAAGATATAAAGCCATAACTGGGAGATCTTTATTTTGAGGCTTTCAGTTCTGCTACATTCATTCATTTGCAATACAAGAACATTTTTCCACAATATCCCCAGGGCTGTTCACTCAATCTGCGGTTTTGCACCAGGATAAGAAATGTTTGAAGTCTTGTAGGGATTCTGGAAGTCTGTAAATGTATAATACCATAGCAAAACACTGTTCAGTGATGGTATCATGTACTACATTGAGTGTCACGGTGGGTGAGCTAGATTCTGTTGACGTGTGCTGGCACTGACACGAGGTTCACATTGTCTGTTTCCTGCCCCCTTTCTTCAGGTTTTCTTTCAGACACTTCCAGACATATATATCTTATTTAACATCACAAGCCACCAGAGACCGAATTGGATATTCATTCTAGCTGACAAGCCACTGATATTTGCTATGCTCTTTCACAGTTAGCGATAAGGGGTTAGGACATTGGAAATGCAGCCTAAAGCTCACTCACCCGACAGGAATCTGCTACTTTGGACAATCCCCAGATCTCTTTACACTGGGACTCTTGTTCTTGACCTGTCCTGGCTTCATGCCTCGTGGAGGGAGGTGGGGCCATGAGGAGGGGCCTTTTAAAGTGTGTCCATTCCTCCAAAGCTGATCTTTTATCACCTCCAGCTCCAGCTCAAGTCCTGTGCCTCTGTGTCCTTCTTTCTATTCACCAGGCCGTCTATTTTCAGAACAACTGATTCTTGTCTTCTCTTCTTTAGAGATTTTTTTAGACAAACATAAAAGCCTTTTCTATAGCAGCGGCGGATAATTTGCAGTAGGAGAGAGTTTGATGGTCCTAGTTAATGGAAAAGGGGAAATTCTATACTGAAGGATGCAAAATTAGTCAATGAAGAGGACACTATTAATAAAAATATACCACCTATTTTTGTTCTTTTGGTTTCCTGACATTTACTGCTAAAAAAGCCCAGAACAGTTATAGAGAGTCACAGTTGGAGTCAGAATCATTCAGTTCGTTATGATTTCCATCTTAATTATAAGTGATTCACATATAATGTATATGGGGGACAAATGATAGCAGACTTTTTGTCTTGAACTGTAAGCTGAGAAGCCACAATGGATTGAAGAGTATTCAATAACAGTGTTTTTAAGGGGCCATGCTTTCTTCTCTGCACAGGAATAAAGAGCCAGACCACTCCTATTAAATACACTGTGAATGTATGTATGAACTCTGTCTTAAATACATAGGTGTGGTTTATTGCACAGCTTTCAATCTTTAATAGGGTGCAGTACAGTCCCATTTTCTCCTAACCCTTAATTCCCATTAAACTGAGGCTCTGTGTACAGTAGCCATCCAAGCAAATAAGTATTGTTAACAAGATCAGAGACTCCCTCTGTTCTCTCTAATCCATTAATTGACTCATGGTTCGACCCAGTGATTTGGACTCACAACAGCGGAAAAAAGCTATTCATAACAATAGTCATTGTACTTGACTCACTTCCACAGCATACTGCCAATCAGACTCCAATATGGGCAAAGATGACATCTAATGTGTGCATGGACTATTTCTTCAACAAGATCTAAACAATGAGTGTATAAATTATTAGAATAATGTAAACAGTTGCTATCTTTCCAACACGGAAGTAAACAGTGATTTGTGAATGCGCAAGACGTCCACTATCGGAAAATAACAAGAATAACAAAGAGCAGTACATGCAAAAAAATTTTTGCAATGCAAACCACTGTGTTCAGAGTTAAGATAATACATTAAAATAACAGCAGAAGTTTGACAAATTAAGCAGCAAAACAAGCTGTTTTGTACAGCTAAAAATAAGTATTTGAATATAAAATAATATATATTTATATAAAAATATCTTAGTGTCTTAATTGTTTAGGTTTTGTAAAATAATGCTGTGTGTTTGTTTCATGGCTTTATTTTTTAATTGGTCTGAACAAAAACAGCAGAAGGGCTTATTAAAAATTTAAAAAATCTTCTGAAGAAACAAAGTCACCTACATCATGGATGCCCTGGGAGTAAGCAGATAAACACCAAATATTCATTTTTGGGTCAACCTTTTAAGCTATATTGCAATTCTTGCAAATTCCTCCTTTTTTGCTCTTCCATCATGTCTTTTTAACCATCCATCTTTTTTAATTGGACCTCTTCAAAGTGTCAAACACCAGAAGAGGTGCTCGACTGTCCTTTGTGTCTTATGTTCCCTGTTCCCCTTCAATAAATCGGACTTCTCCTCTCCCACAACACAGCTGTCCACCTTGACTCTGACCACTACTGTGCTACAGAGATTCTTCTTTGGTCTTCTCTAACCTCTTCTGACAAACTCTATCTCTCGCTCTCTCATTCAGTACTCCCCCTCCTCATCTCGCAGGCTTGTTCTCCCCAGGAGCTCCAGAGGGGTATAAATGCAGCTCCGCTTCCCCACAGTATGAGCTCATTCCCAACTTGGCAGCTCGGAGGAGTGAGCGGAAAATCGACACGAAAACACATAGTTCGCAAAAACAAGTCAAGGAACGCATAACAAAATATTCTTATCTCAAAAACATTTGTAAGGAGCATGTAACTGGCTCCAAGCACCGGGTTGCTCTGTTTAAATGAAAGAAAACATTAATAAAGACTTTACCTAATCTTTAAACAACTGTGTAATGATAATGTTGAAGAGCTCTGTCATTACAATTACTGAAATTCATTTTTGGTCATTAGAAAATCATTCATGATCATTTCTAGTATAATCCGTGTGCTAAAATGAGATCAAGAATAATGTAGAAACTGAGAATGACGTTTCGTAATTTGATTAATTCATCCATTTAGGAACAAAAACAAGGAAAGAGAAACACTGTGACATTCACTGTGCTGACATGGTGGAGTTGGTGGAAAATAATTGTTCTCAAGGTGAGATATGAAGCCAAGAATAAGAGACATGTTACTGAACCAACCGGCTGTCTGCAGCAGAAATGTCTTACTTCTTGCATGTTTCTTTTTCCCACTACGGTAGCTGTGGAACAAAAAACACATTTCACCCACCACTTAAAGCAATAGTGAGCAGTTTGTCATCATTTACTCTCCTTTATGTCATTCCATTCTGTATTAGGAAATACAGTATGTTACACAGGCCGTCCAATCTGCTCTTTTCCACACAAAAAAGCAAAACAAAAGTGGGTGGCCAATTTTAAAGCATCAAAAAATAACACAAATGCACCAAGTTTTCTAAAAGTGGTTTAGATGACTTGTACAGACAATGGGTAAGTTTTTTAAATGTACAAATATACACTAGCCAACCGTTTTGTGCATCATGCAATTACAAACCTAAAATTAAAAAAACACATGATTATAAAAGTGATTTCTGTTTAACATTAAGCTTGGTTCACGTCTGAGAGGAGCTGAGAAAGTGATTTGGTCATGTGTTCTGCCTCTGAATGTCAGGACTGGCAGACAGAGACAGCTGTAGAGAGTCTGATGTGACTGCTTTGCAGATGTTACCACAGACACAGTCCAACACTCATCTGGACGCCTGACCTTGTGAAAGGACTCCTATGGTAATGGCCTCTTTAAAGTTCTCCACGTCAACCCTGCACGATTACGTGCTGTTTGTCAAGTCATACAGAAAACAAGAACATTTATAAATGCCATCAACATCTCCCTGAAACACTGAGAGGTTTTATATCAGCACAGTGAGCTGATTGGAGAAAGGGCTTCCCAAACAGCTGAGCAAATAGAAAATTCTGCTGTAATCATGGCAGATTAATGCACATATTTTGTATAATAGTTCTCCACTTTGGAGCTTTGGGTTCATTTATGGTTCAGACTATGAGAAAGAGAGGGAGGGAGGATTATGGGAGAAAGGGAAACAGAGAAAGAAAGAATATAAATGAATCTCAGTCTGTCGTTCTCTAAGCCAGTTTCAGTTCACTCAAACGCCCAGAGCAATATCTAAAGAAGACATAATTCATTCGCACAGAACTGAACTAAAAGAAATGTATGAAATGACACACCCACGTGGATTAAATATCATCTAATGAATAGTCTTTCTCACACACGGTCTTCTGCTTTCCTGATCTCATACCTTAAACTGAAAATACACTGAAAAGCAATCAGTTGGCCTTACTGCTTTAACACTGAGCTATTCTGGTCATGCGAAGGAAGAGAGCAGAAATCAAGCTGTCTAAACCTGCGTTCAGTTACGACAGACAAACGATCGTAGAAAAAACACAAAGTTTAAAAACAGAGAAAAATCAGCTCAGAGGCTCTCTATAAACAAGCCTTTACGCTGGACCTCACGGTGAACCGCTTAGCACTGCTTCTTTGGATCGCACATGTGTACAGTATCTGCTCTGTAAGCACAGGTGATTATCAAACACAGACTGCCATCCCAAAAATAAATGTTTTTTCATTATTTACCCTTGTTGTCATGGATGTGTGTGCTGATTTAATTTATTGTAAATATTTTTATTTACTTTAACATTAATAAAAAAAAAATATTTATATTTCAAGTTTGTTCCTGTGGTTTTAGAAATCCGGTGAATTTATATTTATTTATTTTTGGTATGTTGGTTATGAATTACTTTTTAAAACTTTTTATTCCACATCATAGCACCATAACTTTTAAAAAGCAATAGTTTCATTTTTTTTCTCATAATTGCACGCTTATATCTTATTGTAGCTACTCACAATATAGTTTATATCTTACAACTCAGACTTTTTTCTTTTTTTAGGAGTTCAAATCTCAAAATTATTTTTCCTTGAAATGCTCAGTTAACATGTCGTTATTTGTAACTGTTTTACTAAAAAAGAGTTTATGTCAGTTCTTTTTAAACCACTTAAAACAGTACACTCTAAAACAAAATGCTGGGTTAAATATGAACAATCCCAGTGTTTAGGTTGTTTTCAATTAACCATCACTTAGGTTAAATGTGTAACCCAGCCTTCTGGGCAGTAACCCAAATGCTGGGTCAATAACATTACAATATCGGGGTCTGTCTACTCTATACTTTACCCAGTGCTGGGTTGTATTTAGGCCATTTATATCTCTCAATCCTACCTCGCAAATACAATTTTACATCATGAAATGTAAGTTATAAATAACAAATTGCAAGAAATAATCTCACAATTATATATTTGTATCTCACAACTGCAATTTTCTCAGAATCGTGAGCCAGAATTGCAACATACTGTATAAAAAGTCACAGCTACCTTTTTTTATCCCATGTTTCAAAACGATCATTCTTAGCATACAGGACTTAGAACGATATGAAGGTGAGCAAATAATGACCAAAGTTTAGTTTTATCTCTTTAAGTAAATGCTGAATTCTTTTTCCCAACTCAGCTGAATAGCAAACAGGGTTGTGTTGGGATTTGATAAGAACGACAATAGTAATTTACACGCCAGCCATGACATCTGGGAGTGACCGGAGGAGCGGGCTGAAGGCCTCTTGAGGCAGCAGATTCATCTGGAGCTGTCTCCGCAACCGGATAGTTCTAGAATGACTAACGCCACATCCTAGTGCATAAAAGAAAACTACAATATAAACTGCTGCTCATGATTACAGCATGAAATAAAAAGCAGAGTGTGTGGCCACAATTTCAATTTTCGAAAACATTCCCTTATAAACCAGAGATTTCCTTTCTGAGCTGTCAGATCGAATATATATCTATATACACATCACAGCCTTATGCATAAGCAAGACGACGAAACAACAAACAGAACAAAGACCTTTTCATCTCCTAGGTTTCAAATGTGATTTTTTTCTAATCCAACGCAGACACGTTTGAGCCTCCTAGTGCATTGCAGTCGTCTGCACGACCGCAGTTTTCCTTCACCACAGCTCAAACTAATTACCAGGCGTACTTCTCAAGCCAAACAAACTGCAGCCTGCGTTTTGTCTCTGATACTGCGTAATGAGACATTTCCCCTTTAACACTTTACAAGAAAACAAACAAAACTGCTTCCACTTGTACTTTCCCTACAGCTCCAACAGGTGTTGTAGAGCACCCTCCTTATTTTTGCATAGCATCCATAATTCTAGAAATGTACAACATTATCCGTTCAGTCGATTTGGACTTGTTTCATTGCACTTTATTCAAAAGGTTGCAAAACTATTCAGTTCAGCTACAATGTTTTCTTCCAGCCTGAAGCATTCAGAGCACCAGCGCCTGCCAAAATTGTCAAACAGGAAAAAAAGAGACATTTGTGGAGAATGGATAGGACAGTTTTACATTTTTTTTGAAAAATGGAGGGGGGGGGGAACAGTGAGTCGGATGAAGGGAAAGAAAATGTGGCTTCTTTTCCTGCTGCATTCTTTCCTTCAGTTTCGGGTTTTGGCAGGCAGCTTTTATTACTGGAGTCTATCTCCTTCACTTGAAGAAGGACGTATTGCATGGAAAGTACAGGATAGCGGTGAAGGAGACTGAGCTGTAAATCAACATACAACCTTTCTACTCCATCTCTTCATAAATAACAGCCATAAGACTGGGTCAAAGCAACCTCACACTACTGGTGACAAAAAACAGCTCATAAATAATATTCTACTCTATATTAATCATTTTGTTTTAATCTGCTTTACTAATCTCGCTTTTGGTATTTCAATATATTTCGAAGAGCCCTGTCTTGACTTGTTTTTTTTTTTTTTTTATCAACTTCTTCCCGTCTGATGTGGATTCCAGTGTTGTACAGCAAGCATCTCTCCTCTGGGGCATTAGCACCAGCAAGACCAGGCTCATCACAACAGCACTGTTAATGCATGTCAGTGTAGCAGAAGATTCGTGCACAATCTCAAACATTTAGTGTCTGGCCAAAGAAAACATGAGGGGAAAACATCATCCCTGCCCATGACAGCAGGAATCTATCTGAGAGAAGCTTATAAAAACAGAGCGACGGCGCTATATAAAAGAGTGGATTGTGACAGCGAGTTTGTACCAGCAACAAAACCAACATCCCATCCTCACATTAATCTGCTCAGAGCAGCCGCATTTGACACCAGCTCTGTGCCTTATTCAGGACATAAAGTACAGAGGGAATGGGCCTGTTACAAGACAGTTACACTTGCATACAGAGACTATGGGAATAAAGCTCTCTAGGGCCTTCCCATAGTTCACAGCTGAAGTGAGTAAGCTCTTTTCTACACAGCAAAAAAAGTTTTGTAATGTGGACTAAAATTAGCTTTGAGTGGTAAATCATTTGGTTTAATCTAATTAGCATATTGTATATCACCAAGTAGGTGAAGATGTAATACGTTTTGTTTTAGCTATACTATAATGATTTTTTAAAAGGAATAGTACACCCAAAAATCTAAGTATGTACTCACTTCCAGGTCATCCAAGACGTACATTTTGTTTTTGAGTTTGTTTCTTATTTCAAATCTATTCTGAGAAATTTGCACCACTTGCTCACCAATGGATCATCTGCAGTGAATATGTGCTGTCAGAATTAGAGCCTGATTAAAAACAACACGATAATCCAAAATCAGTCCACACGACTCCAGTCCACCAAATAATGTCTTGAAGTGAAAAGCTGTGAAAATCTATCAAGATGTTTTTAACTTCAAATGAGTGCCCTTTCCATAATATTGCTTGAAAAAGTTGTTTAGTCTGAATCAGGAGACAAATCAAAGATCAAGCACCATTTACAAGTCAAAACAGTTTAATCGATTATAAACAAATATGTCTGTGAGGGGACAACATGGGATGGACTTCCCAGCTAGAAATGTTACGTTCCCAGGACGTCCTCGGAACGTCCCTGCTGGTGTCAAGGAGGTTGCCTAGTAATGTCCTTAG
>JAUCNO010001076.1:1377933-1390021 GCA_032353835.1 Enteromius viviparus
ACACGACATCCTCCGAATCTGGGTCCACCTGGAAAGATAAAGATTCCCATTAGTATCACGGATATTCACGGACAAGTTTATATGGATTGAGATTGACTTACCAAAGGATTCACGGAGGATTCGGAACTAAGTGCTGTGCAGCGAAAGCCAAGCTTTGCAATTCACTTTCCCACTAAGACTTTGTTCACTTTAATAAATATGTTTAAACTTACCTCGATGTCTCCTTCTCCTTCCGCTCACTGCTGAGAGGTAACCGTGACAACAGCACTATCTGGTAGATGTTGGCACTTGGTATTATAATTAAAGCATGCCTAACTTATGGATAAGAGGAAAGATCCATATTCATATAATTCTATACAGAAATTATAACTATAAAAAGAGATATTTTCTGGAATGTCATTTTAATTACAGGCAGTATATTTTTCCAGTAAATTGAACACTGATTATATAGAACCCTTGTGCATGGGTAGGGAAGACTGGGAAATTTCACAGCGTGGGTTGTAGCATCATCGGTTTGTAAAAATTAATTATAGTATAAAATCACTATCTTATGTGACAGTGATGTAGCGCAAGACAAAAAAACGTTTAAATCAAACATCATATCTGGCTTACAGTTTGATTTGCAATCATGTAAATGCTAAAAGGCAGAAATAATAAAAGTGATTGTGAGCTCAAGTTTAAAACGCCACAATTTATCCATATCAGTTTTGCTATAAAAGTCACTGGCTGTACATTTCTATATGTTACAAACTTTCTTCAGAAAACAAAAATTAGATAAGATTTAGATTAAGACTTTACTACACAGTTACTATAATAAAAGCATTTTCTTAAGTGACACGTATTCAGAGGCGGACAAAGTGAACAAATCCATTACTTGAGTGGAAGTATAAATACTACTGCATGGTCAAATATTACTCCATTACTCATTTTTACTTAAATAAAGGTATATGTATTTGTTTTAAAAGTACTTAAGTATTATGAGTAAATGAGTATCCGGTCAATGCATAGTTTCATTATTGTTGCATTGTTGTACTTGCAATATCTTATGCCTCTGAAGCAACTGAATATATTGACTAGGTTGTAATATCTGTGTAATGTAAAATAAATAATTAAAAATTTAGGAAAAATTTGGGAAAAAAATGACTTTTGGGACATAATCATTTACATTATTACATTTACTTTTACTTTATTTACACTTCTACCCACCATCACAAAACAGCATGGTAGTGTGTCTTTTCACTTTGAGGACCTTGGTGAAAATGCAGTGGTGTGAAAAGTAAGATATTTGTGTTTCAAATGTACTGAAGTTAAAGACATAAGTTTCCAGAAAAAAATACAACTCTAGTAGTACAATACTCAAGCAAATGTACTTATACTGTCTGCCTCTGCATGTATCTGTATTTTAATTCTTCCTTTCTTTCAAATTAACCATACTGCCTTAATGGTCTGATGTTGTTGTTTTTTACTGTAGCCTACAATAAGAATCCGAATCAAACATTCCAGAATCTGCAGAATAGGACTGGACATATTCAGATTTATTTGAAAATATTCAGATGTAACCCCTTTCGTAATCGATAACATTTTCATAAATAACTAATAAATATGCCATAAAATGAGCCTACTTTCTCGACACACCATATACCGAGCAGCGCAATGTTGCTATGGTTACTTTCTCAGGCAAACTAGATTCCAGTAGAATAGAGTACTTTGAAGAGTGTTGAAATGATATTTATAGCAACTACACGCTCCGAGTTCAGTTATATTAACATTTATAAGTACGAAAACGATATATAAATGTACAAAATATAAGATAACCTAAAAATAATATCCACCCTCCCCCCAGCCCTCATAACTCGCACCCTGGTCAGCCAATGCTCAAAACGCGCCTCTCAGACGCGCGGAGGTCAGCAGAAGCAGAGGATTGGTGTTAATGGAGGGCTGCGCGTCAGTGGGGGGGGATTAACTGTGAATCCATACGTAAGAAAAGTGTAAACACTATTTCGCCGTGCAGTCAGGCTGCTATGGTCGTCTACATCTGGAGTTTAAACATTAGCTACAAAGACACTTCTGCGCTCAATCAAAGTGCAAATGTTAGTTCAGGAGACCCCCTAGAGCCCCACAGTACCCCACCTGGCCTGAGCCGTACCGGCCACACGGTGACAGCCGTCTGCCTCGGAATCATTCTGGTGTTCGGATTCCTCAACAACCTGTTTGTCCTGCTCGTCTTTGCGAGGTTTCGCTCACTGTGGACACCCATTAACCTCATTCTGCTGAATATCAGCGTGAGCGACATACTGGTTTGTTTGTTTGGGACTCCCTTCAGCTTCGCCTCCAGTCTCTATGGGAAATGGCTGTTGGGATATCACGGCTGCAAATGGTACGGGTTCGCCAATTCACTTTTTGGTAAGTTGTACTAAAGTTCACAGACTGGAAAGTTGTACGTGTAACAGTTTTCAGAGGAGGTTATTATCTTACAGCTGCATGTTCTTTAGCGATGTGCATTGTTGCGCCTGCGTTATTTTCTGTATGGGTTTGAGCTTAATAATGTTCATATTTTAGTTGGTTCGGAAAGGTAAAAATGAAAATCATGAAATGATATACTGGTAACTAAAAATATACTGTTCTATAAAAAGGTTGAATTAATTGAAATGTAGGTAATGGGCTACTGTGGAATGTGGAAGGAAATGTCCTGAGGGAAGAATATGTTGATGATTGATTTTGATTTGACTGCATTTGATTTAAAAATGTTCGTGTGTGTCACTCAAGAGCATAGATATTTATTATAAAAAAAGCCCAAAACGTAAATAACCTTAACATGTGACCAACAAACTTTAAACCATAAATAAATACATTTTATTGCAGTTAAACTAGTTATCCTACAATGATCATACATATCATATGCAAAATAATGCGTATGCATAATTATCTTTCTGTAAAGCCCAAATTAAATCAACAGAATCTTCAATCAGAAAGTGTTAAGAAATCTTATTAATTCATTTTTGTCTAAATATAGTCCATTTATCCTTATTATGAAGAAAACCATATCACATACAATGTCATTATTAAATTTGTATATTTTACACATAGTTTGGGAATATTTCATCTAAAATAACATTTAAATCTGAAAGAATGCTTGAGCTGATTAAAATGACAGTATTCTCAGTATATTTATTTAAAATGAAAGCATAGTTCTTGATCATGTCAAGATCATGTTTTTTTTTTTTTTTTGATCTGCCGAAAATTTTCCACAAATGCCCAAGACAGACAGATGCCAAAACCACTCTGATTTTATCTTCTTTGTGGGTTGTCTCAGAAGTCACAGTCTTCCCCCAGTGATCTGACATTTAAATGGAGAGCCTGTTAATTACTCTAGTGGGAGTGTTGTGACACCCCGTTTCTCTTCCTGTGATGAACTGCAGAGACAAGTGCAGAGCGCTTTTGTGCAGTACGTGTGGACCTGCGGTGCAACCCACTGAAGGAGAATAAAGCTCACAGGTTCTCTGTGGTTACCAATTATAACAATTGGACAGTAAAAATAACATGTTGTCAACAGCTTAACTTCCATCATCTTGTGTCAAGCCACTATCTGCATTGATTATGGGTTGTTACATAATGACATATCTTCATACCTTTAACCTTACATTCTCTGGAAAACACAATCTGTACCTTAATGAGTTCCTTGAGTCTGTGACTGCATAATAGAAACTTTATTACATTATTACACAATTAAGTTTTTTAGCTATATTTTTCTTGCAGTGTACTTTTTATATATTTGAGTTTTAGGAATCTAAAATACGATATGCATTCATTTGAAGAAAAAAAGCAGTGTGTGCAGTCATACAATCCAGGGTTAAAATATATCTACTCACTGTACACTCAAATAATGATTCATTGGATGAACTCAATTTAACTGAAGGCAGGATTCCCATCCAATGAATATATGTAACCCCAACTCATAAAAAAGCAAATAATGCGATGAAATTCAATTGAGTTGCATCAACTAAGTTTGAACAAATATAGTTTTAATGAAAATGATGATGATGAAGATGATGAAGATGATTTTATGCTTTTGACCTTAAACTAAAACATTTAAACAAAAAATAAATTAATAGGAAGACATCCTTTTACATTGAACAACAAAAAAAAGATATGTTTGATTTACTTAACTTTATGCGTTATCCAAATTGTTATGCATAACATTTTGATACATCCATGGCATGCCCAAAGTATTTTGATTATTATTATTATTAAAACAACTTTGATTCATGTTAGCAGGTCCCTGAGCACATGCTGTACACTTTACCACATGTAACCCCCAAAAATACTAACATAGCAGAAGGTCTTTTAAATCCAAACATAAAAGAGCATTAAACAGTAACAAGTCTCCCAGTTTTATCATCTTAATAAAAATGCCTAAAACAGCATTTTATTTCAAGATTTACTATCCTTATCCAGCTCTGTGCAAAGCATGATAGGAAGGGGAAATCCACTTCCTAGTTACACAAATAAAATCATCTGTGTTCTCTCAAAATTAAAATATTGAGTTGAAACAAAACAAAACTGTTTAACACAATGCAGTTGTTTAAATAGGGAACCAAACATAATTGTGTTAAATGAAAATATTTTTTTAAATAAACTGAACAGTGTTGGGGAATCATTTTGTATTAGACGTGTGTAACAGCAATAGCAGTCTGATTAACATACTACCTTAGTGATGCAGATCATTTTGGCAGTTTTTATATAACATATGCAGCTTGTGTGACTGATCCAGGAACAGAACAGGATGCATGATCACTGAAAGCATAACTGTTCTTTGCACTTAACCTCAGACTTTTCTCTAGGGACTGTCCCGGGTCTTCAAAGTAAATTGCTTTGTCAAACTTGGGTTATTGTCATTTTCCCCTGCGCGATAGAAAGTTGTCAAAATTGCTGTCATTGCACTTGGTGTAGACTGGCAATATTTTACAATGAAAAGCCATTTAGAATATTCACAAGCTATATTTCCATATCTGTTTTCTTTATCCCAAAATAGGAATAGTGTCTTTGATGTCTCTGTCCATTCTATCATATGAGCGTCATGCTGCCCTCCTGTGCCCCACCAAGGCAGACGTGTCTGACTTCCGCAGGGCCTGGCTCTGTGTGGCCGGATCCTGGCTCTATTCACTGATCTGGACTCTCCCACCATTCCTGGGCTGGAGTAGCTATGGACCTGAAGGGCCCGGGACAACATGCTCAGTGCAGTGGCATCAGCGCTCAACCAACAGCATGTCTTACGTAATGTGTCTGTTCATCTTCTGTCTGCTTCTACCCCTCATGCTCATGATCTTCTGCTATGGCAAAATCCTGTGCATTATTAAAGGGGTGAGTAAAGAGGATTTATTCACTATTATATTTTAAATACACTATATATTTTTACATCCATCTTTAGAGTACTGGAAGAACCGTAAAACGTCCCTAGAACAAAGCATTAATATGTGCTTAATTACTACTGATAAATGGCTAATATTCTAGTAATATGCAATTAGATAAGATACCCTAAAATAAAGTGTTACCAAAATAAGTTGTGACTTTTTATATTTTGAATAATAATTTTATATTATTACTGCTTTGTTATGCTTTCTAGAAACTGACCAGATATTATGAAAGCGATAATCAAAATTCTTCTATATGATCTTAAAAAGGTTCCAAAACGGTGTTTTTCCAGTGATGCTTTAAAAGAACCTCAAAGAAGCTTCAAGTAAACAGTCAAGGGAATAGTTCACCCACAAATGAAAGTTCTGTCATCATTTACTCACCCTCGATTACTTCCAAACCTGTTTCTCTGTTCTGCTGAACACAAAGGAAGATATTTTGAAGAAAGTTCATAACCATGTTGTTTTGTTCACCACTGACTTCCATAGTAAATACTTGAGGGTGAGAGACAGAACTTTCTTTTTTGAGTAAATTATTCCTTTAACTGAAGCTTCTTTGAGGTTCTTTTATAGCATCACTGGAAAAACACCCCTTTTAAAATCATATTGAATAAAACAATTGGGATAACTGGTTTCATAATATCTGGCCAGTTTCTAGAAAGCATAACAAAGTAGTAATAAAATACAATTATTATTTACAAGTCAAACTATTTCAGTCTAAAAAAGGTCACTTATTTTGGTAACACTTTATTTTAGGTTCTATTAACTAGTTGCTTATTAGCATGCATATTACTAGAATATTAGCCATTTATTAGTAGTAATTAAGCCCATATTAATGCCTTATACTACATCCCTAATCCTACCCAATACCTAAATTACATCTAGCGCACTAACTATTAATAAGCAGCAAATTAGAAGTTAATTGAGGGAAAAGTTGTAGTTAATAGTGAATAAGTGTTCTAAAGTGTTATTTTAGAACAGAATTATCATTATTTTAGAGCACAATTATCATAGTGTCATATTGCTCCATCGTCGAATTGTAAATGATGAATGATTCTGCAAACCAGCATACAGCTTTCGTTATCTTCTCTAGAGAGGAAAAAGTATGGCTACATACAGAAATCACATGCACTCTCAGAAGGTACAACTTGGCCACCGCTAAAAAGTATGTTCTATACGTTTGTAGTATTAATGTAATACACATGTTGTCACTGTCATGCGACCCACCAGCATCAGTTAGCTTTACTGGCATTCACAAATTCTTTTTTGTCAGAGTGATTGTGAACAGAGTGAACAGATTGGTTAAATGAATGAAAAAGGGACTTCTTGCCACTTACTGGTGCATCGAAAAATTTGGAAAAAGAGTCACTGGAAAACTCTCATCACTTACACACAGATTGAATGGAAAGGGCAAACAGAGTGATACCAATACTGTTGTATAACCCCAGTGGCATACCATCTCCTCTGACTGTGTTAATGTCCTTTCTGTGGAAATAAAGCCGTTTTACCCAGAAATCTGCAATGAGGTCTCATAGCCAGTGTCCAATTAACATTTCAACCCCGGCGAGCTACAGATAACAGATCCTAAGCTCTTGGTGTCTTTATTTATCCATTTGGTATTGATTTGTCCAGCTAAAGGAATAAGATCAAAGCACTTTGTGGCATCAGGTTAGACAGTGCTCAGGGTGAAAAAGGCTTTAGGTTTATGTGACTCATCCATGCCTAAGGCGGATTTCATAAACACATCACTGTGTGAAGGAATATGTAATGAGCGTTTCCAGCAGGTAGTAAGGCAGCCAGCGTCTAGTCGCCAGAGCGATTCTATGAATGAATCACCGTCTGAGTTATTTTTAGAAAGAAGAGCCTGTTACTATTGGTGACAAACTGTTGTGTAACAAACATATTTCCTCCAGGATTTGCTCTGTTCAGCAGCAGGTGCCACATTGTGTTTCTGACAAATGGAAAGAGCTGCTTCCATTACACGTATGAGTGGGCCAGTCACTACAGCCCTCGGGCTTTTCTTAGAAATACAGACATGGAGTTCTGATGGGATTCAAAAGCAGGAGAATTACAAGAAGAGAGCACTGGGAAAATCAGGGGGTGAGATGTAGAGAAAGTAATTGCATTCCTAAAATAGAGTCACTCCAGACATGCGGTATGAATCGATTTCTATTACACTATCTAATGGAAAGCTGAATAAAAAAGTTTGCAGAAACAATGAGTGAAGGACAATTTTGTGTGTATTGAATTATTTTTAGAATCAAAGATGGAATTGGAAATGGTTTTGTTTGTGTTGTTGCTACAAATTTGTATTTTTTTTATCAGTGTCATATTGATCTTACAAATTGTTGAAGGACACTTCAATTGCTGGGAGCACTACATAGGTGAGAAAACACTTAGCCGAGCTGGAGCTGTCAATACAATCACAATCATAATCATCTTGTTTAGGATAAATGGAGCTTGTAAAAGGTGTGAATGACAGCATGAGCTGGTGCAGGGAGCTCAGCTCCACTCATCAGCTCTCATTGGCTGCCTTTGCTGATTGGAAGTTCACATTCTGTTACCAACCGGCCGGAGATCTTTATACAGAGATATTGCTTCATGATGGGAAGGGGATGAGGAAGGTTAACAGACTTCAGAGGGTAGAAGTCACGACTCTAATGTTTTGACGCATGAAGGAGCCATCTGCCAGTTCTCCTTTAATTTGCAGACAGCTTACACACGGCAAGCTAATTTATGAACAGTAGGAGAGTCCATGTTCTCTGCAGCAAGATGGCTTATTTTGTTTCAAATGGTGAATGAAAAGGTCTTTCTACATCAAAATGTGAACTACACATGCATTAAGTGTTTTCATTTTGGGTTTAGGTAACTAAAATCAACCTGCTGACTGCACAGAGGAGGGAGAACCACATACTTCTCATGGTTATCACCATGGTCTCCTGCTATCTGCTGTGCTGGATGCCGTACGGTGTGGTTGCTCTGCTGGCCACCTTTGGCAGGAAGGGATTGATCACTCCCATAACCAGCGTGGTGCCGTCAGTCCTGGCCAAGAGCAGCACGGTGGTCAACCCGGTCATATATGTGCTTTTCAACAACCAGGTCAGTCCACAGATGAAATGAATTCAAAATTTCAGTTAGGGTGTAGAAACACAGTTGCATGTCCTAGTAAATTGATTAGATAATAAAAACTAGTGCATTCTTGTTAGATTTTTTTTGTTATTTTACAGTTTTTTTTAAATGCTAAAACACATTTCACAAACGTTTCCACCATGTTCCCCAATGTCTAAACACAACACCCTTTACTAAAGCTATATAAACACAACCACACCTTCTCACTTCAAAACTCAAACTTTCACACCAAAAGAGCAGCTCAAAGCTTTCAAAAATGTATAAACACTATACACATCATTACACACCACAGCAAAACAATTGAAAACACAATGCTCAATTTGTAATAAGGTTTTTTGTTTCATAACTGCCAATGCAAACTTTACAGTAACGGATCCTCTTAGATCTCTGCAGAGGATTAGGCATTTAGATCTGAGAGTTTCATATGAAGAGTAAATATATTGAAAATTCTGCGTGTACACCACTGTAACACAACTCAATACAAAAACAAAATCTATCGCACAGAGCAGTACTCTTGAAAACATGATCAGGGTGTGAAGTTTTTTTTACTTTATTTGCACCACACACACCACATTCACTGTGCAGCATCATGTCGCTGACCTGCATCGGGCCACATCACCTCATCCACATCACAGAAATGTAGGCCACTGAGCAACACAGTATGTCCACTAACTGTACTGTGAACATGGATGTATACTTACTTGCACATACTCGTAACATAGGTCTTTCTGTCGCGTAGAATTGCTTAATCCGCATCTTTTGGCTCCAGAAAACTCTGGCTCTCAAAGTTGACATTGTTGGCAATGACTTTCTCTCTGATCTCCCGGAGTCTGATGAAGTTGTTCTCACGAACCATATCTACAATGAGGGCTTCTTGTGCCGCTGTAAATATGGCAACCCTCCCACCTCAATGGGCATTCTTTCAACTCTAAAGAAACAAACATTTGTGTTGTCAATTGGCATGTTTTACAATAACAACTGATTTGAAACAAATAGACTACTCTCACAGGCTTGTAAAACTGTATTGTGACAAAGAAAGCAATAGAGGACAAGTGTTTTTAATTTTGAGTCGTTGTGTGTAATTAATGACACCAGGTGTGACTGTGGCAAGCATTTTGCATCACATGAGCTTTCATTTGAGAATATGGGCAGAGTTCTTTTGCAACTTGTGTTTTAGCAAGGAAAAATGTGTTTAGATTTATGAGAACGGAGGATTATGTTTTTTTTAATTGTGTCTTCATGTGAAATGTGTTTATGATATTGGAAAATGATGGCTAGATTTAGTAACTGTAACCTATTTTGAGTTGTAAAAACCCAATAGATTCAGAGATATACCATAATTTGTATATTTTGGAAAATAATTATAAAAAAAATAGTTTATGATGTTTAAGATGTTTAGAATTTTCATAATATTGCATCACAGAATTAATAAGAGTTGTATTTCAATATTTAAATGATTTTAATATTTTATTTCAATATTTTAATGTTTTAATTTAGGCATATTGTCAGGGAAAAAACAATTGGCAAATAATTATGATTCACAAAATTAAATAAAAAACAATGCCTCACATAGTTATAAATCAATTGATTTGTAGGAGCTAATATTTAAATATTAAACAAATTTATATTTTTTACCCGGTTTCACAGACAGGGCTTAGACTAAGCCAGGGTTAGGCCATTGTTCAAGTAGGACATAAAAGAGATTTTTAGAAATATACTTGGAAAAAATATTACTGGTGTGCATCTTAAGACAAAACAAAGGCACTGACATGTTTTAGTGCAAGTTACATTTTTGACAAGGATTAGCCTTAAACCTTGTTTGTGAACCGGAGGTTTATACTAGTGTGTCTATACACAGGCAGAAAAATGACACCTTTATGGCCCAAATATACTTTATTTTCCTCATTCAACTCCATCTAATGTATGTATAAAAGGTGTATGTGCAGACACAATATAATGTTGTGCACTGTGCATCAGACAAAAGTTGAACACAGACAAGTATACAGTATTCAGCTTGTCATTTAAATGACAACATTGTAAATTTTTTACCCCTGTAAGGTCTATATTAGTGAAATTAATTCCATTCTTTTTTTCCTTTCAGTTCTACAGGTGTTTCTTAGCATTTCTAAAGTGTCAAGGAGATCCATCCTTTCACATCCAGAATCCTCAGCACAGCAGCAAAGAAGATCCTCATGCACTCAGGCCCTGTGACGGACCCTTATGGCATCGTCGCATCAAGGGACCCCCAAAAAAAGAGGCACACACTCTTGCCTTAGTTGTCCATTACACCCCCTGACATTCTCAAAGACTGCCCAGGCTTTACAGATCAGCATTTAATGATATTTAGTGTGATGATATCTTAAACCCCATCACAAAGTTTCAGATCGGTATATCAGAATCCCACAGCAGAGCCAAAACCTGAAATTGAAATGAATGTGCAGTGTTTAACGAATACTCTAGAACAAAAGTATGTGTTTTTAAATATGTGCAAATACACACCACGCAAATTCTGCTTATATAATAAACCTCTAAATGAAGACACATCGCCAACTGTGCAGTAAAGCAGTAATGCCAGTGTCAGTCTGTGAATGTAATGTAGTTACATTTTACACCAACAGTAGGAGCTACTGCCCATGTCATATTGTAATGAGAATCATTAATGTTATAACAGAACACATGTAACAGAATTCAACAAAGTTTAGTCCATATGCTGCTTGTGACAGTTTTTTTTTGAAAGCATAATTTATTACTGTCCTTTGTTAGTGGCCATGAAGGTTTCCTTGAGCATAGTATTTAATATTTTTAAAATATTATTGATATCTCCATATACGTAAGTGTTATTAAGCTTTAAAAAAATGTATGAAGTGTACTTTCTTGTGCGTAAATGTGAGTCACGTTTTAACACAGAGACATGAAATTATGTCATTATTTCAACTAAAGAATACTTGCATCATTTGCACATTTTCCAGAAAGAGTTAACATTAAATTGTGCCATTCTTATAGTCAGTTCCATAGTCCCACAGGCTCTTATTCCCCAACATGCACAGAACACGCAGTGAGTCATGTTTGGTGTACGAATCATTCTTCCCATCCCTGGAAAAAGAAGCAGTTAATACAAGGTTTTCTACATCAGTCTTAAATTCATTTTTTAAAGCTTTTTTTTTTTCATATTAGATTAATGTTCACTGTAATACTAATGCAACACGGTATGAGTCAGTTTCAAAGTATTAGACATATGTGACCCTGGACCACAAAACCAGTCATAAGGTAAAATTTTACAAAACTGAGATGTATAGATCATATATAAGCTCAATAAATAAGATTTCTATTGATACATGGTTTGTTAGGATAGGACAGATGCATCTATTTGAAAATCAGGAATGGGCGGGTGCAAAAAAATCTAAATATTGAGCAAATCACCTTTAAAGTAAATCTCATCAATGCATTTTACTAGTCAAAAATGACATTTTGATATGTTTGCAGTAGGAATTTTACAAAAAATCTTCATGGAACATGATCTTTACTTAATTTCCTAATGATTTTTGGCA
>JAUCNO010001076.1:1399177-1420373 GCA_032353835.1 Enteromius viviparus
AAAGCACTTTGAATTACCACTGTGTATGAAATGTGCTATATAAATAAACTTGCCTTGCCTTGCCTTGCCTTGCCTTTCTCATGTACGTTAGCCTACTAATATAACATTGACAACAAGAGGTTGCAAAATTTTCTTTTTCTATGGATCAACAAAAGTTTTGCGACAATAAGATTTTTTTTTTTTTTGTCTTTGAGCAAAGAAAACAAATCAGCCGCAGATTACACACATGTACACACTTTCACCCGGGTGTAACAAGGCTGATTCCATCAAATACGATAAAGCTTGCGACGTACAGTATCTGGCGCGTTAAGCGTAAGTGATGGGAGAAGAGTAAATTATAAGTTATTTTTGTTTTATTTGTGCAAAAAATAATTCTCATAGTGTCTGAAAATAAGGTTGATACACTGATGTTACATGGACTGTTTTACTGATGTATTTGTTACGTTTCTGAATCTGGATCATTTCATTTGTATTGCTGTGTATGGAGGGACAGATGGCTCTCTGATATCGTCAAAAATGCCTTAATTTCTTTTTTCCGATGATGAACAAAGGTATTATGGGTTTGGAACAGTATAGCTAAGGGTGAGTAATTAATTACAGAATTTTTGGGTGAACTAATCCTTTAGTCTTCTGAATAGTTGTATTTGTATTGCTAATCTTTGCATAATAGGCAATTCTGATACAGGCAAAAGCCTCCCAGATTCTTGCACTGTAGACAGATCCCTTTAGACATAACTGCAAATTTACTGCTATTAACGTGCACTCTGAGAAAAGGGCAAAAGCATAAATCAAGATTTACTTCATATTCTGCACATCAGGGGCCATCTTCAGCAGTTTGAAGTCTGCATTGGTCGCATATTTCAGGACGTTTGCTGCAAGCATTTGTGATGTAATCTGTGTAGTTTCATTCATATACTCACTAACTTATTTTAAAAATAATTAACTGCTTGTGCTTTTATACAGAATTACAATAAATGGGGACTAAAGCTTTCCAATTTTATGGTATGATTTACAAAGAGTAGCCTATGATTTGTCTTGTGAAGTTCTAAAGATTTTTTTAGAGGAACAGAACAAAATGTACTGTTTTTATGCCCCTATAAATTGTTGTTATCCATCAGATCATTGATTTAAACTCATGATCTGTAACCAGAACATGCAAAAAGTTCAATCCTCACATGACAAAAATACAGCAGTATCGCTGTCCATTTAACACTGTGTTTTACCTCGACTGCACTGCAGGGCTCTGATGTAAGCTTCACCCTAATCAGAACACCCACAGTAGGTGTTCCAGCGTGAACCCGAATATGCCGTGGCCGGGGCTTGTTGTGTTTGATATTTATTCTAATTGCTGTGGGTAATTTGCTGTGAGTAGGACTAATGAGAGGGTCGGAGGGACCTAATGGATGACGGAGACTGCATTTAGCCGTTTAGATATCACAGGTGGCACCACAGAGAATGAGGCAACATGAACTCTGTTAGACAAACCTGCATATATTACCGTTCGTTTGATTGCTCTGGCTATTCTCACCTCCTGCTGTGGCTGCCAATTGGCTGTGATTCAGTAAATTGACTGCAGAGTGGCAGAGGAGTGAGATAGCTGAATTATGAATGTGGAGCCATTAGTGCAGGTATCGGTGTGTTTAGCTGTTTATTCCACAGCAGTAATTATTTATCACAATGTGTGGTTATGATTACAACATCATAAAGGAGATAAATGGACAGGGACACCACAATAAATCCACAAAACTAATAGAGCATGTGTACGTCACTCAATTATGGCAGGTGCATTTGCCGGAGTGCATTACGCATCAATGATCTTTGGCTTTTCTGATAACTGATCGATCTAGCAGCCTTCATTAACTAAACATATTCCATAGCAGGTACATGCTAGGACAGATCTTTTTAACTCTTAAAGAGATAGATCACCTAAAATGACTTTTACAGGAGATGTTTTGAAGAATGTTTCACAAAACAATGAAAGTTAATAGTGTCCAAAACATATTGGACTCCATTGGCTTTAAAAAACACACATTTTTAAATTGTTTACTAATGTTCTGTCCGTTCCTTTTGCTTCCATGTTAGCATCCCAGTTGAGAACTATATTGGCAAAAGTAATTATCTCTGTCTTGTATAGCACTAACTCTGTGTGACATTTGGACATGGAGCAAATCAGCCCTTGATTTGTTCTTAATGGGGTCAGAATAGAAGCTTGTTCGTTTGACGGAACTCTCCATTGACAGAGACACATTGATTGATGCTTTGTAGTGATTTCCCATGTTATATATTCGTTTCTTTTAATTACGTTTCCCAAGCATCATTAAGTGCCATTATAGTATAATGACAGAACTGCAGAGTCACAAGACAAGCTAATTGGTGATTAATGTTGTGTATCAGTGATGGAAGATTTGCAATTTAATGAAACAATTCTGTATTTAAATGCTGAATTGGTACAAACGTATACAGCAAATACAGCGATACAGATCTTTCTGTGCACCCCTTCATTTCTGGCAATCTATCTACAAACCACGACGTGAAGACAAAACATGCCCCAGCTGTTCTTGTAACAATATACAAAACCATCCGAAAGGAATTATGGCTTATTAAAGCGAGGCGGTTTTTTGCTGTTTTATAAATACGGCGATGGGAAAATAAATGTTCACGTTTGTTTTCCCTTCCTCTTTGCCTCCGTTTTTCTCTGCCTGTCTTTCTTGTGTCTTCATACAGGCCTTATAGTTTACTTGTCCGTCCATCCATCTCCGCTTCGTGTGTGTGATTGTGAAATATCTATCTTTCCATCCACACATCCATCCTCACCACCACCCCCGTGCTTCATCTTGGCGCGTTCATACCCCGCTCCTGGCTCATCTCCTTGGGGCTGGAGGGCTTGTGAAAGCCTCCTGTTTACAGGCCCTGTTGCCCACTAAAATCAGCTACAGATTCACATTAATTTCTGCTTGTTGCTGTTGTACCTCAGCCAATGAAACAGTGTGTGACCACCGCACAGCCCTATCCACTTTGGAGCCGAGGCTGCCAAGGCGCTGTTTAACCCTCTGTGCTGGAGAGGGCAGGCACATATAACTCTTCCTAATGTATTGTCCCTCGTACGGGCTTCGACAGCCCCTTCTACTTGTGCGGTGCTATTCATTACCGCTAATTTGACGTGTTTACGGCCTGCCTTCCTTATATTAGATACTTAAAGGAATCGATTGGGCTTAAATCGAAACACCTACAGCCGCACAAACATGTCAATACGGAGATGAGTGCTTAATCTCAAGGACCAAGGAACTTCTGTCCGGGGGGAGGAAACTTTGCACGCCTAATTTATGTATGTATCCCAATTACACTCGAGCGTGTTGAAGAAGCTCTCGCTCGTGTCCTCCTCAGGGGACATACAGTTCTGTACTGTATCGAGGTAATCGCGTACGGTGTGTGATATGGACCTTTTTTTGAATGAGTTCATCTGAGATGGGATAATAGGGATTCTCCATGACTTTGGAACTCTGGGAGACATTATGTGAGGACGTGAATTTGGCACTTTGTAACCTCCATAAACAGCGAGATGTGATGTAGACCCGTGTGCGTGTTTATTTGTGTATAACCCAGAAAAATGGAGAGTAATACAACCATTATTATCTGTTAGGTCTTTGACGATAAACAGACATCCACAAAGAAGGGCTTCAAATATAATGAAAAAGGTGGGGAAATATGATAGTGAACACCCACGGCTACTATGGATGCAATAGCTGTCTGTGTGTGGTGTAGTGTTGCCTCAAACCTGTCTAATGGCTTCCAGACCTGCAGGTCAGCTGCGTGTTTCTCCATCATTTTGACGTCTTGGCTGTACTATTGGACTCAATCTAATCACGGTGCCCAAATGCCCTGCGGCTTTACAGTGTGGTGTTGCTGCTCCTCACCTTTATTCTGAATTCCATCGAGTGAGAAGCCAGGTTCGAGTCTCATAGGCACAGTTGTAAAACTACTTCCTCGTCGTCACGCTGCTGTTTGGCACTTTTTGTGGATCGTTTGTTGTTGTTGGGGTTTTTTGGGGGGGGGTTTGGAGTGATGTGGGGAAAGTGGTGCCAAATGAGTCGATTTTACATGCTTTATGGATTTATTTTTATCAAAATGATGATAAACGTTAGATTCTTTCCACCACCGATTCACAGCATGAGGAACTGCTCAGAAAGGCAAACCCTCCGAGCTGATTTTTATAACGAACTAGAGGGCAGTAACTCTTCCACCTACCCCCACCCCCGAGGCCAAGCTCTCTGTAGCCCACTTCCATTCTGTGTTTTTCTTCTTCGTTCTTTCTTTTTCAGCTGGGTGGGGGGCATCCAGAGGAAGCAAAAAATAGAGAGCGCAGCACATATTTCAGATTTATGAAGTTTGGACACTCCTCGCGTTCCAACATGAGAAAGAGAGAGAGAAAAAATCCTCATCTGGAAATAATTAGACTTTTTTTGTCGTTCTCTCAGTATTAACGCAACATGACAGCCTGTAAGCATTTTTGTGCCATATTTCAAAGTTATGGTTTATAAACATCTGGTGAAGCTCTCTCGCATACTCTTGGGAAATAGGGATCTTTTTTCCACATTGCACTCTGTTTGTGTTGGGCTCGAGGAGGTGAGAAAGTCCAGCGATGTGAGGGGCCGTTGTTCTGTGCTGGATGGGGAGAGGGAGCACGGGCGCAACGGGTGGGAGGCAGGTATGAAACTTTGGCCTCTCTCAGACCTACAGCTTCCTCAAAGAGGCTGTGACCAGCTGCCACATGCACATTAACAGCTACACTAAATGCCCCCAGCAGCATCCAGCAATCCTGAGCTTAGCCAGGTCACTGTGCTGCACATTTGTCAATGTGCCTCTTTATCTTACCTCACATTTTCTAGGTTTATTAACGATTACTTTTCAGAACTGGTTGCTTTTTTTGTAAAATTATAGATCCCAAACAGTTAAGTAATGCAAAAACATAAATTGCAACTAGTATATTTGATTCCTGAACAAGACACCTGTCTATCTATCTATAGTTTTATATTGTTTGATTTTTAAGAATATTGGTAACCAAAAAATTGCCAAATAAACTATTTTGGATACCCATGACAAAAGGTATAAATAAATAAATTCACACACATACACACACACTTACGGTGAGTAAAAATGGACTTGGGATAAATGTATTGTTTATGCCAGTTATTAGATTGCATTAATTGTTCCTAAAAAAAAGTGTACTACAAACAAAACTGTTTTAAATAAATGTATTTTTCTAAATATCTCAGAATAGTTTTTTTAAAAATGTATCCTAGCTCTTCCAAGCTTGATAGTGCTTGTGGATAGTCGCATTTAGAGGGAGTGAGAGTGCCGAGTTCTGGCTTTTTGGCTGACTCGACGTTAAGTTGCATTGTAAGTCAAATCAAAAGTCAGCCAAGAAGCCGCAACTTAGAAAAACAAAACAATGGAAATCAGTTATTTATGAAATATTTTGAAAACTAAAAATATTTTTGTTACAAAAACCCATCGATCAGAGGACATGTGATAACCCTCCCCAGAGGCTTAAAGGTTATCTGAAAATATCCGATTTATGGAGCTTCAAAATAATGGCTGCTATCCACCAGCATTACCAAGCTTGGACATGCCACGATAAAAAAAAATTCAGACTGTGTTCATCTAAAAGTAGAAAGTCCTATACACCTAGGATGGCTTAAGAGTGTGTAAAATATGGCGTAATTTTCATTTTTGGGTAACTTATTCCTTTAAGGAACCAGAATCGTTTGGATGAATCTGAACCGTTTAAACACTTTGCGATTTTTATATCTACTTCACACAGCATCGGGTTACATACCTCTTGCATGTCATAGTATTCTGTGTATAATTTTCTTGCTTCTCACATAAAAATGCAACCCTAAGATTGACCATTTTACTTTCACATATTCTTGTGCAATAGGAAGGTTTGTGTTTCATATGCATGATCTTGCCAGATGCTCCGGTGGTCCTTGCTTGTGAAGTACTCTGTCAATTTTCGAACCTCCATCTTGTAAAGTGCTCTTGGGAATATTTTAAAAGTCATGCTTCTTGTAAAAAAATACCCTATATATATTTGACAATAGTTCTCTTTCCTTTCACCAGCAACAAAGGATACATTGATTATGCCTCTAAAAGAAAGTCTGTCCCACAGCGGACCAGTGTCTGATGTGTTTTTCTTGGCTAGCTCAAGTTAAACTTTTGTCATTCACTCAGCATATTTTAACAAATTAGAAACATTAGAAACCCAAGCCATAGTGATGTTTTGGTTTCGACATTTCAGTTCCACAATTACAATTTAAAACACAACCAAATTGTTTGACAGCAGAATTGAAAAACTTAAAACAACTATCTATATTTGAAACACATGCTTTTGGAATTAAAACTCACAGCACCATTAAGGTCATGTGAATACTTTCTGCTTTGTCATATGACCGGTGTTAGACATATGTATTTTTCCCTCTGTAATAAAGTGAACTGTTACAGTCCATACTAACAGAGGGGGATCAGGCTCATATTTCCATGCACTTTAGCTGAACTAATGTAAATGCACTTCCTTTATAAAAGCTGCCCCTGTACCACTGACAGACCCACGTGAACACTCAACTCAACAGTCTGATCACACAGAGATCCAGAGAAACAATGCATGCCAGTATCTTTTAAGAAACAACACCCTAACAGCAATAAAGTGCAATGAGAACGCTCTTTGTCAGTGATGTTTTCGCATCAGAAGTGACCTGTTTTTCCTGGCCCTTTCATGAAATTTGTCTTGTACTTCAGCCAGATGGACAGAGTTGGCCATGGTCAGCACACACACAATAGCCAATGGGATCAATTTCTTGTGTGCTTCCATATTTAGCCTTTCATCTGTCAATTACTCTTTCCATATACCTCTTTAAACACCACACTAGCGTCCTTAAATTCAACTTCCTTTTGATATGGCTGTGGAAGTGTTTATTTTTTCCTTCTTCTTCTTCAGGATGCTTGTCCTGAAATTTATGTTTACAGTGCACAGTCTTTATTTTTGTTTTAGACTGTTGAGTAATTGTATCTGAATGGGATATTAAAATATTAGGAAATACATAAAAACTTAGGGAAAGACTTAAGCTGACATGTAGTGGCCCCAGAAAGTATTTTGGACACTTGGAATGTTTGAGTTTCATTGCTTTTCTGATCTTTTTTTCCCTTCATGTTATTTGAATATTTCACAATTCTATCCGAATCAAATTTTCGTAAATATATAAGGAAATTTAAGTTATGGTTTAGTTTATCACATTAAAAAAATGGTCTTTTGCATTGAGTTGCATGTATTTTGTATTTTGTTAAATATCCATGCATTTTTAAGTGTACTTTGTAAAAAAAAAAAAATACATTACAATAAAAATGTTGGCAGCTATGGCTGCCAGAACAATTTTGTAAAAAATAAAAAAATAAAATACAGAAAAATTATTTTTATATATAGTTTTTATATACTTTAGTATATACTAATATATAGAAAATGTAAATACAACAGACCACCACTGTAATGCACAACACTTGACTAATGCAATAAGTAGTCATTAAACAACAGAAAATTTAATATAAAGTGTTAAAGTTTTCCCCTGTATCTACAGAACTTACTGTAAACCTATTAAAAGTTCTTGTTTTTTTGTAGCATTTTTACAAGATTTTACAGTTAACATAACACTTTTCTTTTCTTTCATTCTTTTTGTTTTTTTTACAGCACAGCTAATGTGACCTACATTTTCAGACAAGGAAAATTGCATTTTTTTTTTTGCTGATTGAAGCTAGTGATTTAGATGTACACAATTTGATCTAGCATTTTAACAAGCATTAAACTTCCATGCAGCTGGTGAGTGAGTACTGTGTGTGTGTTATCTGAAATATGTACACATATGTGCTTAAAGAAAGGGCGTGCTTGGCCAAATACCTTTTCTAAAAAAACATTTCAGTACTATATTTGATATTTACAGATTTTTCTAACACTACATAAATCTGTGAGCAATAATCACGATAGTAACATGCTATATTAGTCTGTCACTCAGTATGCTCTTTGTATCCCTCACCCTCCTTTTCCCACCTCTCTCTCTCTCTCTCTCTCTCTCTCTCTCTCAGCTGAATGCCAAACAAAAGCACCTTAATGTGCTGGGAGAGAGAGATTATGGTGTTTTTATTGAGAACATGTGGAAATAATTCTCTCGTAATCTCTAGTAATTGTAAGTCTGATATAAGGACAGGCTGGAGTTCATTTTCACTAACATCTCAACTGATTGAGTTTTTATATCGCATTTGTGGTCCAAGTAAATGATGTGGTCATTTGTATGAAAGAACCATTAAAATATAGAAACTGGCGAAGATGGTCGTGTTAAACAAGTTTACATGTACTGTATTACAAACAATATTGTGCATGTACTCTCAGTTAACCCGCAGTGCTGATTTTCTTCTTTCAAGTCACTTCCTATTTTTTAATCCCTCTCTTCCAGTGACAGAACGTTCTCTGAGCTCAAGGTTAAAGTGAAATGTCAGCTAATCAGAGCTTGTGAAATAAGGACCTCTTGGCCAACCAAGCCAGGTGACTGGTTCTCATTAACCTTCAGGAATAGTTCACCTAATACTGACAATTCTGAACTTAAGATTCAGATCAATCTTAACCGTTTATGTCAGCAAATAACTTCGACTGACTTAGTGAACTGGACTAAATAGTTCATTGAAAAGATATGACTTCATTCAAGAATCAGACGTTGCTACTTGTTTAATTATCAAGCAGTAGAAATCTAGGGTGGTTATCAAAATTTCCAGTGAATAACATCTTACATTTTAGCCTGTTTCTGAAGCATTACATTATATATATTTTATAACATGCCTCACAAATAAGGTAATAATCAAATGTTATATGAAAGCTAAATTTTATTAATCTAATATTCATCTGGCGTGCACTGCAAAGATGTCTTACTCTGGCTGATATTGCGTGATCCTAATGACGCATGCAAATTGCCCTTATTTCGCCCCTCCTTACCATGGTCAATTTGCAACAAATGCATTGGAACACTTTAGTATGAGTGTAATGTAGACAGATAATTACACAATATCAGCCCTTCATTACTCCACCTTAACCAGGACTTAATGAGAAATTCATTACCCATTTCCACATTTCCCTGCTGCCCATGACTTCAAGGCATACACTCAGCATACATTATCTCTTCTTCTGCTATCAATAGCAAAATCCTCCACATCTCTTTTTTTCTTCCTCTCTCTCTTTGCCCAGTGAAGATCAGAGGATTATTTGCCAGCATGAATGCTAAACAAGAGAACAAAGTTTAACTTCATTCAAAGCTGATATCACACTAATTCAGGTGAGTAGCTAAGAGTAATTTACCAATCCAGACTCACTCTTCTACTTTTTGTAGATGCATGTATGCTTATTTATGCCTTGCCATTCAAAAAGAATACTTTAAATTGTTTAAAAGTGACAGTAAAGGCTTTTACATCATTCCAAGTTTTTTTTTCTAAATTCTAAGGATCATGTGTCACCAACTTAATCTCACAAACCAGTTCGTACATCTTTTATGAAGTGGCGAATTAATACAACCTCACTATTATGATTTTGTACGATTTGAAAGGACGGGTAGGTTTAGGGGCAGAGTTAGGTGTAGGTAATTCGTACAAATTCATACAAATTGTGCAAAAATATGTACGATTAAGCTAAATTCGTACATATGAATGAATCTGTAAAGCTTGAATTTGTATGAGAGAGGATTGCATGAATTTCTCTTGGTGAGCATAAATATTAAAAGTCTCAAAAATCTTATTGACTCTAAACTTTGAATTGTGTGTATGTTTGTATATATATATATTCTAAATATTCTATGGAAAGACAAAACTAAAGTCAAGTTGTTTCAATAAAAATAGCAGTGCACATCAATATTCATCCTAAATGTAAAGTACTGTATAGTGGAGAGGCCATGATAGTTTGTGGTTGTTTTAGTCCCTCAAGGCCTGGACAGCTTGCTATCATCGACAGAACAATGCATTCCCATGTTTAGCGGGACATTTGCAGAAGAATGCAAGGCCATCTGTCCACCAATTAATGCTTAAACAAAGTTGGGTAAAGCAACAACACAATTACCCAAAGCATAGAAATAAACCAACAACAAAATGTCTTCAGCAGAAATGACCTTATCCCAATTCAGATGCTTTGGCATGGTCTCAAGAGAGTGATTCACAACCTCATATCCCAAGAATATTGCCCGTAGTAAGTCAAATAAAAAAATCTCTCTAAATCTTGTGCAGAAAATGGTGCTGCCAAATGAATGCCAAACAGTCATGGGTTCACATACTTTTGCACTGTGTATGTTTATATGGTGCATTTACTAAAAACATTAAGGTGTCATTATTTTAAACTGACTGTGAAAAGGACTGAATCTAATTTGTGAAGAAATGATTTAGTAATTTGGTAAACTGGATCAGCTGATTCACCAAAATCCTACAAATTATTGTTTCATTAATCGGGCATTGCTACTTCTTTCTTGTTTTTGCGTTCTTTTTTAACCTTGAAATATTTCTAATACTGCAAGTAAATGTTTACATACTTCTTTCTCCAACTGTAGCAGCCAAACCATGCACACTCAATCCTCAACCTCTGCCAAAACTTATGCTCATGTAGGACTAGTACCATATTTTTTATTTGGCTTTCTCTTTATCAATTTTCATCTGACTGATTGGATCAAATGTATAAAAAATAAATCCCTTCCCGCTCGCTGATCTTGGATTTTGATACATTAGCCTGTGAATGATAGGCCAAACTCCTTCCTTAATTGCTTTTTTTTCTTGTAGTGTCTCAATTTATTTCTGAAAAGCCAAAGCACATACTCTGCTTTTTTATGATGGATGGTGCCGCAGAAGAGGTTCAGCTCCAGGAAGGCACGAGGTGCTGTGATTAACGATGCTGCATGGAGTCCCACCGGAGCCCTGGAGGATGATACAGTTGTGTAAAAACAGCTGCTTTCTTGAGGAGATAGAGGGCTTTGGGCAGGAGGCACAACCCTCTGAGTTACACCACGGACCTGTCAAGATGGAAACACGAGCAACAAGGGGTGGGCTGCACTGCTTGAGAAAGGTTGGTGAACATGAGGAGGCTGAAGGTCAGAGAGGAGGGAAACTTGATCCAATATTAGACTAAGGGCGATTATAGTGAGAAAGGTAGAGGGATCTCAAGACAAAGGAATTTATGCAACAAACTTAGTAATGACACTTCAAAAGAGTCTGCAGAATGCTGGCCAGATATAACCAGTGTATACTGTATAGTCAAGGTGTTTTGTGCAGCCTTTTATATTTTTCTGATTATATCCAATCATCCGTCACACAGACAGGGCAAGTGCTTTTTATGTCAGACCTGAACTTGCTGAAGAAGTGGGGTGACTTTGGCAAGAAACTTTTTCACAAGCTTCAAATGAACCAATAATGGAAACTAAACATTTATGAACCACTTAACACATTAGCCAGATGTAATAACGGTGGCTTGTTCATATCAATAACAATAACTATAACTAATAATATAATATATAAATAATAATAACTAATATATACTTGCATATCCAGACTCATAACAGTTAAAGCAACCAATCAACTTTCGTTTTGTGCCTTGTCATGTTCATGGGCGTAGAAATAACACAATGACAGTTCAGCATCTGTGTAATGAATATCTTTGTAATAAATATATCACTTTCGTGAATATAACTGATAGCTTTATGTGTGCATTTGTTGTCAATGCAGCCTTTTCAAAGTGAAAGGTAAGTATGGCTTTTTTGCAGCATTTCTTCTACTGTACGTAAACACAAACAAGTGATGTTTGAGGGGAAGCATGGGATTAGAACAGAAGGCCAGTATTAGAGGTCAGTGTACCATCAAAATGATTTTAAAACTGATATTCCAATATTAAAACAATTACAGTTGCTGTAAGCTTTAGAGCATCTGATGGATTCTGATTGGTTGTCAGTGTTTATTGTTTAGCAGCTGTGACAAAATCATTCTGTATGTGATTCCATTCTGTGATTTATTGCAGTTGTAATTTGAACTTTCCTACTATTACATAATTAAATTATTTTTAAAACTTATCGTCCTTGGTGTGAACAAGCCTTGACTCCATCTTAATGCCCTCATCCACCGCTAAAAAGATCAGTGCATGATCCCTTATGGAGGTTTGCCTCATTAGACATGGTCTGTTACTACGGATTTTAGCAGTGAATATTTTATCAAAGCGAGAAGTCAATATTATTGTAGAACACAGTATTGGACTTTTAAAAATGAAAGGTAACGTAAAATATATCTTTCTTACAATCTATATTTCACTCCAACACTTTTGCTCACACTCAGTAACTAATGAGAAAACGAGAAGAAAGGTTCACTGTTTCAGTATGAACTAACCATATTATTAAAAAAGTACAACATTTCTGACATTTACATGCACACACATGTGTGGCCCATGCAATTTAAATTCCCCATGAATTGGCACCATTTCACTTTATAAATTCTGTATTTTGCCCATTCCTTGTATACATGATCTCTTGTTACCAAGCCCTGAGAAAGTAGAAAATAAGGGCAAAGGGAGGGAAAGGTGTAGTTCATTAAAGCCTGAACTAGGTGCTTCAGAGTTGAGAGACATCCTGAAGGAGCATGCTTAAAGACATGTAAATGAGTGGGTAATGGTTGTCAGGACGTGACAGCTTTAAACAGCCTTTTAGTTCGCTGAGCTTATCTGTCATAAAAAAAATAAAAAAAAACATTTAGAGAGCAGGCACAGACAGCTGAGGAAGCACAGCACATCATTATCAGAAAATGGTGGGATTCTCTCTCTGTCGGGCCGTGCATTTGAGACTCACCCCCGGCCGTGCAAACAGTGCTCTGCCTGTCAGGAGAACAAGACATGCACTGCCACAACCACGTTTTTTTATTGCCAATCACATACTCGCGACATCACCTCCACCCAGGGAGCATGTGTAAAAACGAGGCTGATTTGTACTTATGCAACACACAATCATGTGACTGCCTTATCAGGATGTGATGTATGTCAGGGCTGTTTTATCTCTTTATGTGATTAACATTTTTTACAAACCGTATTTTCTATTTCTCTACACCAACTTTTCTGAATTTTTATATAAAAAAAAAAAGTAATTGTAAATCTGAAGAATTCTGTCTGTGTGCTTATTTTAAAAAACAAATGTATAGATTTTGAAGCATCCTAGTGTGTGTGTGTGTGTGTGTGTGTGAGAGAGAGAGAGAGAGAGAGAGAGAGATAAAAAGTGTGCTAATGATGCTCAGAGACAAGAAATAAACAAGCAGCAAGATTTTCTTTACCTGGTGGTGTTGAACTACTGTATCCCACACGAACCAGTTACTGACTGGCTAAAGTTCAAAATGAGTTTAACGGGTTTACAATTGTGCCTTAAGCATATTGTGATCAGTACCATCTAATAGTCTGAATCACTCGAGTCCCACGGCCTGACGACTTCAATACCAGACACACAGAAAACTCCCACAGGTCCCTGAGGTCCAAGTCTGTAAGATGCAGGTTGTTGTGCTCTCTAAGGTCACTGCAGTTAACCTCTGTTCAGTGTCTAGTCTGCAGAATCCAGCTGCCCCTTGGGAAAAACAGGTAAGGCAGGGGAGACAGAAGTTGCTTGTGACACCTGTCCATAACTCCTGTGGCACTGGCCAAACGCCCGGCCAATGAAAACACCGTCTGAACGCCCGACATAAATGAGAAGCTGGCTGATGGAATCTAAGGGGAGTGAATGACGTGTGCCACAGGAATGAACTTTGTCAGGTCATTTAAACTGCTTTGTTTCCTAAAAAAAAGTCCCAATTTACAGCAATCACTTCCCTAGTAGCTGCAAATCAAACATGTTGAATGAGAGATTTAGAAAACAAAGAGTTCGTGGAAACAAAGACAGAGCCGACTAAAGGGAGGAGGGGGCGAGAGAAACACGGAGAAGGGGAGCGAAAGACAGATTTGACTTTAATGGAAGGAATTCAACTGGGGTATTTTCTCGCTTTGTATTCGTTTGAGGTCATCATACATCCACTTTGTTTTACAGAAGACATCCACTGTGTTTTAATGAAAGACATTGTGTCTAATACCGTCCGTCGCTATTTCATCTGCCTCTTCAGAATGCTGATTGCAGTTTGATGAATGTTTAAACTGTTTAAACCGTATTGAAGGGCCCAGAGTTAAGGGCTTTGGGATAATAGAAGCACTCTGGTGGGTTTTTGCGAGGCCCTCCATTAAATAAACATCTGGCTCTTCCATTGAGCAGCATTATTCATGCCATAGGACGGAATTGAGATCTTCCTCTGCTCTCGTTCTACTGCTGTTCCGCCACGGGCAGCTCACTGTATCACGGTACAACGAAGTCATGTACGTTTCTACCATTCAAACACAACGTAGCGTGTGCCAGAGGCTCACTGCCACGGTAACAAGAGAAATAGGCATTACTCCAGATTGCGAAGGGACTATAAATTGGCTGCTTAAGAGCTTTGTTTTTACAGGAAGCTCTTGCCCGAGACGTTGTAAAATCCACTACTGGCCCTGTCAACACATTATAGTATAGGCCTCACCTTAAGAATACATCACTGTATCGGGGCTGTCAGGTAGAGTTACATAAATGCCCACATGACCCCGACTCTCTGCCAACAGAGACAAGCGTATATTGAGAGATTCATACCAGGAGCTTTCAGTATTCTCATGCGATTTCATCCAATGTGCATGCAAGAAGCAAACCAGAGGTAAACAGGTTTGGGCAAAATTGAGGAGAATGAGTCTGGTTTTGTAATGCACAATGTATTTTGGAAAATTATGTATTAGTAATAATAATAAAAAAAGTTCATATACAGTATTTAGTTTATTTAAAATCAATCATCCATCCATCTATCATTCTCTAAAGCCTAGCTTGTAACTTTTAAAGACATTCAAATTTGGTCTTGGCAAGTTTTGCTTTTCTAGTTAAATGTTATATGACAGTTTATATGCCAAATCTAAGTTCATTTTATTTTACTTGCACACATAAATTGCATTTCTCTACCCTGCTACTTCATGAATTGAGAACTGAAAGAAAAATGCTGTTTAAATTCCCATTCTGAATTTCTCACAACTCTAAAACTACAAACATTTACTGTAAAGGCATGTGTACCAAAATATGTGTATTTGAAATAAAATTTCCACTGCACCACTTGCAAAATAAAAAATGCTAAAAGGTAAATATGATCTGAGCCAATATATCAACTTGCACATTGAGTCTTAAGATTTTATTGAACGTATTCTAAACAAGCAAACATGTTTAAGCTATATTTATTAGCAAACTTATGATACTAAATTAAACTCAATTCCAGGTTACTGGCTTTCAGTTCGGCATGTTTTTCTCTTTGCACTTTTTTCACCTCAGTGATTCATTGCAGTGGTATAGGAGAGACAGCTGCTTTGAAACCCGTCATGATGACATTGGCTGCCGGATCTAAAGTATAGGGGCTTTTGGGTAATGTCTTTGTCATGATGGCTCAGTCACCACTTGCACATAGTTTGTCAGTGGCGCAGAGACACATGTGGCCCGACTACTCCAAACAAAGTTTTAAAAAGAGCGGTTCTTGATGGCTGGCTCACCGTGAGGGCACAAATGAAGGGGGAGTGTGGCTAAATTCTGCTCTGACTGACAGGTGAATAGCCAACCTGTCAAACACGGTGAAACCCTGTACCAGGGGACATCTGCTGGCAGCATGAGAACACACAACTGTTGAGCAAATATGTCTCAATTAGCCTGATAGGGGCATTAGGGATGGCCTCATTTCTGCTCTTTTGTAAACTGTTCAGTTATCAGCTCAAAAGTTAGAGTGTGAATCAAGTTGTTTGATTTGTGTATAAAATGTTGAATGTTGAATAATTTGCTGAAGAAAATAAGCTAAATAAATACAAATAATAAACTAACAGATTAAGATAAACATATTTATATAAATCTATAAAGTAGGTCTAGATTTATAATAACAGGTCTATACATGGATAATAATATATTTAATAATGTATTATTAGTCATTCATAATTTATATAATGTATTTAAAATATATTAAATACTATGTTAATAATAAAGATTAAAAATATTGATAGGCTAAAATTATAAAATTTAATAAATATATATATTGATAATAGTGTAAAACTCACTTACATAAAGGTTCTTCAAAACCATTTTACAATGTTTTTTAAATAATATATATATATATACATACAAACACATGCATGCATTTTAGAAAAAATACGTTGTTATATATACACATATACATATATATATATATATATATATACATACATATTCTAAAATACAGGCATGTGTCTGTATTCTTGTATACATAATAAATATATACAGTACACACTCTTTTTACACATATTATATTATAGGCTCTTCAAAACCATTTTGATTCTTTAAACCACACAACATGCTTATATGCATTGTTACCACACAAGTAAATGCAGGTGGGCTTCAGGGAGAGACGTAAGGGCATATCAAATGAATTAGTAAGCATTAATACATTATGAGCGCTGTTCTGGCTCGCTACAACATGTTGGGGCAGGGAGCTAATGGGCGTAAATGATTTCCATGTCTCACCGAGGGTACACAAGCACTCCTCCTTGTCAACTGGGAGCAATTTTGTAACCCATACTGTTGCAGCTCCGTAATGGAAGATGGCTGGGTGAAACCTTGGGGTCCACATTAACCTTTAAAGTGTTGGCCCAAAGCTGAGAAAAGGCCGTACAGGACCAGAGTTAATGTACCAGCCTCCATGTCCCAGCCCGGGAGGGGTCTGCTGAAAGACCGCACGCACCAGCTGCCCCCTGCTATTTTTGAAGGGGCATTTGTCCCATCCTTATCCCTTGCTGGCTGACTCAACTCAAAAACACGAGTCCATAACTGTGCCAAATCCAGCCGTTACCTGCGCTTATAGCAAGGCACCTGAACCTGTTAACCCTGTTGGCCTCGACTCATATAAGAGAAATACAGTACTTCTACAGCGACTTTTACAGAGATTTTGGTATCTCTGTATTCTCTGTAGTCTCCTGTTGTCCTCTTAGGTACTTTATATGCACCTTAAGGACTAAAAAAGGTACAAAGGAGTAACTGCATACTGCCCCAGTCTTAGCTTTTGTACACTGTTTTGAGGCATACCCTGGAAGAAAATGTTAACTTTTTAACCTCTGAATGCACCATTTTTTATATTTGTCTAATTGTGAGAATGCACTAAATACAAACAAACCTCAGTTTGCACTGCAGCAGAGCTCTGGTGGCACATGCAGGGGCACTTAAAATCTGTCAGCGTTCTGAAATGCCAGCGATTATGCCGTGGCATGATTGCGCCATTTTTCAACTAAAAAAGGTCCATTGCACGTAAATAAATAGCAGAGCCCTGGCTGGAATTATAAAAATGTCACCACAAACCAACAAGTGCCGCTGATGCATATAAAGCCGTTTCGTTTCGAGAAGAATGGGGAGGAAAATGTGATACTTAAGAGTCATTAAAATTGTATGATGTTGTGCTGCATGCAAGTCAAATATGACTTCTCTGTTCACTACAGAGGGAGAACATAAACAATGCCGCCTGCCACACAGCGCGGTCCATAAATGTCTCCAGAATAATGTTTACATCTCAACCGATCTGTCATCTGCAGGAGCCCCTGTCCCATCATGTGCCTCACATGCCCTCAGCCGGACGTGCCATAACTAAAGATGCTGACAGAGGATTCTTTGTCACTGCACCAAATATATTCTTGTTTTTATTAAAATGCTGATCAAAACATCAGGAGCAGATTTATGTCTCCATTTGATTAACAACACATTTTAGACCTGTTGTGGAAACATATTAATATCTTTTTTCTCGAATGATACATAAATGATCGTTTGTTTTGTTTTATGTCAGTGCTTGTTTGTAATAAGCTCTCTATTTAAGTTAGTTTAGTGGAAAAGAATGGAAATGCAATGCTAGGAATATTGTTTATTGCCAATACACTTGTAAAATATTTTTATTGGCTGCTATGGGAGAATAGTATTAAACCCCAAAAATGTGCATAATCTATTTTGGATGTTGTGCAAATAGTATTTTAAAAGTAGACTTTAGATAAAAAAGCAACATATTGAATTGCAAATGCTCTACTGAACGGTGTGATTTCGATTGTGCAGCAGCACATTTAGAGCTGAATCACAGGCAGAAAATGTTGTTGGCTAATATGTGTTCGCACATTTTTCAGTGTTGTTTCTTTATTTAGGCTGTTCGTTTACTTTGATTATTTGTGTTATTGATTATTACCAATTCACTTGCACATTTTTATTGCAGTAAGCTGTAAAGTGTCAGATGCACTCAAGTTTTACTGTAATGTGTGTAGTAAAATCTATTGATGAAGTACCACAATTTTACTTAAGCACTCATTTTAAGAGGCACAGCCTGGTCAGACGATGACAGACAGCGTCAATACAGAAATCTTTCCTAGTAGCTCTATGCTGCCCTCTTTTGGCTTGATGTGATGATGTCATTCAGAGGTCGACTCACGGCTTTTTGTAAAAGATAGTGGACGTTAGCATATTTATTTATTTTGAATATTTAAGTTAAACCAATTAATGACAATCACACAATTATTGTTAATTAATAATAATTACTGAATTTACATATAAAAATAACCAATTCAAACGTGATCATATTTTGTCTTTTTGTACACTATGACCTAATACATCATAAACAAAAACAACAACACATGTTTAACATATTTGTGATACTCTTCTAATGCATACACAATTATTTTATTTATTTAAAAATATTATATGGTAATATATACATTTAATAGGAAGATAATGTAAGCCTATTTATTGAAAGGTATTAATGTTAATAAACTTTATAATTATGAATGAATAATAAAAAAATTTTCAATTGTTTAACATATTTCTAGATTACTTTCATTATCTTTCATTTATTAATTAGTTAGTTTTTAGTTTGCTTATTTTAAAATATCTAATTTACATACTAATACTTATTTATTTACAATATATGTTTATAATACACACAAAACATAAATATTAATATTTACAGAATATTATGCCTTTTTGTGTGATCTAATACTTTTAAATAAAAAAAAACAAATAAATAAATTTCTCACTTCCCAACATCTTTGTAAAACCTTTGTTTGTTTGTTTGTTCATGTATGCATGAATTAATTCATTAATTTGTTTCAGAGAAAATAATTAATTCAATTTTGTAGGGGATAAACAGAAAAACAAGAAAAGAAAAACAGAGAGGCAGTGATAACTATGTAGTGCTTTGCATACAGTTTTGGACATTTCGAGCTTGTGTGGGCCTTTCAAATTCTGATTAAATCATAAACATTACCCTTTCTTTTCTAAGCCATCTTAGCTGTATACTTTGGTCCTTCTATAGAAGTGTTCCCTCTTCAACAGCGCTAATCTGCACTGCTTTGTGAAACAGTGGGAATTCATTCACTCTCAGGAACTGGAGCCTGTCCCAGTCACCCTTCTTTGAGCACTGACATCCACTGAGCTCTTTGCCACCAACTGCCACCAGGGACGGCACTTGTTTAGAGGCCTCGAGCCCAGTTAAGGACGTGAAGGAGAGAAAGAAAGAGGGTTAGCGTGTGTATGTGTGAGGGAGGGAGAGAAAGAGAGTTGCTGATCCGATTTTGCACTTGTATACTTATCAGTGGCGTTTAGGGGCCAGTTCCTCCTTAGTAATACAGATGGACAAAAGTAGCATTAGCTGGGCTGCTGTTTGGGAGGAGTAGCAGAATAGCTAATCATGACTGGGCAGCCTCTCCCTGTGTGTTCTCAAAAGACTGGAACACAGAAGGAGTGTTCAGACGGCCCTCACAGGAACAATGGCGTTTGTCCTACTAGCATATGGGTGCAATGGGTAAATTATGTAAATAGATATGGAGCAGCTTGTGGGGCTGTATTCAGCGTGCTTTCAGACATGCATGCATGGCAGGTCACCACCTCTTCCTCACGTTCTGAATCTCTCCATTAGAGCCACAACAAAGACTTGACACAGTTAGCAATGGATGTTGACTGATCTTTGATATCCTTATCAGTTATTTGGTTAAATTTAAATTTTGCAGAAACTATAGAACATTTTGATGGTACAAATTTGATAGTCAGCATGTAATTGCTTGTGCTTCATGATGCCATAGAATAACCTTTTTTTGTCTTTTTTGTTTCATACAGAACCTTAAATATCTGAAAAGCCTTTCTGTTTCACGATTATGAAAAGTAAGAAAGACATGGTTCTTTAATTGAATGGTTCTAAAAGAGCATTTTAATCACCTTCATTTTTAGTGTACTGTTCAAAATTTTTGATTTGATTTTTTAAATTTTTTTTTAATTTAAAACGTTTTTTTAAATGTATTTTTTCCAGTGATGGTAAAGCTGATTTTTTTCCAGTCTTCAGTGTTGCTTGATCCTTCAGAAAAAAATCTGATATACACAGAAAAAATAAATAAATAAATAAAAATCAATGCTGAAACAAGTTATGTAGCTTAACATTTCTATGGTACCTCTAATAAGTTTTATTTAGAATTGTTTGATTAAATTAAAGTTTAGAAGAACAGCATTTATTTAAAATCTTTTATAACATTATAACTGTCCTTTAATCTGCTCTTGCTGAATATATATATATATATATACAGTTGGTATGGAAATTATTCAGACCACCTCAATTTTTTCACTCTTGGTTATATTGCAGGCATTCCTCATTAGTGTACAGACAGCACCCCATATTGACAAAAAAAACAACACAGAATTGTTGACATTTTTGCAGATTTATTAAAAAAGAAAAACTGAAATATCACGTGGTCCTAAGTATTCAGCCCTGAGTCTTTTTGGGAAAGATTTAACAAGTTTTTCACACCTAGATTTGGGGATCCTCTGCCATTCCTCCTTGCAGAGCAGTTCTGTCAGGTTGGATGGTAGACGTTGATGGACAGCCATGTTTAGGTCTCTCAAGAGATGCTCAGTTGGGTTTAAGTCAGGGCTCTGGCTGGGCCATTCAAGAACAGTCACTGAGTTGTTGTGAAGCCACTTCTTTGTTATTGTAGCTGTGTGTTTAGGGTCATTGTCTTGTTGGAAGGTAAATCTTCAGCCCAGTCTGA
>JAUCNO010001078.1:0-11883 GCA_032353835.1 Enteromius viviparus
CTAACCCCCCCACCCCGCCACCTATGGCGACGACGATATCATCGTCTATCGCGATGTTTCACTTTAGACCTCGTACGATGCTAAATGGTCAACATCGCCCAACCCTACTTAGGGGTGGGCCATATGGAAAAAATATCATATCACAAATTTTTCTGGGGAAATCCCGATTCACGATTTTTATCACAATTCTTTTTCAAGTTGATTTTTAGACTATTTTGCAAATTAAAGAGGTAAGGGTGGGCAATATGGAAAAAATATCATATTACGATGATTCTTTGTCATTGATTTTACTTGTTTACTTGTTTGAGCAGTACAGACAAACTAATTCACCTTTTGTTATTAAAAACAAAGCCTTTCAAGGTAACAAATATATATATTTTATATCAAGTATAAAATAAAGAATCACAGATATTTAGGCCAAAATGAGCAAAGATAAAAATCGTTGTCATTTTATATTTGTTATTAAAATAGATACACATTACAAATAAACATAATTTGACAATTATATTTTTTGAGTGAACTATCCCTTTAATAACAAGCGGCGGCATGTTTAGTTCTGTCCCTTTAAGAGTTGCAGGCATCTAAATATACTGCCACGTTTTCTCTTGATTGTTTATTTTTTCTTTAGACACAAGCAACTGTGTTTAGCGTGTTTTTGACAGTATTACCACAATCACATGTGATAAATATCTTAGTTCAGTTATTAGGCGCTATTTGACAGGCTTTTAGCGCGCACGCGCTTCAGGTGTACTCGTTGAAAAAGCGCATCCGGACAGCACACATATCAAATGTTTAATCAGCAAGACTTTAAAAGCAAATAAAGTACTTTTTGTGATTGCGAATCAGTGAAGTGTCTGGTGAGTGTAATTCTACCACTGAGTTAACACTAAAGTGAATGTATGTTGCGTTGGGCAGCATATTGAGACTGAGATGATAAAATAACACAATACTACGATATTCCATGACTTTTCCAGGTTTTTCATGACGTGCGAACCCTGTAAATATTTGAATTGTGTAGATAGGTAGGTAAACTCAATAACGGCACAAAGTCTTGTGTTGACAAAGCCAGTGTCATGAGATTTCGCATACTGGGCTTGGTAAAGTATTCTTGAAATACTCCACATAGGTCACATAGTCTCATAGGTCTCTTCTCATAAAGAGTGTCCTTTGAAAATTCACAGGTGACTTTGTAGCCAACCAGGCAACTCTAAAATTATATTCCTTACAGTTGCTTGGCTATGAAAGATGCACAAAAACAAAAACCTCTGATCACCACCCTGGAGATTTAAGCAGAGCCTCATTGGCAAACTGGTCTGGAGGAGCATGCTCAGTCTGGAAAGCCTCAGGAAAGTGTATTAACAGATTAAAGAGGGGGGGAAAACTCTGAACTATTCTCACCCTCTCTCGAGTGAGGACGGCTACAATTTGCACTTGAAATTAATTACCCAGCTGTGAGGACGTGATTGACGTGGCGGCAGGTTCCTGGTGTCCAAGGCAGCGTGGAGAGGAGGCGTTCTCCAGCAGCTATAGGAGCAGCCAGCAGAGCGGTATGGAGAGGAGAAGGAAGACCTGGCAATTTGAGTATCCTGGGACCTACAGGAAGAAGAGGATCATATCGTCACCCTACTGCCAGAGAGAAGATGTGATAAGAGACTGAAGCACAGAAAATCAAACAGCTGCTCATTGCTTCCCCTTGAAACCCTTGGATCTGGGCCGTATGCCAAGGCGAAGACCCGCTCAGCCCAGGATACCAAGCTCTCCTGCTTCTGAGCTTGACATGATGCTGCTGCCCAGGCCTCCTAGTCATGCTAATCTGGCTAATGGCTAACCAGCGGAGGCTCCCTTATCAGGGGACAGCATGCTTTGTCCGCACAATCCCAACAGCCAGCCGAGCTCACACATGGCCGATGGCGGGAAAGCAAAGCAGACGGAGAGCGAATGCCAATGAGCGTCGCCGGCCAAGCCGAGATTTCATTACTTCCTGGACGTGCTCTCGAGCCACAAACAGCTCCAGGCTGGGCCCGAGGTCTGCCACCTGTGCCGAGCTCCTCTTTAATCTCTAAAGTCTACTCGCCAACTGTCCTTTACGAGTGTCGATGGGCACAAATCCTATTTTGATGGTGGACAAGCGACAGAGTTTCAGCTACGAAAGGCATTCGTGAAGATGTCAGTCTCCCACCAGTCAAAGTACAAAGGTGGGCAAAAAAGTTCAAAATAGAGCCATAAAAGTTTAATGTGCAGTTGGCTTGTAGTAACTAGCCAAGCCAATGAGACCAGATATTTCAGAGCTGTAGCAGACATTCATAATTTACATTTTATTTTCTGCTGAGAGTAGAAGTCTTTCTCTATTTCCCAGTGTCCTTGTTCCATGTCATGCACACAAGGCTGTGATGTCACTTAGCTCTGTATGAATGAACCGATATGTGTAGGGGCTCTAGAAACACAGACCAAATGAGAGCAAGGAGCAGAGTTTCTCTCTTCAAACTGACATGTAACAAGAAGCCATTAATTTTAACATATAAAAGCTAAAAAAAATCTATGCTTTTATGTCACTTTTTACAATACCGTTAGATTTCTTGTATGTTCTCTAATGTACAATTGATTCTGACCTCTTTAGTGTGATTTGCACTCTGGTACTGTGTATCTGAGTCTGCAGCTAGTAATAGTGCACCAAAAAATTTAGCTAAGCATTTTTCAAGACTTTATTTCTTCTGTGAAACACAAAAGAAGGTATTTTGAATAAAGGTTTAGTTTTAATATCTTTTCGCCATGAAAGAAAGTTCAATGGGGTTCAAATCAATGTTTAAAGGTGTTTCAAAACAATCATTTCAGCTGAATGAAAACAAAGACAATAGAAATGAACACTTTTGAGTCCTTAAGTCATCGTAATTCAAGAATTTCTGACAATTTGTCGGTGCTAATAGCCTTGTGATTAGTACGCCGACATATAGTGCAAATGTGCTTGCGACCCGAGTTCAATTCTTGTCCGGAGGCACTCCCATCCCAGTGTTTTCTTGTCTGCTCTCTAATTTCCTGTCCATCAAAGGTCTATAAATGCCCTCATTTAAAAAAGCATTTCACCCAGTTTAAAAGATAGTTCAACGAAAAGCCAATTATCCCCAAAACCACCTTTCTTTAAAATATCTTTCTTTTGTGTTTCACAGAGAAAATGAAGGCATGGGAGTTTGGAACTACATGAGGGTGAGTAAATGACACCATTTTTGCATGATTTTTTATCATCGCATGCCTTTAAAGATAAAACACAAAATCCTTGAGGGATGATATAGCTTAAGGACTCCAAAGTGTCCTGTTTGCCTCCGCTCCATCCGTGAGCATTCAGCCAGCTGAATCAAGAGTGTTTTAAAGCCCATCTGCACATTCTCACCAACAAGAAGTCTCTGGTGGCCTGGGAGTGAAACTCAGAGAAGGTGGAAGAGATGGACACAGTATGACAGAAAGCGAATAACTACAGTGAAAAACACTCAGGCTGTACTAAACTCTCCCGCAAAGGACCAACAGCATTTAGTCACGAAACCACACAAACAGAGTGCTTGTCACTTTAAGTAGGACACCATGCTGAAGTGCATTTCCCACACAAGCTAATCCATCATTCACTGTGTTAGCTCTTCTGTCATTCCCTTTGCGCCCTGATAATGAACCATTTTGTCGCTAGGAATTGGGAGCGTTCATTCAGATAAACTTCAACATGGCTTCAGGAGCATGAAATGCCTTTTGATGGAGGGTCAAATCACATCAGCTTTTTTCTAGCGGAGACTGTCACAAACAAGGTTTTATAGAAGTCATACTTGAATGTAATCAAAAAAAAAAAAAAGTAATGGTTGTCATTTTGTCTGTTGGCACGACTTTGCCCTGAATGGATCTAATGGATGTCACTCTATTTATAGATAATATAGATTCTAGCAGAGGGTAATGCAATTAAAGATGTAATGTGCCAGCCGCCGAGAGAAACACAGCTTGGCTAGATAGCGCATTTATGTCAGCGAGAGAGACATACAGAAACAGAAAAATAAAAAACAAAGATAGAGGTAGGTTGGTGGAACAGTCAGTGCAGCTCGAGAAGTGCCTCCTGCCACTCTCACTTACACAAAACCGCATCAGCGTCCCCAAGGTTACCATCTGCCTCTCAGCAGAGCGAGGCAGCTCTCCACGATCCACACTTAATCACCACACAACCTCTTAGACACTCATTTCCTGTCTTTGTCAGAGGAGGCTGCTCCTAACAGAGGGGAATTTTCAAAGTGCTGATACACTCAATGGCCGTCTTACTCATTACAGCAAACCTGAGTCTTCCCGTTCACTCCACAGTCTCACTCCTTTGCTTTATTTTAACTAGCCATCGGCATATTGGAATCAATTCATCAAACGCTTAAGCAGCTAATGAATTGAAACATGGTAGAAACAAAAGCTGAGAGAATAGATTAGGATAGTATGGGCGCAGAGGTCCTGCACTGTTTTTGATTACAACGGTGTCATTAATGTGTCATAATGCAGCATGTTACATTATAAATTTGGAAAGAATGACATTTAGCAAAAAGTGTAAGCTATTTACGGTGCAAAAAGCGGGCTTTTTTCTGAATCAGTCTTATGCCGAAGGTCTATAATGGCGAAGAATTCCCTCTCGGTCTGGCTGCTTCCTCCATTCCAAGTTCATTTTCAGGAGGCATGTTATTTCTTTGTTATCAGTATCCAGAGAAAATAAAATATGTGCATATTTAGCATCGTGAGACCTCTGCGGTAAAGCCAGCCGCCTCAGTACTGCTACACAACAACAGGCAACCCACATTAGTTTGTGTTTGCATCAGTGGTCCAAGATTTGAACCAAACGAAAGTATATACATTCAGAACTTCTGCATTTATATACACCCACATACACCATTACTCTCACATATATGTTTTAATGCAAAAAAAAATTACAGAACTATAAAGCCATCATTACCCATCTAGCATAAGATAAAAGAAAATGACCTATTAACACCAAAGCATTTTATTGACTCAAATCCAGCTCGCTAGTCTTTAAAAGGCTTCTTCGAGGCAATGTCTTCATGACCTGCTCCACTGCACACGAAAAATGCAGAAAGTGATTAATTCATGTTCTGCACACAGAAATTGAGCCTTACTTACCAGAGGGGGTTAAGTAAGTAGAAGAGCCTGAGGGGTGACCCCTCTCGACTTATGCACACTTTTCCTGAAGTCTGGAACTAGCATGGCAGGATACAGATTTACACTGAGCACTAGTTTACCCAAGCGGCTACGCTACACTGCACGCACAAAGAGAAAAACATGAAAAGCTCAACGGAGCCTGGTAATGAAAGATTATATGAAAGATTAGAGGACTAGCTTTATCATCGCAGATTCGCTCAACCTTTACAAGCTCTGATGTCTCCATAACTATATTGGAGAGGATAATGGTACGATAGGCCACAATCTCCATCATCGACACCAAACTGAGCATAGCAGAGGACAATAATCAATCCGGTCACGTCGATATCCTCCATCTCAAAGCTATGAAACTCAATTGTGAATGTTTATAGGCTTCGTAGTATAATTATGATGCTGCTTCATGTTATTAAAACTTAAGATGTTAAATCTTGGAATCCGGTTACAACATACATGAGTGTTTAATACGATTTCAACAGCGCCTTGGTGACACCAATAACGCATAAGACATTTTATTTAATAATCGTCATTCTAAGATAAAATTAAATTGCGTTAAAATAGTATGCACTACAGATCCTTTTGCAATTTCATATGCGTCAAACTTCATTTGAATACTGAAGGAATGGTGCACAGTTAATTCATTTGCATATTTCTACCATGCGCTGATTGTACACTCTGAGTCAAAAATATTACAGCATAACTGCAAGTGCTTCCAAGTTCCCCCCATTAAGTAGAGGCACATCCCAGAGCTGTACATTTCCTCATGTCTCACCGCAGAAAGAGCCCATCAGCAGCGTTCCAGCAGGGAAAAAACAGCTTTTATTGGTCTCAGCCCCTCTGTGGATTTGTGCCGTGATGGTCTTGATGGAACAGTGAGGCTGATGGCCGCTACTTTCCTCATCCAAACTCATGCCGCCAATAGATATGGGGAGAGTGATGCACTTCAATGTGTATACAGCCCCATTATCAGGCCTGTAATCACACTTTCTTTTTCCCTAATGGAGTTTTGGTCGACTCTGTGAGATTGTTCTTTCTTTCAGGTCGATGGGAATACATCATGCTCATATTCTGGGTGATATTGATCTAGGACTAGTCAATAATGCCTTTTGGGAGATAAACAACAAACCATACCAACACATGTGGGAAACTGATATGTTTGTTTAAAGGGGAGACTCTAGTAGGGAGGCCATGGCCAAATCTTTTGATGAATAATTAAACGCAAACATAACCCAAACAGTAAGGTATGGATAAACTATAAAAAGGGCATCTTAAGTGTCAGCTGAATAATGCTCAGATGGCTTCCATATAAACAGGAACGCTCTCCGATAGAAATCACATCAAGGTCTTGCTTCGTCAAAGTTATTGCATTATATATTACATCTTGTTTAGCAAATATGTACAGTATCTTATAATTTGATCCCAGATCTCCGATTAAAAAATGAGTGGAAATCAAAGCCTGGAGTGCTATATAACTGCATTGAAGAAGCCATAAATCATCTATGTTTAGATAGTGGTTTTTTTTGCTAGAAAGGAAGTTAAGGGGTACGTTTGGTCTGTCCTCATCCATCTGGAGGCTTTGGACCATATGACGGCACACATGGCCCAGCTTCTCTCATGATGAGCTGATGTCTTAAAACAGCAAAACTGAATTAGTTACTTAGACTCACATGTATCAGCAGTAAAAGAGAAAATAAAAGTATTTTATTAATATGTTTCACACATATAATACTATAACGTAATAGGGGAAGAACAGAGGCTCTGTGCTTATTATCTCTCGCTACATTCTGAAATCAAATCACAAGACTCCTCTGCTTTGCAGATCACCCTGCTGGGTTTGTATTGCAATACTGTCAGGATGACTGTGCATTATGCCTTATTCAATACTGCTGAAAAATCATTTTAAAGAAACTGTTTCAGATTTATCCTGAAAATCTCTTGCCTGAACTTTCAAGAAATCATATTTTTCCACCACAGGTGAAATAATAACAGGGCTATAAATGCTGTAGTATTACGGGATCACCATAGGCGAATGTGCTTATTGATTCTTAAACTACTAAGTTCAATACTAAATATTTATTTACAGCTAAATCATACGTTGTTACCAGCTCTTAAGTGCTACAAATGTTAGCCTTAGTGTGTTTGGAATTCAAATACTTACTGTAACAGGAATACCTAATCATATTGCTAACTATAAGAAATTCTAGTAGCATAACTCAGTTTTGCATGTCTTCAAAGGCACACTTTAAATTTCTTTTTAAAAAACATGTTTTGTGCCAACCTTGCTACATTCAAAATGCTTCAAGGTTGAAGGTCAGCGCAAAAATGGCTAATAATGCACTTAACGAGCAAGTATTACAGCACTATGCCACATTATTTACAGCCAATATTTGTGTGCGTCAAGCCAAGAATAATATTTTATCTGTTTAAAAAAAAGCTACAGCGTGACTATGCTAATGTAATTATAAAGATTCTAAAATAATAAATATAATAAGAGAAACTAACTGGTTTGAATCAAATTTTATCATGTCACTTCTTTAATATAGGAGCAAGTCGTATTTGCGCATAGCACACTTTCCAGCAAACCATCATGGCCGAGTGAAATGAAGGCAAGACATATTGCAGACACCTCAAACAAGGGAAAAATCAATCAGTCAAAAAAAACTAATTTAATCAAACTCTTAGAGGTTTGTTGAGTCCTGTTATAAAACATCACAAGGCAGGATGGCATGTCAGGTTTGGGAGTGGCTATGAGTCACAGGCTTTTAGCTCTGATGCATTAGTTGGATGAGTTATGAAGAAAAAGGTCACTAACATTCACAAGTCAAACACCCTATACACTTAAACATATTATTACAGTGTTGTTTAGCAGTTGCCATGGTGAGACCAAGACAATTTCTCACAGTGGATATTAATAAAATCTAGTTAATTCTCTGTCATGCCTTTAAAAAGAAAGATCTGTTTGCAATCACACGCATTTATAATGGAGAAGAATTAATCAGAAATTTAGTAGTCATGGCTACATCCTACCATTCAATAGTCTAAAGAGGCTTCGGCAGTACCTTCAAAAGCTTTCAGAGCTTAAAACTCTGCTCTTCAAAAATAAACTGCACTTCTAAATGATGCCTGTGTCATAAGGCTAAAGAAAGGCTCCACTCATTTATTACTAATGAGTTATATTTTACCAGTCTATTTGTTTATGTTTTAGCATCCTGCATTGCATGGGTACACTGCTCTTCCCCAATTGAAATCCTCTCTTTGCTCTATAGCCTTGCACTGTGAATTGAATGTAATATTTTCCTTGTAACCGAGAGCACTGTGCAAACAAGCTTTTCGATGTTTTTCGAACAAATACACAACGAGTTCTCTCTCTGCTGTAAGTCTATTCCCACTCATGTCAGCATAGGCACAACTGCAAACAAAACACATGCAACTTACATCACACCTCCTGTCCTGGAAATCTACAGTGAGCTCTGCCTCATCACATCCAGTGTCACAGATGTCATGACACTCCACTCCACAGACGTCTCGAAGATGTCTTTGTCCACAAAAAAAAAAAAGAAAAAATACAAAATACACCTGCTCCCAATTCATTCTGCTGTTAGTACTTACCCTGATGTCCCTGGAATGACGGTTTACATTGAACTGGAGGTCTGTAGGAATGAGAGTATCATATAAATGATCTTGATGGACCTACTGTAAAGCAGCCAAGTGACAGTTACAGTTTGCTGAAAATGTTTATTTAGAGACCATCCAATATAAAGCTGTTGATTTTGGGACATCATTTGCTCAGCAGTGGCATACATTTAAGCAAAAAATTTACATTATGTGATAACTTACTGGCCATCATGTCACAAACCAACATGTTGATTGGTATTTAATCTGGAGGACACAATATATGAATAAATGTAGAAGTTTGGAACAATATGAGAGAACTTTGCTGGGTGAACTACTATTTGATTAATGATATTTATAGCTGGCTGGGATTCACTTTGAGCAATACAATTCAAAGGTTAAAATACAAGAAAGCTAATTCAATCTAGGTATTGATTTTAATACGCAAGCCTACAAAGTAATAGTGGAGGAACAAAGACTCTCTGTAGTTGTTGACATACAGCATCTGATATTGGATCTGAGATACCGAATCATTTCTTCAAATTCCTGTGAGAATAAGGTAAAACAAAAAAAAAACTAAAAAATGATGCCTTGATGACACCTCAAAGGAGAAAAAAAAGGAAAAAAAAACCTCTTGCATATCATCTTCAATAGAACTGCACAAAAGAATCAAGATGACGTGATCAAACAAAAGACAAAAGCCAGAGGAGAGACCATCTCTTTCAGCCCTCTGATTTCAGTAGTTATAAAATCTAAAGCATGTGATCAGAGATCGGTGAAGTAGTGCAATCCAAACACTATTTTTTCTCAAAAGTTCTAGCGACTTAGGCACTCTTGCACTTTCTCAAGTGCCCAGTCATCAGTCTCCTAGAGAGCACAAGGTTGGCAGGGTTTTCCTACCTGTCACCTGCTAAGACCTCAACTCCATGTCCATTCGACATCCATTTGTCTACAGCCTTTCAGCTTGACAAACTCTGAACCTTTACAATCCCAAACTCCTCCGAGCCATAAGGCTGCCGACAGGAATACGTATGTTAAAAAACTAAACTAAACTAAACTAAACTAAACTAGAATTAAATTGAATTAAATTTAATTGAATTGAATTGAATTCAATTCAATTCAATTGAAATGAAAATTAAATTTACTTTATACAAATTTATTAAACATGAAATACTTTAAGTAATAAAGTAAATACCAATGTAAATAATGTAAAGATTTCAATTTCTAATAAATTGTGGTCTTTTAAACTTACAATCAAAGAACCGTGAGGAAAATGTATCTTAAATATTAAATAAATATTAATAAACTATAAATATTATTTTCACATACACACACACATATTTACATACTCAGTATTCCTGTGCATTGATAGTGACAAAGATTTCAAGATTTCTTTGTGAGCTTCTAGTTAAAGAGACAGAAATTCAAAATGAATTTCTCTCTAGGTACAGTCCTTCATGTCCTTCATTTCAAAGACCTCTCTTATAAATAGGGTGTTAAATAGACAAATAACATGAAAACCCTTTTCCGGGACTGAAGCACCTTATGATTCAAATCAATAGGCTTTTTCTTTGAAATAAAGAAATTCATTGCTTTTGAGTCAAAGCTGGTGGAAACTTGCGCCCTTTAGCCAAACATATCTAAGAAGAATGCAGCTTTTCCACCTCCAATCTCACAGTCCGCACAGGAAATTTCACACAAGCGCTTTGCCTTGTGCCGATAAAACACTTTGAAATCCCAAACCACAAACAATGCCTGGAGAAGAGGAAGAATGCCACTTGCCTTAGAGCCAGTTCCCTTCTCTCTCCCTCCTAAACCCCAGTAAAACAACACAAGAACAAGAGAAAGCTCTTTCTCATTCTAGCGGGTGACTCATTCTCCGCCGAACAGTTCAAATCGCTTGCTTCAGATGACCCCGTTATGAGCACTGTATTTACAGACTCAAATTAATATGACAGCGTGCCAAGTGAAAACAGTAATTGACTCTGTTTGAACACGTAAGGTGCATAATCATCTTCAGTAAACAGAGAAAGTGAAATATGCAGCACGAAATTGTTCCAACTGCAGGCCTTTCAACAACATCTCACAGCCTCAGGCCTTCATCTGTCTCTGCTGCTCTGAGCCTTTATTGACAAATAAAATGACACGGCTCAGAGTGTTTCAGCATTTAAAACTTAATGTGAGGGAAAATTAAATGGATTACAGACTCAAGGTTTGCATAAATCATGTCTCGCTTTCGCCTCATTGAAGTTCCTCATCTCTGTAAGGGGAGGAGACCACCTCTAATTAAGACTTTCTTATAGATGCAGTATTATTGGGTATCTCTGTCAACACAAGAGGCAAAGCAGAGAGTAAACTGCAATCGCACGGCAGCAGACCTCTAACCCTGGAGTCTAACGTGGAAGCTACAGGAGAGGGCATTCAATTATGAAGCTGATCTGTCTCCAGGGCAGCTGCATGATGCACTAACTGTGCACCATCTTTCCACCCGACGGCTCATTTGGAGACACAGAGACTGATTGGCTTGAGAACAATCGCTTCTGCACAAACATCCTGCCATTTGTTTATCTAATCCAATTTAAGCATAGTCATGGGTTATATAATCTGTTATTAAATTACCATTATAGAACTTGGTATGCTCTGCATGGACCCTACAAAGACAATGGACATTTTACTCTTACTGTTAACTTTCGCACTTTATATTATGTTCATATGGCTTTATGTTGAAAAAAACAAAAAAAAACATAGGACATTCAAAATGCTACATATCAAAATATATATATAAATTATTTCTAAATATATTACAACATATGATATATTCATATATATTGGTTGATTGATTGATCATTCATTCATTCACTAAATAATCTAATGAAATATATACATACATATTTTAGGTAATGCTTTTTTTCATATAATACAGTATATAATAAAAATGTAATATAATTACATTATTATACAGAAAATATAATGTGTTACCATTTAAAAGTGGGGTTCCAGTTTATTTCTTAAAAACAGATTCTAAAGCCCTATCATATGGAAAGTCCTCAGGAGTGTTCTCCTTTATAATACGTTTATTTGATTCACAGCTGC
>JAUCNO010001078.1:11983-22434 GCA_032353835.1 Enteromius viviparus
ACACCCTGTACTTTTTAAACTAGCTGAAAAGACACACACACAGAGCGCTTCGCTGAAAGACATGAAGCTATCTGGCCGGCGTTTTCCATGGGCTTTTATACTTCCTGGCCAGTGACGTCACCCGCTTCTGACGTCTCAATTCACCATTGGCTGATTCTACACACTATTCAGAGCCGTCACACTGAGGGCGTTCCCAAAGCGTCTCGTCGACGCAGCTCGAGTTCCTGAAAAGGAACAAAATACTTGCACATGTGGCTCTTTCCTCCTTTCTTTTCAACGAGCAGATTCAGAGCAGCCTTATCGGTAGCCTCGCTGATGGCCATCTCTCTGTGCTTTTATGAAGAAGACGCAACTGCGCAGTGCGCACCTTTCGGTTAGCACAGCAAGAACTGGGTTTACCCGTTGCTCGCTACTACCGGTACTTCAGAAAACCTGGTACCGTAACATTTTACATTTTTCAGTAGCGACTTGGTACCAAAGTACCTGGTCTTTTGACAACACTAGTTGGGACAGGGGCATGTTTACCATGATGCATTTTCTTTTCTTTTTAAAACAGTTTAAAAATGTTCCAGAGGCTGGGGAGCGAGCGCCGCCTTTTCCCCAGAGGGTGGTCCTGGAGCAACGCGTGCCGGAGGGCACCAGGTGACACAGTAACCGGCCGGCAAGCCCCAGCCCTCTTGAGGAACCATTGCCCACGGAACCAATGGCTGGCAGGCTGTATTGTGCTCCACCGTTGTTCCCCGCAGTGCTCCTGCAGCCAACATGAAGATCAACACCGGCCGTTTAAGGCTTTACAAGGCCTCATGGTGCATCATGCCACTCACCTGTGTACATGGAGATACCATACAGATCGTTTTCGGTGGAGGTTGCGAACGGCTTAAAAATTGCTGGGCCCAAGTACGCGTCCTGGAGGGCAAGGACGTTCGGCCGGGCCCATATCTTCTGCTCCATTTTGTCATGGAGATCGGGCTGTTGTACTTTGTCGGAAGTGGGAGTAAAAAGGGGTGGGAAGCTGTTGATTGTGCCCAAAGGCAAAACTGAAATGGAGCTGCCTTTGGCTGGCCATTTGGGGGCCGCCAACTCCCTTCAACGAATTTGGGACAGATTCCACTGGCCTGGAATGAAGGCGGAAGATTCTGACCGATCAAGGCACCCCGTTCATGTCCATGCTCATGGCTGACCTCTGCCCACTCCTGCAAGTAAAGCAGCTCAGAACGTCCGTTTACGATCCTCAAACAAATGGCCTAGTGGAGTGCTTTAATCAAACCCTCAAACTGATTCTATGCCGGGTAGTGGTCGAAGATCAACGGGACTGGGACCTCATGATCCCGTATGTTCTTTTTGACATCATAGAAGTCCCTCAAGCCTCCACTGTGTTCACTTCCTCGAGCTGCTGTTCAGCCGACAGCTACCTGGGTCTCTGTCGGTGTGACGCCACACCGACATGCATTTAAGAATTGCTTGATTTCAGAAGGGTCAACTTACTTTTAAAACAAAACTACTGGTGGATCTTTATCATTGTAGGGTGGTTGTGTACACACACTCCCAACACACATTTCAGTCCAAACATCCTGTAAATGTGCATGTAGCACCGGATGACTCCTTAACACACAATGTACTCGTTACATCGTAAAAAGAATGGCCTCAACACTAATATTAGTCTGTCACTCTCTTATTCTGTTTCTCAGTCTGTAACCAGATCAGATGGTGTATCAGCACAAAGAGATGATCTTCATTGGAGATCAAAACACCTAAATGAGCTCTGTGGACAGATCACCGGAACCAAATGCACACACACACTATAAATCCACAATTTGACATCCTTAATATTGAACTGGAAATTAGGTGCTGGGAGTCTGGCCAGAGAAGAACTGGCCCCAACTAAGCCTGGTTTCTCCCAAGGTTTTTTTTTCTCTATTCTCTCACAGATGGGGTTTTGTTTCCTTGCCGCTGTCACCTCTGGCTTGCTTAGATGGGGGCACATAATTTCTAGTGATTATCGTTGTTTTGATTACAGAGACCGTTTCTGCATTTGATAAATAAACAGTTTAATTTCATCATTAGACATTACCATCACTCTGTTCTCCAACTTAGTAATGTTCAGTTCTATGCTACAATTTCGAACCGGGGTCCTCGTCTCTCAAGTGCATCTCTGTACTCTGTAAGCTGGATATGTGGTATGTTAACATTCAAAATAATCCGTTTTCAAATATCCCAGCATATTAACATTGTTGAAAAATCTCATGAAAGGTGTCAGAGTTTTACTGCCTCTGGTGTTCATTTCTTTTGGTAACTGCAGTGATATTGTTGGTACGTATTTTGTGTCTCTACCATTCCCAGATAGATGTGAATAACGCCTGTAACCACAGTGACAGTGATAAAAGGAATTATAAAAGGCAGTGATTTACTGGAAAACAACTGACACAAGTTTATTTAATAAACAAGTCCAATATAGGCACACATTCATAGAATGCTTTTTATTTTTAACAGAACAGAGAGTGTAGTGCAGGACCAGCTTGGGTAGAAGATAACGAACGGATATAAAATGTTTAAATCATACATATCTCATGTATCTTCTAAAGCTCAACATAAAAAAAGCAATGCATGCAAGATATAAATAAAATATTTAAGATCATAAGTTCAGTTAGCACACAAGTTCATAAGTGAACCGTGTGTTAACGTAACTATATGCAGGAGTCTAAAATAAAGACACTAACTGAATTCTGTCAGCCTATAAACATTATGTTCCTATACACCACACTACACCACAAGACAATATTTTCAAGAAGCCATTTAGGAGCAATGTAGTTTTTCTTTCTGCTTCTAATTCTTTTCTTTGGAGCTGGAGAATAAGAGCCACAAAGGCAATTACAGAACAATTCTGGCAGCTGGAATGTCTCATCTTACTTTCCACCCTTACATATTACAGAGTAATTAATTAATCCTAGCAATCATCGTTTCCCAATCAACAGTAAAAGGATTTCAGTCTTAATGTCACTTTCTGAGGACAGATGGTGATAACTTTGCCATTTTTAATCATAAATCCAATTTAAGATCGCTAAGGAATGGCATCCATATTTGATGAAAGCCTATATCTCAAATCAAAGACCAATAAAGCCTGTAAATCTTACAGAACATCACAGGAAATAAGTGAAAGGGTCTTCCTCCAGTCACGGCCAGACACTCTCTCAAAGGCTGGCTCTCTGGCTCACAAACCTGTCAACTGCCCGTCATTCTGGTTAATAACAGAGCTGCAAATGTGTTTTAACTTCAAGCAAAAGCAAAAAGAGAGCAGATACAGTGTATTTCTGTAAGCGAAAGAAAAGGGAAATGCACTTAGAACATTTCAAGTAATCTTAAAAGCGTGTGTTTTGGTGTTGTCAGGGACTATGCAGAACCTTCTGCCTATCTTATTAAAACCCCACCAACACTTCCTCCCTGCATTAATTTCACTGCACTTAGAAAAACGTTTTGGGGATGAGAAATGGAGGCAGAGCGGGAACAAATTGCTTTGGTGTTACAGAGATCACTCCCCCTGGAAAGAGAAGAGCAAGAGATGCCTTCTCTAATTAAAATACTCCCTTGTATTTAAAATGATGAGATGTAATTAAAACCATTTAGTTCCATTTAAAATGTTCTATTTTTGCCTGTAAAATGCAAAAAAAAAATGCTGAATACAAGAACTGCAAGAGAAAGGAATTTTCCTTAAATGGATTCAAAAAGGAAGAGGTGCAGGAATCACTACGTTAACCTCAGTCGATAGCATTTGTGGCATAATGTTGATTACCACAATCCTCATTTTCTAAATAAAGGAATGCATTTACACTTAAAATAAAAGTAAATGGGGACTATATTTTTTTCAGTCAAAACAGAAATGTGAAGCTTATTATTTATAAAACAACTTTCACTGATCCGTTATTTAAAACAGTCTGTAAATCGTTTCAATTGTCAGTGAAAAAATATATTTCAGAGGTGCAAGTGAAAATTAATCAACATTACATCAAATACAGTGTATTTAGGAATATTCCTTTAGGAGATGACCATCACAGTAGTGTGCAGGATTATTTCTCAAGAGCACGTCATTCAGAAGCATACTAATGCACACGCACACTTCCATCTATCATTCTCCTTCGCTCTCCACATGCATCCGATTTATGGCCCTTTCTAACTCATTTCCAGCAGTATGCACTTATCACCCACATGCAGAGGGAGTGCCTTACTCTCTAAACTCATTCCTTGATCAAAAAGCAACACCTGCTCCAAAACTTTAAGGTGCACACTAGACCTCTATGGTAGGTTGCACATGAGCACCCACAGTATTTTGGTAAGTTACCAATATACATATATATACAAACACATATATCCAGTCATTACAGTTTTCTTTCATCTAAAATGAATGAAGCCTTCTCACTTAGCCTGATTTCTTCTGGCAGGGTGAAGTAGATAACGTTTCTTCTGACATAATAAGGTCTAACTTTCTGAAGGATTTTTTTGTGCCTAGCGCTCTTGTGCTGAGTGATGACTCCTCGAAAAAAATAAATAAATGTTCTTGTAAATAAATAACATTTTTCCATTTGCTTTGTGCTCTCAGTATTGATTAGTATTGCACTGGCACACTGCATTATGGAGGTCACAGCCAAAATTACAGCTGGAGTTTAAAGCTTATAAACTTTCTGAAACATAGTATGTGAATTGTTTCCCAACCTCCTGCTGTTAAAATACTTTTAAAAATGCTTTTTCACCAAGAGAATGCACCTTCATCACCTTGAAGACCTTTAAATACTGAAAACTTCTATTAAAATGAATAAACTGTTTTATTAATGGGTCAGTCTAAATCTGAAACCTATTCTAGATGTTCCTTGAACTATTAAAATATTTAATGCATGTGTGACTGCACAATTGAATTCTGCACCACAGAAAATTAAATAAAATTCTATTACTGCAATGTAATGTCTTATTGCTTTAACAAACCAGCACAACCTTCACTGGTGTGTGACCACACCAGATTACCCTGGGTAAAAGTAAAATCTTTCACAAGGCCACAGCAATTAACATTTGCATTGTTTATCAAGGACTCACTTCAAAGGGCACAGTTTTTTCTTAATTTGACAGTAAAATAGATGAATATGATTTGCCATTATGAGTATATGCTGTTTAATGGACTCGTAAATGCTGGCAAGCACAGAGCATCTTAATAAACCCATTTGTCAGAGAACACCGATCTGAATCTTTCCTTTTTTTTTAGATCGATAGTTTCCAATGGCCATGTCTCTGAGTGCTGTGTTAAAGGAATGTTCCAGGTTCAATAAAATTGACAGCATTCAATGCACAATAACAATTACCATGGAAAATACTTTCGATTTTACTCTTTCTTTTAAAACTTACTCGTTCTTTTAAAAGGTGAATTCCAATGTTAAAGTGAGGGACTTTTAAATGCGAGTAAACAGGCTAAACTGTGAAACGCATATTTTTGCCTAAATGACTTAAATATATTCCTGTTTAAAGTATTTGATTTGTAAAGGTACTTCAGTGCCAGATTGAGACCAGTTTACCAGGTTTATAAGCTGATCAATCATTATGTGAAGTTAAGATTTCATGAGAATACTGAACATAATATTCTTATGTTAACAAGTTGTGTTTTTTTTCATTGTATTTTACATTTGATGACTAAGCCCTGTTCTATCATTTTAAATAGCTTACAGTTAAATAAACTGGTGCAAATTAAACATAACTTCTATGCTAACTGATACCAGCATATTAACAAACAAACACATGAAAGTAAGTTCATCGTACCCTCATAACACTTTTTCATTATTATTGTCATCAAAATTTATTACTGCATTATTACTGATCTTTGGAACCTTATTGCAAAGTGTTACCAATGAGTGTATGGACAATTAATCGAATGTATATTTTTACTTTTAGTTTGCATTTTAGTCATAACTCTATACAAAAGCGATACATTTCTCAGTTGCTTTTAGCTTGTTTGTTTTCATCTAAAAATATGGCATGAGGTTGCTTCAAGCATAAACATCATTCAATGTTAATTTCATTATGATCATAATTAATAATCGCAGTTATAATTTCCAGGGAATAAACAGAAATGATGATTTTTGTCATAATCGCGCAGGCCTGGAGTGTATGTAAAGGCACATGCTAACAATCTGTATGTATTCATGCAGCTGATATGTCTGTAGCTGACTGCAATACTTCTTGACTCTGTCCTCCTCTTTCCTGCTTAGCTGTCAAAGCATTCCCAGATAAAACTCAAATTCTCCCAGTCACGCTTCACCTGAGACAAGTAAAGCAATTCAGGCGGATCTGACACATGAAGACCTTCCTAAGAAAAAAGGGGAAAGCAGCCCGAGAGCACGCACAGATCCCTCTCAATAATGAAACCGGATTCGCACCCTCAAGCTTCATGAAGGATACAAGCGATGACAACATGCTTTGATGACAACAAAGCATGATTCGTCAACAAGAGAGTATCACACAAGAGCTTAGCTCGACTCTTCACAAAACACATCTCCCCCAAAGGAGTCACGGAGCTTCAGCCACACACGCCGCGCACCTCCTGCTGCGGAGAAATCGCATAAACTAAAGGCAGAGCACGCACACCCACAAATCTACGTCTGTGGAGAAAGGAAAACCCAAACACACAGAAATCTGTAAGCAAGACTAAGACTTCATCCTAGTCTCGGCTTCAGACGGCTCACCTACAGACCACCCACAGTGTGTTTACTGACCGTCTGGATGCATACAACACAGAAAAATGGCAAGAGCTGGCTGAAATCTGCAGTTTGCACTTGCAATTAGCTGTGTTTATAAGAATATTCTAGATTTGACAGGTTAGTGAAAGCAAAAGCGGTGCCTGAGAGACAATAGCAAATATACTTGATATTTACATACAGAACTAAATCCACTATTCTGTATTTTAACCTAATTTTTAACCTAAGAAGATGTTTGTAACTTGAATGTGCAAGGCTTCCGGTGTTACCCACTTCTGTTTATTTTAGCTGTACAAAAATAATGCTGTTTAATATTGCACTGAAACTGGAATTTCTTATCATTTTATTATTGTAGCCATAAACAACCTGGTTTATAGTGCAAATAGTGTTTACTGCACTCGGGTATTCTTTTTGGCTAATAAAGATAAAGTCTTGCTTATTTACAGAAAGAATACAAAATCATGTGGATAAATGACAGGACTGGTCCATTTTCACCATGCAAACATTATAATCCTAAATGTCTTTGCAACTTTTTGCTAAATGTGTGGATAAATTAAACTACTCTTTGGCCCCAGATAGCACACGTATGTCTGCTCGATGTCTGTTAAAGATCACTTGATCTGAAAAGCATCTGCTCTGTACAAACATCTGACAAATGCGTGCAATATGTCAATTTTACATACATTATAAATCACAAGCCTCACCAACACGTCATCTAATAGACATTTATTTTTTATAGGAGACGTCCTATATAAACATTTTGCACATGAGCATACACTCATGTGGGAAAGTTCCCTCAGAACTAGATCTTTGGATCTTATTTACCCCTAAAGGGTGCACATATTTTCACCTTAAATGTATAATCGATGTTGCAAAGTCTGCGGTTTTCCCACGGAATTGGGCTACATTAACATTGTTGCCACCGTTTAAAGCAATCCCAAAATTTTTAAGCTTTGACAAAAAAATCATTACAATCTTACCCCCTGGAACACTTTTTCTACCGGGGGACCAACCATGAAATGCCATTGGGCTTGCTTTGTGCTAGTTTTAAGTAGCAACTGGGCGGGGATTGTTGTGAAAACCTGGCAACCCTGGGTATAGTTCAACCAAAACTTAATGTAATCTTTTATTCACATAAAGGCTCAGAATACTTTTAGGAAAATTGAAAAAATAAAATAAAAAAAACTGATAGGATATCATTTTGAACAGTCAAACTTTTGGAATTAAAAATCCAGTAGTATAAAACAGCTGCCAAAGCAAACTTTCCAGAAAATTCACTTCACCTTCCAAACTACCATTGGTCCATGGTAATTACATAATAGGCCTGTGGCTCTGCCCTATTTGATGAGATGAAAGCTGCTTGCTTTAAAGCAATTTGTTCTATAAAGCACAATGTAAATAAATGTGATGTGACTTGACTGGAGTGCCAAGTTGCAGAGTTGATGTAAACATATCAAACACACCGCTATGAGCTGATGCTTTCTCACCGCTGTCATTTTTGTTGCGTGTTTATTGAGTTACTGAGATGAAAGCACATACAAGTACATATTTACATATTCATCTGTCTTTTTGGTATCGGCATTTATAATGGCCGATAAATGAATATTACAAAAATAAAATGAGACTGGCTTCTGTGATCAGGTGAAACTAAAAAATAAGTTTTTTAGCAGCAAACACTCAAGATGGTGAACACAGGGATAAAAAGAACCCCTTGTGTACAATGAAATATACTGCGGTATTTTTGATGTTGTGGGCCTGTATTTCTGCTGGAGGTCCTGGACATCTTGTTAAGACATGTGGCATTAAATAATCAAATACCAACAGATAACAAATCTAAAACTGACTGACTCTGTTAGAAATCTTATTATAGGCCATGGTTGGGTCTTCCACTGCAACAATAATCCAAAACAAACATCAAAATCAACACAAGAATTACTCACTGAGCACAAAATGAAGCTTTTGCCATGGCTGTCCCAGTCCTCTGACCTGAACCCTGCAGAAAATGACTGAGGTGAACTAAAGAAGAGAACCATCATGGAGCTGGTATTCTAAAGGGTCTGGAGTGATTCTGCATGAAGGAATGGTCTCTTTTCTCTTATCAGGTATTCTCCAAACTCTTCAGGCATTACAGGAGAGAACTCAGAGCTGATGTCTTGGGAAAAGGACATAGCAATAATTGGGTGCCAATAATTGTGGCCAACATGTATCGGAGAAAAACATTTATTTAAATGTCTTGATTTAAACTTTATTTAATTCAATTACATGGTGAATTTCGATTACATAACTTAAACATAAACAAATCATATACACTTAATGTTATTCAAACGCATCACACATGAACACTGAGCAGTGTGGAGACTTTTGATCTTAACTGTTTTATTCACACATGACTGATGCATTTGAATTAAGTGTATTTGATTTGTTTATGTTAAAGTTATGTAATCGAAATTCACCATGTAATTTAATTAAATAAAGTTTAAATCAAGACCAAAACATTTGGTAATCATATATTGAATGTATTCAGAAATGTATCACCACTGTCAGTCAATTATTAATTCATAATGTACTGTTCTCATTTTTATTTACTTGCCTTTAATCAACTCCATTTTGTTACATTGCTTGATATTAGTAAATCAACATAAATAAAGTTCAAATGTGTAATGCGTTAAAAAAATTAATGTTATTAACGACAAAGCGTAATTAACGCCGTTAACGCGTTATTTTTGACAGCCCTAATATATATATATATATATCGGCCGATATATCGGTTTTTAAAACCAACAAATATCTGTATCGCCCTTTAAAATCCTTTATCGGTCAGGCTCTAGTTATGAGTACAATATTGGTGCTTTTACTGTGTTCTACAAAATAAAAAACAACATTAAGCAACGTTTCTGTTACGATCAAGCTGGAGTTGCCAGCCCAGCTCACTGGTTTGCACTCCAGCATCAGACTTACTCTATGTGTTTTATGTCTGATGTCATTCATGGACTCGTGTCAATAAACTCTTGTCTCTGCCCCCTTGTCTGTTCCCATAGTGTTTCGTTCCTGTCTCCGCCCATCTTGTTTGTTGCCTTAGCGTTTCATTGCAAGTCTCCACCCACTGACCCAGTTTTATGTGTACTTAAACCCTGGATATGTTGTGTTGTCACAACATTCATTGTACTGTAGACCTGGTTAGTGGTTTCCAACCCTGCTCTCCCTGGATTTACGCCTTTGTCTCGCCCCTCAGTCTGAGTTCACTGCTGTACTGACCATCGCTACATTAACTGGATTATTCTTTTGTCTATGCCTCCTATAACCCTGTTTTGCTGATGATCGACCCAGTCTGTCTCACCTTGTCTTCATAAAACAATCTGCTCGTATCCTCGCTTCCTGATTGTGACAGTTTCAAGCGGTTTTGTCCACACAATGAAAGCCAATGGCATCCAAAAAATGTCTCCCCAATGACTTTCACTGAGAGAAGTCATACAGGCTTGGAATTACAAGAGTTTGAGAAAAGGATGACAGATTTATTTATTTTTTTGTAAACTGCTCTTTAAAGGGACTCTATCAAGGTTCACTAGAAAAAAATGAGTGTGACATTTAGTTTGATTGAAGAAATTGCTAGTAAATTCTTGTTTTATATTATAATTACAGAGAAATGTCAAGTAACACACATAGAGAGACTGAAATAGCATTTTCTTGTAAAAATAAATAAATAAATAAAAATAAATAAATATA